>JAFFSR010000349.1:1200000-1800000 GCA_017163975.1 Anastatus disparis | reverse complement strand
TATCCTGCTAATCCCAAAAATTCTCTTATATTCTTAACTGTTTTTGGAATTGGGAATAATTATACCGCTTTAACTTTTTTAGGATCGGCTTTTATACCATTATCACTGATTATATGTCCTAAAAATATAACTTCTTCTTTCATAAATTCCCACTTTTTAGGTTCTAACTTTAGTCCTGCTTCTCTTAATTTTGAGGCTACTAAATTAAATTTGATATTATGTTCTTTTTTTGATTTAGTAGCTATTATTATGTCATCAACGTACACATGACATATTCTTTTACTTATAAGTTCGCCAAGAGCATTATTGGCAACCCTCATAAATGTCCGTGGAGAATAAGTTAAACCAAAAGGTAAGACTTTAGATTCAAAGGTTAAACTAGAGGTTAAACTTAAATCTTAAAATAGAGGTTAAACTTTAAATTCAAATCTTCCTAAGGGAGGTACGCTAAAAGCTGTTTTATGAATATCAGATTCTCTCATTGGTACCCAATGAAAGGCCGAAACCATATCTACAGTTGTAAAATATTTATTTCTACCTAAATCATCGAAAATTTCTGCTATAGATGGTATTAAGTATGGGTAGGGTATAGTTTTTTCATTTAATTTTCTATAATCTATGACTAAACGCCATCTTGGTTTTCCATCATTACCCGGCTTCTTTTTTACTACAAATGCTGGTGTATTATAAGCACTTTTAGAAGGTCTTATTAAATCATTGTCGATTAATTTCTGTGTTTCTTCTATAGCAATTTCTTTTGATTTGTATGGCAATGGAAATTGTTTAACGTATATTGGTCTATTATCTGTTAAATTTATTTCATGATATTCTAAATTACATTTTTCCATTTTTTCTCCTTCAAGCCAAAATATATCTTCATTTTGTATAATTAGATCCTTTATACCTTGTTTATTTTCTTCGTTTGAATGATTTAAAATTATTTTATTTAATAATTTTTCTTTACGATCGATATTTTCTTCACACATATGATTTATATTTTCATGTGTTATAGTCTCTTCTAGTTCCTCTTCCTGCATATTTGATATTGCAATATCTTCTTCAATAAAATAAGTAAGAATTTGTTTATCTTTATTTTCAATATTAAAATTTGTATTATCTTGTAGTTTTAAGAGGAATTTATAATAATTTATATCTTGTTCAACTTTAAATTGATTTTTTTCTAAAATACAATTAATATCTTTCATAAGATTTTTAATGTTTTCATTTTTATCTTGTAAAAATTGCGAAATCGAAGATATGAGTTTAGTATCTTGCATAAGTGTGATATAATTCAATAATTGAAATATGTTAGTAACTGCTGCGTCATTTCTTTTGTTGTTTTGTATACATAAATTTAAACTTGAATTTTGCTCATGTTTATAGTCCGTTTGAATGTAATATTTTTTTCCATTTATTTCTAAATATCCTTTATCTAGTCTTAATTTATTTTCTTTTAAAACATTTATACCTAAAATTCCGTCATAGGATATCGAAAAATTTTTTGACCCTACATGAAAATTTGTTTGTGATTTGTTTATAGGAAAATTAACTATACCACATGTTTTCATAGGTGTATTAGAAATTCCTGATAAATATATTTTAATATTATCATTAATAGAATTAGGTGGTACTCATTTTTCTTTTATTATATTAAGTTGAGCACCTGTATCTATTGATAATTTACATACTTCGTCTATAAATGGATTTTTTATTTCAATAAATTGTAGTGTATCCCCTAGTTTAAATACGTAAATTGGTATATTTTTATCTATATCATTTTCAGAATTACTTATTTCAGTTTCTTTATTCATATTGTTTATATTTTTGAATTTGTTTTCATGTATTATTACTAATTTTGAGTCATTTTTCACCTGTGGTTTGAATTCTAGCGGATCGTATAGCATTTCTTTCTCTATACTACAGTTTAATGTAACACTTAAATTATTTATATCGATATTCTCAAATGTGTTACATGTTTCCAATTCATAATCAATTTCGTGTTCTCTTGCAAAATATTGAATGTCTTCATAATTATTGAGCGACTTTTGTTTTGTAACTCCTCTTGTTCGCTCTCTCCAAGATGAGTCTAAGCGTTTCCCTGTGTATTATTTGATTCGGTTATTTTCGATTGACATTGTTCATTCGTATGATTGGTTTTTTTGCATAATGTGCAAAATTTCTCTTGCTTTCTTTCTAAATTTTTAATTGTAAAACATGTATCAAGTGAGTGTCCTAATTTTTTACAATATGGACATTGTATATTTTGATTATAGTTTTGAGTTTTTTAATTTTGATAATCCCGTTTCCTGCATTGCTCTTTATTATGTCGTTTAGTTTTACAGTATCTACAAAATTTATGTTGACCTCTTTGTCCATATTCATTATTATATCGATTATTCCCACTATAATTATTCCTACAGTCTCTACCTGAGTGACCCCATCTGTCACATAATTGGCATCTTATTTGATCATCTGATTTAATTTGATTTACAAATATCTTAAATTTTTCGCAATTAGTAGTGCTGTGATTCTGATTACAAATGTCACAAGCTTATGTGGGTACATTAATCTTTTCTCCAATTTGATTACATAATTCAGCATTGTGTCCGTTCTTTTTGCATTTCCAGCATAATTCATATTTTTTTATAATCGGACAACGACTTACTTGATGAGTATTTTCTTGGCAGCATTGATAATATTGTTCATTATCATCTAAAAGTGTACACATACCTCTTGAATGTCCTAGTTGATTACAAAATTTGCATATTAATTTTATTTTATCTTTTGTATTAGTGCACTGATATGACGAGTGAGTTGGTTCTTTACAATATACACAACTTGCAATATTGCAACATAACGCCTCATGACCTATATCTTTACATATTTGGCAGCATGTTATTTGTTTTGGTGATTTTTCAAAGATATCACTAACCATAATTTTTTTTGTATTTTGATCCGGTTGTGTTCTAATATCTTTATATTTTTCCAAATTTTTTTCTATTTTTATTGCTTTTTCAGTTGCTTGTGAAAAATCCTGGACTTCTCCTAATTCATATCTAATTTCACTATTTCAGCCTTCTTTAAAATATTTTAATGTATTTGCATCCAGTTCATCATTAAAACGTTGTAAAGCATCTCTTGTTATGCCGTTTTCATTTTTTTTTATCTGTAATTTTTTAACTTAATTTTGTTATTCTTTCTATGTTATCGACCACTGATTCATGCTTTGCTTGTTGAATTCGTTCTAATTTTGCATATAAAGAGTGTAAATTATCAATCTCTGGATATAATTTTTTTATGAATTTAATAAATTCTTCTATAGTTTCAATTCTACTACCCTTTATGGCAGTACGAATTGTTCCTGATACCTTAAATCTTAAATAGTTCATAAATTTCGATTGTTCTTCTTCACTTAATATATCTTTTGCAATTTCTAATTTTTCTATATAATCTTCTAAAGGTATATTTTTTCCATCAAATTCAGGTACTGATCTTGAAATTTTTTTTCAGTGAGTATCCTAATGTATTTGCCATGTTTGTATTATCCTGTAAGTTTCTAATTTCGACAGTCGAATTGTTATTATTTTCCACAAGAATATTCTCTTCGTCTATATATTGATAACTTTCTTGTTTGATAGATAAATTTCCCGTATCGTTAAATATTCCGTCTACTGTTGTATTATTTTCAGAATAAAGCGTCACGTCTCTCGTTAAAGTATATTTGTTTAAAAAACTGTCTTGTAGATTATTTTTTGTGTTGTTTTAGTACTTTTGGAAATTATTTTTGGAATTGTTTCTATAGATTTACTTAATGGTATATTCTGTTTGTTTCAAATATCTGTACAGCTTGTATTTGGACTATTATTTTCACTTGTTTCTTGTGAAATATTCGTTAAATTTGAGGTATTATTTTCAACTGTTGTGTCTAACGTTTTATTTGGAGAACGTGCAACTTTTGTACTTTTGCGAAATGGATCGATATTTTCGTAGATACGTTTCTCCTTTTTTTCTTGCTCTCTTGAAACCGCTTGTTTACTATATTTTCTGATTCTATCGCGAATAGCATTAATATTTTCGTTCTCTTTAGTAGATATTTTAAATTTTCGACAAATTTCAAATAATTCTAATTTAGAGTATGATAATAAACACTGTGTTTTCCCTTTTTTTAAATTATCCGATAGCTCTTTGAAATTTATTTTACTCATTTGTAATATTCATTATTTATTTTCCAATAAAGATCACATAACACGAAAATAAAAAAAAAAATAAGAAATATTATTTTATAAATATGATTGATTATATTTTTAAATATTGTTTGTTAACCAAAAATAATGCATTTAAAATTTCTTTGACACTGACCTACTTTAAAAATAGATAAAAATGCTGACTTTTGCTTTGAATTCTTTTCTTTCTTTGACCTACAGTTATTGAAAATATCCGCGAGTATGTCACACGGTAATTTTGCTGAGTCAAAATTTTTATGAGTTCGATACTCTTTATAGTTATTTGATTACCAGCGTCTATTTTTTTAAATGCCGTTTATGTGAATAAGACGGATTAATCAACCATAATTTACATCTTGAATAATATGAATAATTCTATTAAAAGCATCAATAATGTTTGGGCAAAAATGTATAGCTAAAAATAATCCTGAGATAATTTGAATTATTAAATTAATTCCTAATAATGACCCAAAATTTCATCAAATTGAGATATTTGCTGGTGTAGGGAGGATAATTAAGGATGAATTAATAATGTTTAAGATTGGATTAATTTTTAAAATTGATTTTTTCAAAAGTTCTGTTGTTTTTTTATGAGGAAAAAATATACGAAGCCTCCAGTTGGGCAGCCATCTCAAAGTTACTTAATTGTGCAAAAATGTCTGAAAAAATCGTTATTTTAGATCAATAATGAGATTCGTGATTTTTTTTCTGAAAAAGTATTGATTTTTGGGACAAATGTATGAAAATGTTTTTTATTGGAAATTGTATGTAAAATGTATGTAAATTTTTGTAAACCATTATTTGCTAAACATCACAAATTATAAATGAAATTTTGAAATTTAAAAATTTATTTTTTGTTAAATTTTTAGTATATATGGTTCATAATGTCTTTAATTACAATTTATAAAAATATGTTCATATTCTACACATGATTTCTAATAAAAAACATCTTTATACATTTGTCCCAAAAATCAATACTTTTTCAGAAAAAAAATCACGAATCTCATCATTGATCCAAAATAACGATTTTTTCAGACATTTTTGCACAATTAAGTAACTTTGAGAAGGCGAATTTTACATCTAATTTCCAAGAAAAAGTATTCTATTAAGTTTTAACGAAAAATTGATAGTTTTTGAGGAATAAATTCATTTAAATATTTATTTAGCAAAAAATTTGGAAAATTCGAAAAACTCCATCACGTTTAAATCCTGACCCCTTTGACTTGGACCTCTAAAATTTTTTTTGTATATTTTGGGTATCAAATAGAACATTTTCACAGATTTTCGACGAATTCTATTTTTTTGTTAGGTGAGTTGACGTGAAACGTCCCATATATATATATATATATATATATATATATATATATATATATATATATATATATAGAGAGAGAGAGAGAGAGAGAGAGAATTTTCTCTAATGATCCCTCAATATATTCAAAACGATTCCTCAATTAAAAAGTTTGTACCGGAACCAAAATGTTACGGTCAAACTAAATTCGTACCGGAACCAAAATGTTAAGTCCTGGCTTTCACCAGGACTAAATAAAAGTGTATGATTTGATTATGTTGAATATTTTTGTATGATTGTAAATATGAATGCGAATTAATTTGAAATAATTGAATTAATTATTAAATTATATTATGAAAGATGAATATATATATAATCTAGTGGTGAAATGAACTCCACCAACATTTAATTGAGTAAACCGTTCTCACAATTGAAATATATTGCAGGATATTTATTTAGAGTACTTGAATAGAGAATGTATAAATTGAATAATCTTACCTTAATTGATTCAAGTAGATGAAAGCTGGATACAGACAGACAAAGAATAGATATAGGCACGATTTGAAATAAGACTCGAGTCGAATATAAGAAACTTTTAACATATTTATTGACACATGTAAAAATAATTAATATTGAATACAATAACTTTATTTGAATTTGAATGTGAATTTAAATTTGAATTACAGGATTTACGACTTGGTACCAACGATGATCCTGGGGTAGTGCCCACTGTCGTTAATTTCAGTCGGCTTTTATAAGATTTATCTTGACATAATTTCATTAAGTAATAAGTGGATCTTGCTTGTTTTATGATTTAATAATTTCGAAGTCAACGAATTTCGTTGCTTAATATCAACTTAAAGTTTCTTTACTGCTTAGGTTAACATATTCTTTTATTGTTCGATGACTGTTTAATTAGTTCATCAATATCATGTTAAGAAAAAGATATTTAGAAATTATAAATTAAAAAGTAATATAAAAGATACGTTGTGACGTAACATATAGTTTGAGTTCTTTCTTTTTGTAGGGTGTTTTACATAATTATTACACTTGTTTTAGTATTTTTTCCTTTAATAAAGAGGGTTATGTCATCTGCGAATATGGTAAAATTGACCGGTTTTTGTATGCAGTCTCGTATATCATTTATTGCTATTAGGAGTAAGATTACACTTATTACGGACCCTTATGGTACACCATTGTCAATGAGTACTGACTTAGATAGTTTGTTTCCTACTCTGACTTGAATAGACCTATGTTTTAGGAAATTTTTTATAAAGTGGAATATTTGGCCGTTTATTTTGTGTTTCTCTAATATTTTTAAAATTCTATATTTCCATACTAGGTCATATGCCTTTTCTAGATCCAGGCAAACTGTAAATAGATGTTGATTACTTGCTAGTGCTTCACATATTTCAGATTTAAGTATAACTAAACAGTCTGTGATGGAGTGTTTTTCTCTAAAGCCACTTTTTTCCTTACATATGATGTTGTTTGCTTCTAAGTACCATTTGAGTCTTTTGCTCATTATTTTTTCAAGACACTTGCATAATCAGCACGTTAAGGCTATAGGTCTTTCACTATCTTTGTCATATTTGTTTTTTCCTGGTTTGGATACAGGGACCACTATGGCCTTTCTCCACTCTTTAGGGAAGACTCGGTTGTTCATATGATGTTGTAAATGTCTAGAAGGCATTCTATGGCGTTTGTATACACGGATAGATGTCTTAGCGAACTGCCAACCAAGAGGGGAGGTATACAGTCCGCTCATACTCAGCGGCGAACAGTAATACATATGTTGGCGTTTCGAATGCCAAAAGTTACTTATGAGTTGCGCGCGCACGGCTGGCTGATATCGGTTAGCTTTTAAAACGCCAACATATATTTTTCTGTCTCCCGTAAACATGTAATGTACTGCGCCCTCACACTTTGGCATACAGCATACGAAAAGTACTTTCAGTACAGGTAGGTTCTTTAAGAAGATGTTTGGTATTGAGTCTGGTCCTGGACTAGTGTTTTTAATTTTTAAGAGTGTTTGTTGTAGTTCTTCTATTGCGATTTCGTTGTCTAATGGGCTTTCCGATTTATCTTCGTTTTGTGTTATGTGGACGGAGTTTTTTTCTTCGCTTATTTTTAAGTTTAAAAATGTCTGATCATAGTTGTTATTACTGGAGTTTTCTGAAAATTTATTGGCTAAGGTGTTTGCTATGTCTTTGGGTTTGTTTAGGATCGTGTCGTTCTCTATTAAAGCTGGTATCTGTAGTTGTTTATGTCTTCCGTTAATGGCTTGAATCTTGTTCTATATAACTTTGGTTTGCGTTTGGTGGTTGATTGAGTTTAAATATTCTAACCAGGCATTGCGTTTGCTATTTTTTATGGTTCTTTTTTATGTTCTATTTTGTTTTCATACGTAGGTTTTTTTTGTATTTGTTGTATGCTTTTTTTGAGTCTTTTATTGCAGTTTCATATGAATCATTCCACCACGGTGTATATTTAGTCTGTTTAGTGCCTGTTGTTTTAGGTACACATTCATGGACGGTTTCTATAAGTATGTTTGTGAATGTAGTTACTATGTGATCTATATCTATACTATTGTCTTTTTTGTGCTTTTGTATGTAGTTGAGGAGATATTCTATCTTTTGAGAGATCGTATTTTGATATTTTGTCCAATTAGCTTTTTGATATTTCCATCTAGGTGTATGCACGTTTTGTGGTGGATTGGTGTATGTAATTGTTATGCAGATCGGGAAGTGATCGCTGCCATAAAGATCATTGCTAACCTCCCACTCTATTTGATGTGCTATGCAGCTTGAACATAAACTTAAGTCAATTGCACTAGTTCTATTGCTGTGTACGTTATAGTGAGTTGGAGAAGA
Source organism: Anastatus disparis (assembly GCA_017163975.1). NCBI lineage: Eukaryota > Metazoa > Arthropoda > Insecta > Hymenoptera > Eupelmidae > Anastatus > Anastatus disparis. Next base: position 1,791,613 of record JAFFSR010000349.1, on the reverse strand, counting down.
ATCATTGAGTAATACTAGGTCATTGTTGTTGATGAACTCTTCAGTTGTTTGGCCTCGGTTGTCTAGTTTATATGATCCCCATGTTTGGCTGTGGCCATTGAAATCACCTATTAATATGTATGATGTAGGTAATTGTTCTGTTAGATGGTTTAGAGAGGTTATGTTGAGTTCATATTTGTTGCTTAAATAGATGTTGCATATACATAGTGTTTTTCCACCTATTATTGTTTTGATTGTTATTGCTTTGAGGTCGGTTGTGATTTGAATTTCTTGACTGTATAATGTGTTTTCGATTAGTATTGCTACTCCACAACTGGTTGCTGTACAATCTGTTCTGTTTTTGTTGTAGCAGTTGAAATTTTTTAATTTAATTTTTTGTTTTTCTTTTAGGTTTGTTTCTTGTATACATAGTATGTTGCAATTATATTGTTCTATTAGTTTTTCCATATATTCATAATTGTTTTTTATTCCATTTATGTTCCATTGAATAATTTTTTCCATTTTATTATTTTATTTTGTTGAGTTAATTTACTGATGTTGTTATTGTGCTTAGACTAGTATTTGTTGCTCCTGTTAAGGATTTTAGAAGTAAGGTGCATCTTCTTTTTATGCCACTATCCCTCACATTTGGGTATACGTCCGTTTTTATGAATTAGATGAATTCTTTTATGTTTGTTGTGTGTTCACGTAGTATTTCAATTGGATTTTCTGAACCACTTAGATTTTCGAGTAGGTTTTTGAATTGGATGTAATTCAGCATAGTGTTGGATTCATTTAAGTATGTTCTTAAACTAATTAATTTTTTGTCTAATTCATCCATTAGAGTTGTATTTAGTTGTTGGGTGTTTGTTTTATTTTTTCCAGTAAGTATAGCGTTTAGATTAATTGTTTCTTGAGTTTTAGTTATATTTTTCTCTGTTGTTATAATTTTTTCTTTTTTTGTTTGTTGTTTTATTGTTTGGTTCTGTGTTAATTTAGGAAAATCATCATTGTATTTTTCATGTAAACTCATTTGTGTATCGGTTGAACTAATTTGTGAGTATGCTCGTTTGTTTTCTCTTTTATTTATTTCTATTTCCATTTCTTCCATAGGTTCTTCATTGTTGTGTGTAATTTTATTTTCTAATATTTTGTCTTGTCCGTTTTTATTTACATCTTGAGTTTCATTAAGATTGGTCACTATTCAAAATGTTCACATTCGTACTCTTATTCGCCGTTGGAATTTCACTATCTTGGCTTTGTTTATTTTCGCAATACCGTGCGATGTGTCCTTCTTTATTACATATAAAGCATCTTAGTGTATTTGTACTGGAATAAATGAAATAGCTTATGTCTTCGTAATTCAATTTAAAAACTTCAGGTATTTTTTTTATGTCTTCTGTTTTGACGTACGCTTGTCTTCGTGAGCTGATGACATGGTCATATACCTCTTTTTCTATACTAGCTTTTAATATCGAGACAGATGCATTTCGGTTGACTTTTAGTTCGTCCAATAAGTCTTCAAATACGATATTGGGAATATTTGGTGATACGTTGGAGAATATAACTTTTTTGTATTTGCCTACAAGTGGTCTAATAAATACTTTTTTTTCTTTTATAATTATGAATTCTCTATCATCTGTTAGTTTGTCTACTAGTTCTTTTGATGCTAAATAGATACAAATACGATTGTTTGAAGTTTTTGTTGATGCTATTACATTTTTTGGGCTGACAATATCTCCTATCGCACAGATATAATCTGTTAGGTTGAGTTCATCTACACATACTAATATTAATCCTTGGTTTTTTTTTTGGGAACTTGAATTTTTGAGTCGCATCTGCATAACTGATATTTTCTACACTTTTTGCTTGGAACGTTGGTATTTCACTCCTACCAGGAGATGCTTCTCCTGCAGTCATCTTCTTTAATTACGCCGAAGCACAATTGAAGGTATAAATTTTATTCACTATAGACTGTTGTGTTTTCACTATACCATTGCTTAACTTCGTTAAGATACATGGATTATTTACAAACACGTGTGTTCACGACAAGCTCTCGTCGAAGACTATAGAAAATTTTGAGATAATCTAATTTAGAAAATGAAACATATTATTTAAAATGAAAATAAAATTACATGAGTAAAATGATTAGCGGATATTGTTAGTTAAACGAACTTTGAATTTGATTTTATAGTCTCCTCAAATTTGAATTAAGTTTCTAAAAGTTATTAATTTAGTAGAATTTTAATCATGAATTTATTTGTTTAATTTAATAATTATTAAAAGAAAGAAGGATAAAAGATAATATTCTTTTAAGTGTTTTTAGAAAAATTTTAAATATTAGGGCAATTTAAAAATTTGTATTACTTATTTGCGTTGCAACGACACAGAGTCAAATCTCTGTGATTCGTTACAATGTAACAATAAATCAAGCATATTATCGTTAGTTTAAATGCAATAAAATGCATGTTTAAATTTTTATTTAAATATTTTAAAGTAAGATGATACTGGTTAACAACAATTTATTTCGATTATCAATTTCAATTAACAGAAAATTTTAAAATTTTTCAGCAAGCATGTGATTATAAATTTTGAATGCATAGTCAATATACATAAAAGGCGGTTAGTAAATTTAGCCGAAAACTTAAAGTTTTAGTTTATAAAAAATAGGAAATTAGAACTAACACATTTATATTTTATCTAAATATGGATATACTTTAAATCATTTTTTTTAAAAAAGGAATTTGAAAAAATTATTGATTCTGATTTATTATTAAAAATCTGATTATAATTTTTAACTGACTAGGAGAGTATCAGACCTCCGGATCACGGATTTTGCTTAAACGTTGGGATAAGTTTTCAGATGTCAAAATATGAAAGGAAACAAAATTTTAGACCACAACGCTTAATATTTCCCTAGTTACAGGCAATTAAAGAAAATCACTAAAAAAGTTACTAGATTTTTAAACGCATATAGTTCCTTAGCATTGATAGCTAGGAGCTTGAAACTTTTTTTAAATGAAAGCTGAGCTCAAATCCTTTCGAAATAGTAGTTATAGCATGTCAAAATATTATTTTTTCCCAAAGTTATAGCGTGATAAACATTGGACCTGATTTTTCTTTTTAAAACATTAATTAATAACAAAAGCTGAAAATGGGTCTAATGTTTATTACGCTATAACTTTGGGAAAAAATAATATTTTGACATGCTATAACTACTATTTCGAAAGGATTTGAGCTCAGCTTTCATTTAAAAAAAGTTTTAAGCTTCTAGCTATCAATACTAAAGAACTATATGCGCTTAAAAATCTAGTAATTTTTTTTAGTGATTTTCTTTAATTGCCTGTAACTAGAGAAATATTGAGCGTTGGGGTCTAAAATTTTGTTTCCTTTCATATTTTGACATCTGAAAACTTATCCCAAAGTTTGAGCAAAATCCGTGATCCGGAGGTCTGATACTCTCCTAGTGAGTTTAAGTGTTGAAAATTCCACTATAAGATTGTTAAAATTTAAAACATGTTATACTGTCAGTTGAAACTAAAAACTGTTTTATTAATTATTGGTGTAATAACATAAAGTGGAATCTCTACGATGCATTACAACATAGCTATATTGCATGCATAAATACGGGTTGATTTAATTAATTTGTTTTAAGTAAATTAATTTATTATTATAATTAAAATTATTGTTAAAACAACTTATACGATTCGCTAGTTTAATTGATTTTACTTTTGGAAACAAAAAAGGTTATTTTCATCGCAGGTTGAAGTTAAATTCTTTAGTGGCTGTGTTGTTCGCAGCTTATCGGTTAACGACGGCTTCTATTTCTTGCTGACTTTACGTGAGAAGGAACAACGGCCGATCCGAGTAAGCTTATAGATATTGCAGCAACAAGATAGCTTCATAAGCTTCAAACTTGAGACGTTGATTCTATGAAATACGTTGGCTGGATGCAACTGTATACATGATGACGCCACGCCGCGAGAACGTATCGCTCAACATTCGTACACGTGCGTTAGAAAATTTTGATTAGATCTAATATTCCATTACGCGTTTATAATGTTAATTTTAAAAATTATTTTTGTTTTTAATAATTTTGAGACTTGAAAGATTTTTGAAAAAAACCAAATTTTTCTAGTTTTTTTTTATCAAACGTTATGATTTTAGAAAAATGTAATTTTTTTATTGACGATCAAAACGGTATATTTTAATACATTTTGTTGCCTCTTGATTAAATTTATTTATTTATCTAAATTTGAAAGTCTTATGTAAAATTTTGATTGATTGTTAAAGAAATCTAATCAAATTTAAATTAAATTGGTTTTAATGATTGTTCGCGTGCAATAAATTTTATATTAATTTTATCCAAATTATTTAACATAAAACGATTGTTTTCAACATTTGTGATTAATTTTTTTTTTTTTTTTAAACTTTATTTAACGAAAAAAAAATTGGGTTTTATAAAGTTGTTTATATTATAATGTTAAAAACCGAAAATTTTTTGATATTTTAAAAGAAACTCAGGAGCATGGGTTTCGGACGTTTTTTTTCTCTATCGTAAAAACCTTTTAAAGTAGGGTTCCATTATACCTTCATATTGCCATCGCTTGCAATGTAGGCAGCAAAAATCAATTGATATTATTTCGATTTTAAACTTTACCGCAAAGTTTACCTGTGTTTATACTAAATCTTACTATTGTAATTTCGTTTTGTTATTTTTTTTCTATTTTTCTTATCTCATTAAAGAATTTTATTTATGTTTAAGATTTTGAACTTTAATCAGTTAGAATTTTTCTGAATTTTGGAATAAAATTAGTTAAGGCGACTACGGAGGTTAGGCTAAATTTTTATTTCGTAGTTTACAAATTAAACTTTTATTTTGTAAAATTTTTTGGATTTATAAGTTTTCCACCATTCTATGTGTATCAAAGAATGGTGGAAAATTAAAAAATCTGAAAAATTTCATGTATTAAAAGTATGATTTGCAAACTAACTAGGAGAGTATCACATCTCCGGATCACGGATTTTGCTCTAACTTTGAGATAGGTTTTCAGATGTCAAAATATGGAAAAAGCCAGAGTTATAGACCCCAACGCTCAATATTTCCCCAGTTACAGGCAATTAAAGAAAATCACTAAAAAAGTTACTAGGTTTTTAAACGCTTATAATTCTTTAGCATTAATAGCTTGATGCTTGTAACTGTTTTTAAACGAAAGCTACGTTCAAATCCTTTCGAAAAAGCACCTATAGCATATCAAAATATTATTTTTTCCCAAAGTTACAGCGTTATAAGAATTTGAGCTGAATTTCCTTCTAAAAATATTAATTAATAATAAATGTTGAAATGTAGTACAATTTTCATAACGCTGTAACTTTGGGAAAAAATAATATTTTGATATGCTATAGGTGCTTTTTCGAAAGAATTTGAACGTAGCTTTCGTTTAAAAACAGTTACAAGCGTCTAGCTATTAATGCTAAAGAATTATAAGCGTTTAAAAATCTAGTAACTTTTTTAGTGATTTTCTTTAATTGCCTGCAACTGGGGAAATATTGAGCGTTGGGGTCTATAACTCTGGCTTTTTCCATATTTTGACATCTGAAAACCTATCTCAAAGTTAGAGCAAAATCCGTGATCCGGAGATGTGATACTCTCCTAGTAAGAAATGAAACCTAACCTAAGTTCCGAGGTCGCCTTAAGATGTGAAAAATGAAAACATAAAATACTTTTTATAAAGTTTAAGGAAATAGAAAAAAATACTATATTTTATTTAAATAGAAATTTTCTTCTTCTTACTTAAAAGACCATTTTTTTTTAGAAAAATAAGATTTTGAGGTTGAATTTATCAGGGATAGATTTAACTTGAAAAAAATTCTTTAAGCGTTTATTAGCTTTTTCTAATGATTTTGATTTTTCTCGGCCACGTGACGGGGAAAGCAAAGGTTATTGATACCACATTTTTTTTTTTCGTAGATTATTTTACCTTTAAATCTACCAAAATAAAAAAAAAAATTTTTTTAATTTTTGATTATTATGAAAATTAATTTGGGCTTTCCTTCTCTCATTTTTTTTCTTGTTAAGGAAAAGACACTAAACTCTTATAAATTTTTGCGTATAGATGAGATGGTTTCCTGCTCTGAATTTTCTTCAGTTTTGATAAATATTTGAGCAATAATAATAAATAGTCTTTTCCAAAATGTTTGAGGGAAAATTTATTTCTCCAAAACGATTTGAATAATTTTGTTATTCCCCTAAATAATAATAAGGAACCAGGTCTGGCAGTCGCGGAGACTTGCCGACAGAAGTTAATACTTCTATTGGTTTAGTGACAATCTTGCTTCTCATAGAATGAACAATTTTCCGTCACGCTTTGTTTAAAAATATATTTTATATTAAATAAATATGTATACGCACAACAAATTATCAACTCATGAAGTAGAATAATGGTAGTTCTGGGTAAAAAGAAGGCCCCCTAAATACATTTGCAGCTTACTAAACTACTTAGAAGCATACATAAATTGTTTAAATAATAAGCATATAATGATAATAAATATAGAAACTGACCGACGCATTGGCCGAGTGGTTTGGCGTGCAGTACTTGGATGGGTGACCGCTCCAAGGATATGCGCGTTCAAACTGGACTTGCTTTGTGTGACGGTCGCTTGGGCGTGCTGATTACATGACAATGTAAGCGGGAGGTGTGGCAAATACGGTGTAGGTATCCTGGTTCAAGGATGCCTAATACCGAATCTGCTATATACACCGACCCATTCCGGAGAGGGTTTTCCCAGGTTTTATCCCACTGGGTTTGCCTATGGGTTTTCCCCTCTTCGCGAGCATTACCCCGGGTGAATGCAGAATGGGACGGGGTAAAATGGGACGGGCAAAAAACAAAAATTGAAAAATTGGAAGTTGTTAATAAAGGTGTGGGGTATACGTTAAGATCGTAAAGATAAACGTGGAAGCCATCAAATTTTTTCAAATATAGAAACAATTAATTTATCAAAATTTTTTTATGATTTATGATAATTATTATATTTAATATGCGAATTGCATATTATAATAATCTTTTTTATGCAAATTTAAAACTTAACTTCATAATAGCCAAAAATATAACTAATATTTTTTTTCATAATTCTTTAAAAATAATGAAAAAATGCACAGTGCGTATGTGAATTATAATTGCAGTTCTAAGCTACAGTTTAGTCGATGTTTTTCTTGAAACTTTAAATCGAGCACTAAATATAAATCATTTGGAAATTAATAATTTTACTGTAAGCATCTTAAAATATTAGAATTTAGCTTTTTAGTATATCTACCAGCGATTTCAATTAATCAATGACGGAAAATATTCGTAAGACTATTCTTCACTTTAGGTCTAAGCATCGTGATAACATGGCTTTTATTTGTAAACTTATTCGCGATTTGCCTATGTTCTCCTACTGACAACTAGCCTCAGACCGTCAGAAGTTCACAAGAAAAAATTTAAATGAAAAGCGCTTATTCAAATAGTATTATCTCTGGTTCTACTTCTCACACAAGAAAATCAAAAAAGTAATAAAAGTTTATTCTATTTTTATCCTCTTTTAAAATTTGTAAAAATTTCAAACTGAAAAAAAATTTTTAATTGTACATTTTTCAATAATTACTAAAAAATTTAAACGGAAATGAAGAGAATTTTAAAAAATCAAAAATTCAACTCTGATTTGTTTTTGTTCCCATGCTTTTTAATAAAGTTATAAACAATTGCAATATCAAAAGTGAAAATTTGCTCAACAATTACGTTTGAGATATTATTATATATAGTATCATCATTTTCCTAGAAATAAATTTTAGTTTTTTTAAGAAATTTGAATAAAAAAAATATTTAAATAATTTGAATACTTTTGATTCGAATTTGATTGTTTACATGCTTAACAATATATACGATCACTTATAACTTTATTGAAACGTCTCGTAACAGAAAAAACATCTGTAACGAATATTATATTTTTGAAAATTCTTTTGGTTACCGTTTAAATTTTTTCCGAATCATTAATAAAAAAAAAATAAATACTTACTAGGAGAGTATCACAACTCCGGATCACGGATTTGCTCAAACTTTGGGATAAGTTTCCAAATGTCAAAATATGCAAAGAAACAGAATTTTAGACACCAACGCTAGATATTTCCCTAGTTATAAGCAATTAAAGAAAATCACTCTAAAAGTTATTAGATTTTTAAACGCATATAGTTCCTTAGCATTGATAGCTAGAAGCTTTGTTACGTCCTGGCTTTCACCAGGACTAAATAAAAGTGTATGACTTTATTATGTTGAATATTTTTGTATTATTTTAAATATGAATTTGAATTAATTTGGAATAATTGAATTAATTATTAAATTATAATTATGAAAGATAAATATATGTATAATCTAGTGGTGAAATGAATTCCACCAATATTTAATTGAGTAAACCGTTCTCACAATTGAAATATATTGAAGAATATTTATTTAGAGTACTTGAAATGAGAATATATAAATTGAATATTCTTACCTTGATTGCTGGGTACAGACAGACGAAGAATAGATATAGGCACGATTTGAAATAAGACTCGAGTCGAATATAAGAAACTTTTAACATCTTTATTGACACTTGTAAAAATAATTAATATTGAATACAATAACTTTATTTGAATTTGAATTTGAATTTAAATTTGAATTACAGGATTTACGACTTGGTACCAACGATGATCCTGGGGTAGTGCTCACTGTCGTTAATTTCAGTCGGCTTTTATAAGATTTATTTTGACATAATTTCATTAAGTAATAAGTGAATCTTGCTTGTTTTATGATTTAATAATTTCGAAGTCAACGAATTTCGTTGCTTAATATCAACTTAAATTTTCTTTACTGCTTAGGTTAATACATTATTTTATTGTTCGATGACTGTTTAATTAGTTCATCAATATCATGTTGAGAAAAAGATATTTAGAAATTATAAATTAAAAAGTAATATAAAAGATACATTGCGACGTAACAGCTTGAAACTTTTTTTAATTGAAAGCTGAGCTCAAATCCTTTCGAATTAGTAGTTATAGCATGTCAAAATATTATTTTTTCCTAAACTCATAACGTAATAAACATTAGACCCAATTTCAGCTTTTGTTATTAATTAATGTTTTAAAAAGAAAAATCAGGTCTAATGTTTATCACGCTATAACTTTGGGAAAAAATAATATTTTGACATGCTATAACTACTAATTCGAAAGGATTTGAGCTCAGCTTTCATTTAAAAAAAAGTTTCAAGCTTCTGGCTATTATTGCTAAGGAACTATATGCGTTAAAAAATCTAGTAACTTTTTTAGCGATTTTCTTTAATTGCCTATAACTAGGGAAATATCGAGCGTTGGAGTCCAAAATTATATTTCCTGTCATATTTTGACATTTGGAAACTTATTCTAAAGTTTCAGCAAAATCCGTGATCCAGAGTTGTGATACTCTCCTAGTTAGTATTTTGTATCTAATTAAATTTGTTTTTATGATATTTGTTGTGCGCCTATCAGAGACAACACTGTTCGAAGGAGCGCTATATATATATATATATATATATATATATATAGCGCTCATACATACATAATACAAACATACAGGAAGTTTTTAATAATTAACGTATTAGAATAAAAATTATTAAGTGGCCGTTAAAGATGTGTCTGCGTGTGACTGCGCGCTTTTTACATACTGAACGCTTCTGTGGTAACCCTATACCCAAAGAATACATACTCTATCACCCTCTCTCGAATCAAGCTTGAATATACAGTACTTGGTATAGTATAGTGTTCCCGCTCTCTCTTATTCTTATAACTTAGCTATGTGTGCGCGCACAGATAGGGCCACACGTACACAACACATATTAAAATGTAACGTGACGGCAACTTAGATTTTCATCCCCAACAAATTTTTGAGGCGCGCCAAAAGAAGTATTAACTTCAATAAAACTTTCGTTGCGAATTACGATTTTTGGGTATTCTATGTATTTCCTCTGGTTACCTGAAAATTTTTAAACGATAGGAGATCACAATTTTTCCCCTTCGTTTTATCTCAGCCTAATCTTGACCGAATATTGGTTCCAGCTAATACTAGGCGATAGAGCCTACTCATCCCTTTTCTTAGCTTTTCGCAATAGCCAGTATGGCTATAATTGTGGATAAAAAAAGAGAATACAAATAAATCAAGATCTTCGATATTTTAATATAGATATGTTACGAAAATTATTGAAGATATATTTTAGATGGGTGCACGGGAATGACCTATTTTTAGGCGGGCTCATTGAGTTTGAATTCCTGCTCTAAAATTTAAATTTGAAAAAGAAAAGGAAAAAAAATTTATTTTTATTTGGGGATTCTAAAATTTACTACATAAACCTTTGTTTAAAATAACAAAAAGGAAAACTTACATTATCAATGAGTTCTGAAAATTTTTAAATAAATTACTTTTTATTTTAAAATTATTTTCTAAAAATTGAGGAAAAAAAAATTAAATGAAAAGAAAAAATGGTTTTATGCAAAAATTCTAATTTAAAATAAATTTTATGATACCCAAAATTTTGCTACATTTAAAGTAATGCGCTTTTTTAAAATTTAAATAGGGGTCAGAATTATTTGTTAATTTCAAAGCCTACTTTCTGAGGTTGTTTTACAGGTGTTTGGGAATTTTCACAGAACGGTACATTTGCCTCCCCGTCGCATGCTGTAAATTGGCCACGCAAGGGTCTTATATGGTTTTCTTCATTTTTCAAACGCAAAAATCATTTAATTCACTGAAAAACTATTTAAGGAGACAATTTTCCCTTTGTTTCATTATATGCTTTTCCTTAAGGGGATGTAAAAGAGTATATGATTTATACATAGTTACCGACATTGCTGTTTTCTAAACTTTTAATCTTTAGTTAAAAATTTTCCGGAATATCTCTATATTAGGCTTTTTATTAATAAAAATGGAAGGATGTAATATAGAGATATATTTAAAACTTTTGGATGAAAAATCAAATATTTGGAAAAATGTAATGTCGGTATTTTATATTCTCTTAATGTAGTGCCTTACATTTTCTCACACGCTGCATGTTCTCAGTTAAAACCAGAGAGAAAATCACTCACATTTATTATTTCAATTAACTTTAATTTATTTATGCTAAATGAACTCTCTTTCAGAATTTGGAATTTTCTATTTAGTTTGTTGTTGTTTTTTTCTTTCTTGATTTGCCATGTTTATTCATTATTTTATAAAAATGAATTTTTAACAGAGAGCAATTGGATTTAAATTAAGATTAATTTAATTAATTATAGAAATCATGAAACCATTAATACCAAAAAAAAAGAAAATTATTTAAACTAAAAATCATTGCAATTTTTGAGAAATTATTTCAATTTAATTAAACTTAGAAAATAGTATTCATTCGCTACTCTACTCTTTCCGTCGGGTTGGGGCGCGCACCTTTAAAAGTTCGCATTTTATGCAAGATAATCGAGATTTTGCACAGAATTTTGGCAAAATCTCGGTCATCCTTTGACCGGTGGTCCCACGCTATGGGCGCCAAGTATTAAGGTGAGTTTTTAGGTGGTTTTATTCTCCTCAAAACTCACCTAGAAACTAAATTTGCAAACGGGAGAAATGTGAGTAAACTAATACTAGATAGGGTTAAACAAATAAAAGAAAATAATTTATTTGAGATACCAGCTTAAATATATTCTGATTTTTTTATATAATGATTGAGGGAAGAATATAAAAATACATTTACTTTTTTACATTAATCATATATTGATTTTAGGTTAACTAACTAAAGAAAAATGTTCCCTAATCTGTTATAATTTCGAAACAAAAGTAAAAATCAACCAAATCATTTAACTTTACTTTTCATTGCCTTCGCTAATAATTAAAAAAAAAAAAAATAACTGAAAGTTATTTTAGATCTGCATGATGAGCACAAACCTTTGGTGTGAAAAGGTAAGGATTTTCAAAAGCAAAACACTGAAACACATAGGTGGTCAAGGTGTCACGAAAAAGGTTGTTGAACCTGAATGGGTAATGGTAATTTAGAGATAAGTTAAGATAAGATGTAAGCTAATGCTTAGCCTAATTTCCATCACTTAATAGCTTTGGGAAAAAATAATATTTTAATACACGATAGCTACTACTTTGTTAGGTTTTAAGCCTATCTTTCACTCAAGAAAAGTTCTAAGTTTCTTACTGTTGATATAAAAAAAACTGTATGTGTTTGAAAATCTAGTAACTTTTATAATGACTTTCTAGAGACATATTAAGCATTGAAATATCGATCTTGTTGATATTTTTACATTCAGAATCATCTATCAAAATTTGATAAGAAATCGATGATTTGGACTTCGTGGATTCTCTCTGTCAGAATAAAATACTTTATTTACAAATATTACACATAAAAGCTGCAAAGTAACAATAGTTTTAATTACAATTCAATTAAATAAACACATAAATAACATATATCAAAGACTAAAATTAAGTTGGATCTCATTTTTAATGAAATATAATTTTTAATTTCAGAGAAAATATGCCATCTCATTTCAAAATAAAAGAATACTGTCCATTAGTTTTCAGGAATTTGAGAGAAAGATTCGGAATTGATGATGTGGATTATAAAGAGTCTATGACAAGGTATTATAACTTAGTTTGTTATTCATTTTGATATATACAAATTATATTTACTCATAAAAAGGTAGGGAGTTTTATAAATAAGAGGTTGAAAACTGATAGAACTTGATAAAAAAGATTTTTTTACTACTACAAGTCAAATTTTCATAAATAGAAGCTTACTTATCAACATTATTCTTACGCTAGATACATAAGAAGCTCAATAAATACCATTGATTTATTACTAAGCAATATTGTAAAGGCACTTATTTTTATATTTTAGATCAATGTTATATCATTAATGCAAATGAAACAAAGAGTATTGATATATAGTTACATGTATATGTGTATATTGAAATCTTAATAGGTGGGCGAAACCATTTGCCGCTTGGTGGCTTTGCGGTCAGGTGAGAGAAAAATATAAAATATTTTTTATACAACGATTTACAATTTATTGAGACAACTTATACTTATATACTTTTAATGTTATCAATGGCACTAGCCATATATATGTAGAATAATTATTGATGGTTATATTGATCGAAAAGTTTGAGATATTGTTGTAGAGCGAAAAGTGCTGCGCGTGGTAAAGCCAATGTAAAGACATGCGTATTTTTCTTCAGTGTGACATAGAGAGTAATACTAATGAATGATGAATACATATGCACTATCTCGTGCTCCATTTTTCGCTTCACAACAATATTTTAGACTTTTCAAACAAGATTAGCATTATTAATTATTCTACATACATATAACTAATGCAATTGACAACATTAGAAGTATATTATTGTTTCAGTAAATATTAAATAGCTGCATAAAAAATATTTTATATTTTTCCCTCATTAGACTTCAGCGCCACCAAGCGGTAAATGATTCTGACCGCCTCTTAATTTATTTTAACGAGATGCTAAGAATAATATGTAAGTAACTACAAGAGTATTGAGTCTGACTATAAAAATGATCTTAACTATACCTCTGTCCATTTTAAACGGATTAATTAAATTTAACTGATGTTCATAAAAAAAGCTAATGTAGGTTTCTTTAGATCGATTCTTATCTAGCTCAGCCATGTGTATATATATATACACATGGCTATATATATATATATATATATATATATATATATATATATATATATATATATGAGCATATCTCCACAACTTTTAATTTTTTTATAATGTTTTTGGAAAGTCATTTTACTGCTGTTACTGGGTAGCGAATAATGCACACTATTCAAACTAGGTTTACATCTTTTGTACAATCTTGTTTCTCTATTTTTTATGTATATGGTGAATGTGCCACCAATGCTCCAGTAGATATTTCTATAAAACGAAAATTTTTAGATGGATAAAATTTCCGAACTTTTATCCATGTAAAAATTTACATTTTATAGAAATATCTACTGGAGCATTGGTGGCACATTCACTATATACATAAAAAATAGAGGAACAAGATTGTACAAAAGGTGTGAACCTAGTTTGAATAGTGTGCATCATTCGCTACCCAGTGACAGCTGTAAAATGACATATCACCAAAAGATTAAAAGTTGTGGAGATATGATCATATATATATATATATATATATATATATATATATGATGATTAATTCTAGGTTCCGGGACGATCTGTTTCCGGGATTCTCAATATATCTAACGCTAGGTTCCGGGCTTAGGTTCCGGGATCATAAAATGTTCCGGGATTAGGTTCCGGGATGAGATTTTGATATCATTAGAAATGCGCGACTTACTTTAGTAATAAAGTTTTGTACTCGTAAATATTCGAAAATTTTACACTTTTCAGAATCCAGAACTCGCTTTGATAATATGTTACTTACTAAAAATCAGAATCGAGCAATTCTTATTCTTTTATTGGTAAGAAATGTATTAAAGACTTATTATCAAATAAGTATTTATTCAATGTTTTAGATACTTGATAAAATTATGTTTGTTTATATTATTATATTTATGAATTTTTATGACTTCAATCATATTTCTTATAAAAATTTGTCGAAACAGCAGTTCTGTGAAAGAAAAAAATAGTTCTCTTGAATTATAAAAAGCATGGAATTTTTTTTAAGTAACGACTTGTGTTTAAACTCAAATATCAGGAACAGTTTTTATTTGCTATTTTATATTTTATTGTATTAGGCCCATTACACGCTAAAAATATATAGGAACAGGAACAGTTATAAAAACAAATATAAGGAATAAGGTCGTTATTCTTACAGCCGTTCTTCAATAATGTTACACGTTACTTGTTAGACGTTTTAAAATTTTATTCTCCAATGTCTACTGTATTTATGATCTATGTCAGAAAAAAACATATGCTGATTTATAGACGTAAAAGAATAGACCGCGCATTCAAATGAAACGTATTGGAACCTTGCTAGAAAGAGAAATCAGCTGATTGGAAGAGTTTTTCTCTCTGTTTAACACAAGAATACGAGAGAGATACAAACTCTGCCACATATTACGCTTTCTCTCTCGCACGTGGAGTCAATGTGGAAGCATTGGGCGCTCGGTCTATTCTTTTATGTCTATGCGCTGATTCAAGGCATAGATCATGATTTCAATAGAGATCGAACAACAAAACGTGTAACGAGTAACATGTAACGTGTAACGTGTAACATCATTGAAGAACAGCTGTTATCATGGCGAAGAAATAACCTACAACTTATGATATGTTTTGTTTACATTGCGCGTTTGGATTGTAGGTTATTTCTTCGCCATGAAAAGAATAACGACGTTATTCCTTATATCTGTTCTTATAATTATTTCTGTTCCAATATGTTTTAGCGTGTAATAGGCCTTAATAAAATGAAACAATGTAATTAATTAGGCTCATAACACGCTAAAAAAGCAGAAACTGTTACAGGGTCGTACGCATACGACTGTATCTAATCAGGGCCCTGCAAAAAGGAGAAAAATATTATTTCTGTATTCCCTATTAAAAAATTTTTTTTTAATTCGGACTTTAACAAATTTTTATGAATTAAAATATCTTTTTTTTACCTATCATTATTATCATTTATCCATTATTTGTATTATTTTATAATTTTTAGGATGAAATCAGATGGTACGGAAAATAGGGTACGGAACGTAAAAAAACATCAATTACGTATCCTTATATTCCGTCAAATTTTTTCCCTATCGTCACATGGTGTAGAATTTAGCCGAAAAACTATTAAAAATAGCCTACAAATGTGTCCGTGAATTTCAAATTAACAACAAAAATGTTAAAAAAGTTCGAAACAATCTAAAAATGTTATTGTAATGACATTCTTTTTTTGTAAAAATGAAATATATTTCATTATTATAACCAAATATTTTAATTAACAACATAATTTTTTTATTATAATATTGCTAATCAACGTCACAGAACTTATACTCCGCACCATATGACTATAGGGAAAAAAATTTGACAGAATAACAGAAGCGTCATGGACTTTTTAAAATTGCTTAAGAGCATGGCGAAGCTATCCGTTATCTAATAATATTTCCAATCCTAACTTATGTATAAACAATGCGTTTAATCGCGTCTTTTTACTACAAAGAAAAAATTCGTAAGATTAAACTCTAGTGCGGACAACTCAAGAAATCCACCAAAATACTATACATAAAAAGTTAAAATACAAACTTTTAATGTATCGTATTTTAAGATTAGGTTTGTCGAGCTTGATATCTAATTTCCAATCCAAGTTCATGAAAAAGTAACAAGTCAAAATGATTTTTTATTTTAACAAAAATTATTGTATTAACGTAGCTTTAGTGCGGACAAGTCATTATATTGGTTTAATTTATGAATTTAAAAAGATATTAATAAAATAAAAAAGGCAAAACTCGAGTGTTGTAGCTCCGACATCCCGTTAAACAAATAGTTAACCGAAATTGAATTTAAAAGTTCAATTAAAATTAAAGGTGCCATGGAAAGTAAATTAAAAATATTACGTAAGGTTATTAAAGCATTAATAACTTTTTTAAACAAATATAATTTGACGTCGTCTTTACTCCGTTGCATAGAACATGACGGAATAAAAGGATACGGAATTAATGTTTTTTGACGGTCCATATCCTTTTTCCGCTCCATCTGATTTCACCCTTAGTCTCAAAGGTAGAGCAAAAATTTTTTTAATATTTTTGTCAAAAGTTTGTAAAGGTTTCAACATCTAAAATCAGTTATCAGTAATTAGATCACCACTGATAGTTTTAGTTTGCTTTTTTACTAAACCATATTCAGATGTTTATCATCTTAGTTCACGGAAAGACCAAGCACAAACGAAAAGCAATGCCCAGAATATATACAACCGCAAGAGGGCGTTTACACACTGGTGATTCTTAAGTCAAGTAAACTCGTGCTATAATATTAGTGTTTATGAATCCGCATTTCACATTCGACACTATGAATATCACGTTCAACATTTGGTTTTCGTATATGAAAGACGCGGTTGAGCACGGTTTGTTGTTCTTGCTGTCATCCCCTTTTTTCAGGTGGCGCTATAACCTGCTAATCTTCAGTGTTTAGTCTTTCCGTGTTCTAAGTTGATCCTGCACAAAATTTTAATTCTTCAAGTAAGTAATTTGGAATTTTTTGTTATTTTAAATATTTTAATAAAAAGTTTGCTTTTAAATTCAATTATTAAAATAATTATTTTAAAGATAGAAAATATTATAATATTACTTTTAGACCTTATCTAGGAGGGGTTGGGGTAAAAGCTGTTCTTACGTACTTCGAATAAAGAATAATGAACGTTTCAAAGTTTAACATTAGGTGAAGCAACTATAAAATCTATTTTTTATTACTAAAGTGCAATTTATTTACATTTTTTTAATTCTAAAATACTTTTTAAAGCTTGAAAATATAAATTATGATCCATTTTTTTCATTTATTATTGTCATTATCAAATTTTACTCTTTTAAAAAAAATTCTACCTTATAATACTCACGAAATCATAGTATTCACATAATTATAGTATTCACAGAATAATATTATTAAGAGGCGATCGGAACCATGTGCCGCTTGGTGCCCTATTAAAAAAAAAAACACGTGTTTTTTGCACGTGAAAAAAACGTGTGTAAAATACACGTATTTTTTACACGTGTTTTTACATGTATAATTTGTGTGTTTTTTCACGCATATTTTTCACGTGTTTTTTTCACGTGTATTTTTCAGGTGTATTTTTCACATATTTTTTTATAGCTTTTCGAAGAGCTTCTACTGTCCGGCTTCTTATATCTGCGTCTTCCACATTTGTGTAAAAAATGACAAAACTTAGAAAAACACCACCTAGTGACTTAAAGTCAAACCGACGTAATCGATCATAATAGCGATTTAATTCACAAGGTGGCGTTTTTCTAAGTTTTGTCATTCCTTACACAAATTTGGAAGACGCAGATGTAAGAGACCAGACGGTAGAAGCTCTTCGAAAAGCTATGAAAAAATGTGAAAAATACACCTGAAAAATGCACGTGCAAAAAACACGTGTTTTTTTTAAATAGGGTGGCGCCGCAGGTGAGAGAAAAATATAAAATACTTTTTATACATGGATTTACAGTTTATTAAGACAATAATATACCTCTGATGTTGTCAATAACTCTTGCCATATATATGTAGAATAGTTATCGATGCTAATATTGTTTAAAAAGTCTAAAATATTTTTGTAAAGCAAAAAAGGCTACGCGTAATAGAGTCGATGTAAACATGTGCATTTTTCTTTAGTGTGACATAGAAAGTAACACCAATGAATGATAAATACATATATATATGCTCACGCCGGCTCTATCTCACGCTACATTTTCCGCTTTACAACAATATTTTAGACTTTTCCAAAAATATTGGCATAAATAATTATTCTACATATATCTGTGGTCAGAAGGCTAAATAACATAAGTCATATGCTTATACGAAGGACTTGTATTGTTTTGCCTTTTGACCACAGATATATAGCTAGAGTTATTAACAACATTAGAGGTAAATTATTGTTTCAGTATATCGTAAATCGCTGCTTAAATATTATTTAACATTTTTCTCTCACCTGACCGCAGCGCCTCATGCGGCAAACAGTTCCGACCACCTCTTAAATTATTTAAATAATTTTCATTCATGATGGCATATAATTTTACTCGAAGTACAATCATTGAGAATAATATTGGTTGTGGATTACTATATACATTAAGGTAAGATTATAGTTAAACATATTAACTATTTTAAACTATATAAGCTATCAAATTGGTATTTCTAGCAAAATCTTATTGCCGTATGATGCGTAAGCTAATCATAATCAACCCGTTAATTTCAGGATGTAGTACACGTTGCTATCAATAAAGTTTGCTTAGTCTCTTGAAAGTATTTTAAATCCATTAATCATTGCTATCGTGAAAACGTTATTGGATAAAGACAATACGTTAATATGTAAGCGATTTACAATGTGCGCATGATATGAATATTATGAAAGGTTTTTCAATGTAATGTAAAGAGTGTTGCAATTTTGACAGCTGCTACTGTCGTGGAAAAGTCAATAAAATTCAATCACTGGACTATTAGCTTATAACACCGAGCGTTATTTAACGACAATAAAATATTGATATAAAGAACTTTAAGAAACAAAAAGAATGTGAAAATAACCTATAAGTGTAGGCATCAACTATAAAATCCTTCACTTCACATATATAAAATCATGTTTCATATTTAAGAAATTGGAGATATTATGGTTGATGGCCACACCTATAGACTTTTAATTACATTCTGTACCTGGAACAAAGGCCATCATTAGAAGCACTGTTGTGAAACATTTAGAAGCTTGTCATAAAAAAGGGAAGCTGTAATTTCGCTATTGTAGACTGAGTTAAAGGTAAAGAGTATTCTCTTGAAAGTATTTTGAATTCAATAATCATTTCTGTCGTGGAAATGTTATTGGTTTACATCAATGTTAGTCAGTAAGTGACTTACACTCTGCGTATGATATAAATATTGTGAAAGGTTTCTCAATGTAATGTAGAAAATGTTGCGATTTTGATAGCTACTACTGTCGTGAAAAAGTTAATACTATCGATCACTGGTCTATTAAAATATAACACCGTGCGTTATTCAACGGCAATGAAATAGGAATATGAAGAAGTCTTAGAAACAAACCTATTAGTAAAGGCATCAAATATAAAATCCTTCACTACACATTTATAAAATCATTCTTTATATTTGTCGAATAGAAAATATTACGCTTGATGGCTACATCCACAGGCTTCTTATTACATCCTGTGCGTCAAACTAAGGCCGTCATAAGTTTACGTTGATATGTAAGTGTAAGTCATACACACTCTGCGTATGATATAAATATTGTAAAAGGTTTTTCAATGTATTGTGAAGAATATTGCAATTTGACAGCTACTTCTGTCGTGGAAAAGTCAATACTTTTGATCACTGGACTATTAGGTTATAACACCGTGCGTTATTTAACGGCAATAAAATATAAATACAAAGAAGTCTTAGAAACATTTATAATGTTAAGAAACCTATTAGTGATGGCATCAAATATAAAATCCTTCACTACACATTTATAAAATTATTTTTCATATTTGTCAAATAGAAGATATTACGCTTGATGGCTACGTCCACAGGCTTTTTATTACATCCTGCACGTCAAACGAAGGCCAGTGTAAGAAGCATTTGTGTAAAACATTTGGAATCTCGTCATCTAAAAGAGAAGCTGTAATATCGCTATTCTCGTTTGAGTTTGAGGTAAAGAGTATTGAAAATATGATACTGGCAATTGTCGTGGAAATGTAGAATCATTATGAAGACATATCTTCCGAATACTAGTCTACAATAAGAAGCAGAATTAATTATCGATTGATGAGCATCGATTTCGAGTATCGATTCTACAGAGACGAGGTAGTTCGTATGTGTAAGGTAAAAGATAGAAAAGGAAAATGAAAAGTAAAGAAAAAAAGAAATACGGAATCAATGGAAAACATTATCACGCGTAAGTAGGAAAAATGCTTGAGGCTTGGCCAAGCGGCTGCAACGAGGCTATCTAAGCAAAATAAATTGATAAAGAATTGAAAACAAAAATTAACCATTGATTGCTGCATACGAAAGCATGTAAGAAATTAACAGAGCTATCAAAATAATAGAGTGAGTAAAATTGCCCAAATATTCATCTTGCAATTAATTAAACCCCCGGCAATGAAATATGAATATAAAGAAGTCTTAGAAACAAATATATTGTAAACAAACTTATTAGTAAAGGCATCAAATATAAAATCCTTCACTACACATTTATAAAATTATTCTTTATATTTGTCAAATAGAAGATATTACGCTTGATGGCTACATACACAGGCTTTTTATTACATCCTGTACGTCAAACTATGGCCGTCATAAGAAGCATTTTTGCAAAACATTTGGAATCTCATCATCTAAAAGAGAAGCTGTAATATCGCTATTCTCGTTTGAGTTTGAGGTGAAATAAAATCATTTTTCATATTTGTCAAATAGAAGATATCACGCTTGATGGCTTCGTCCACAGGCTTTTTATTACATCCTGTACGTCAAACTAAGGCCACTGTAAGAAGCATTTGTGTCAAACATTTAGAATCTCGTCATCTGAAAGAGAAGCTCTAATATCGCTGTTCTCGTTTAAGTTTAAGGTGAAGAGTATTCAAAATATGATACTGGCAATTGTTGTGGAAATGTAGAATCATTAAAAAGATATATCTTCCGAATACTAGTCTACAATAAGAAGCAGAATTAATTATCGATTGATGAGCATCGATTTCGAGTATCGATTCCTAAGAGACGAGGTAGTTTGTATGTGTAAGGTAGAAGATAAAAAAAGGAAAATAAACGGTACAGAAAAAAAGAAATACGGGATCAACGGTAAACATTATCACGCGTAGGTAGGAAAAATGCTTGAAGCTTGGCCAAGTAGCTGCATCGAGGCTATCTTAGCAAAATAAATTGAACTAGAATTAAAAACAAAAATTAACCATCGATTGCTGCCTACGAAAGCATGTAAGGAATCAACAAAGCTATCAAAATAATAGAGTGAGTAAAATCGCCCAAATATTCATTTTACAATTAATTAAACCCCTTTCACGTTGTTATCGACAAAGTTTCATTAACCTCTTGAAAGTATTATCAATTCAATGATCATTACTGTCGTGGAAATGTTATTGGTTTATGTCAATATGTTAGTGTGAGTCATTCACATTCTGCGTATGATATAAATATGGTAAAAGGTTTTTCAATGTAATGTAAAGAATGTTGCAATTTGACAGCTACTTCTGTCATGGAAAAGTCAATACATTCAATAACTGGACTATTAGGTTATAACACCGTGCGTTATTCAACAGCACTGAAATATGAATATAAGGAAGTCTTACAAACAAATATAATGTCAAGAAACCTATTAGTAAAGGCATCAACTATAAAATCCTTCACTACACATTTATAAAATCATTTTTCATATTCGTCAAATAGAAGACATTACGCTTGATGGCTTCGTCCACAGGCTTTTTATTACATCCTGTACGTCAAACTATGGCCGTCATAAGAAGCATTTTTGCAAAACATTTGGAATCTCGTCATCTTAAAGAGAAGCTGTAATATCGCTAATCTCGTTTGAGTTTGAGGTGAAGAGTATTCAAAATGAGATACTGGCAATTGTTGTGGAAATGTAGAATCATTATAAAGATATATCTTCCGAATACTAGTCTACAATAAGAAGCAGAATTAATTATTGATTGATGAGCATCAATTTCAAGTAACGATTTCTCAGAGACGGGGTAGTTTGGATGTGTAAGGTAGAAGATGGAAAAGGAAAATAAAAGGTAAAGAAAAAAAAAATACGGAATCAATGGAAAACATTATCACGCTTAGGTAGGAAAAATGCTTAAGGCTTGGCCAAGCGGCTGCATCGAGGCTATCTAAGCAAAATAAATTGATAAAGAATTGAAAACAAAAATTAACCATTGATTGCTGCATACGAAAGCATGTAAGGAATTAACAGAGCTATCAAAATAATAGAGTGAGTAAAATTGCTCAAATATTCATCTTGCAATTAATTAAACCCCTTTTACGTTGTTATCGACAAAGTTTCATTAACCTATTGAATGTATTTTCAATTCAATTATCATTACAGTCGTGAAAATGTTATTGGCTTACGTCAATATGTTAGTGTAAGTCATTTACACTCTGCGTATGATATAAATATGGTAAAAGGTTTTTCAATGTAATGTGAAGTATGTTGCAATTTGACAGCTACTACTGTCGTGGAAAAGTCAATATATTCAATAACTGGACTATTAGGTTATAACATCGTGCGTTATTCAACGGCAATGAAATATGAATATAAGGAAGTCTTACAAACAAATATAATATCAAGAAACCTATTAGTAAAGGCATCAACTATAAAATCCTTCACTACACATTTATAAAATCATTTTTCATATTTGTCGAATAGAAAATATTACGCTTGATGGCTACATCCACAGGCTTCTTATTACATCCTGTGCGTCAAACTAAGGCCGTCATAAGTTTACGTTGATATGTAAGTGTAAGTCATACACACTCTGCGTATGATATAAATATTGTAAAAGGTTTTTCAATGTATTGTGAAGAATGTTGCAATTTGACAGCTACTACTGTCGTGGAAAAGTCAATACTTTTGATCACTGGACTATTAGGTTATAACACCGTGCGTTATTTAACGGCAATAAAATATGAATACAAAGAAGTCTTAGAAACAATAATAATGTTGAGAAACCTATTAGTGATGGCATCAAATATAAAATCCTTCACTACACATTTATAAAATTATTTTTCATATTTGTCAAATAGAAGATATTACGCTTGATGGCTACGTCCACAGGCTTTTTATGACATCCTGTACGTAAAACTAAGGCCAGTGTAAGTAGCATTTGTGTTAAACATTAGGACGCTCGTTATCTAAAAGAGAAGCTGTAATATCGCTATTCTCGTTTTTGAGTTTAAGGTGAAGAGTATTCAAAATATGATACTGGCAATTGTCGTGAAAACGTAGAATCATTATAAAGATATATCTTCCGAATACTAGTCTACAATAAGAAACAGAATTAATTATTGATTGATGAGCAACGATTTCGAGTAACGATTCCTCAGAGACGAAGTATTTAGTATATCTAAGGTAGAAGATAGAAAAGGAAAATAAAAGGTAAAGACGATTTTTTTGGTGATCTACAATTTTGGACAGAGCCATTATCCGGTTGACGTGGATTGACACACACACATATATATACATATATATATATATATATATATATATATATATATATATATATATATATATGTGGTAATTTATTTGTCTCTTAATAAATTAGAAGGAAAAAAAACAATAATTGAAAAGTGAGTAAAAATAATTTAACAATCTCAATTTTTATATATAATGATTTTTATTAAAATACTATCAATATGATATAATATTTAAACGGGAGGTTGGCGAGCGAAGCGAGCAGGGGGGAACCTCCCCTAGTATATATGTAATATTTAAATGAAAATCATTATATATAATAATTAAGACTGTTAAATTATTTTTACTCCATTTTCGTTTATTTTTTTCGTTTTTTTTTCTAATTTATTAAGAGACGGGTAAATTACCTTTGTATTATTCAATTAATTTTTTTCATTTCATTGTTACTTTCTTGCACATAAGTTATTTTATTCTGACTTTTCTTTTCAAGAACCAATTTTTCCAGGATCAATTTTATATCTTTTTCTGATATATTGTCTTATAGTGTTTATTCCTATAAATAATTTTTTTTTACTTTTTTTACACCACCCAAGAGGTAAGTAAGAAGGCGCGTTTTTCATAGTAGTTTCCCCAACAGGCCTAATTCACTTATACAGAAAAAAGAATAATTTTATTTTTAATTTTTAATAGATTAAAAATAAAAATTTTTTTTTCCTGTATTTGCTGAAAAGAAGAATATAATTTTTAATATAAATTATGGAAATCGTGTTTCGAAATATAAAAATTAATACTTATATTTGTCCTTCAATGTTGTTACATAAGATGAAATGTTTACGCCTATGATTTATAGTTGTTTGCTGCTGTTTCCAACATCGAAATTTTGGATTCTTCCTTCTGACATTATAAAAAGATTATTATATACAATTTAGAATTATTCAAATTATTTAAAAAATTCTTTCCAAACAATGTTATCAATAGTATTTTCTTTGTTTAGGGCATTTTCAATAAATAAATATTGTGGATTTTTACATCTTGATAACGCAACATACAATTAGCCGTGTGAAAATAAAGGTCTACGAATATATAAACCCAGTGTATTAAAACTTTGCCCTTCCAATTTGTTTACCTAATAAGTTTGTTCATTTGTTTATTGTAATTGCAAAAGCTAGTACCAATGGAAATTGTTTACGATATAATATAAATGGTAAATTAGAAAACTCTTCAGAATTTAATGATATTCGGGGTATGAAAACGATATTTCCTTTTTTATTCCCTGTCATTATCATAACTTTAATGTTATATTTATATAATTTTAATACTTTTAATGTATATCCAAAATTATCTTCTAAAGATGGAATTACTCATACTTATTTAAATAAATTATCTTATCACGTGGATCCAATGATTTTTCCCTTAATGTTTCCAGCAGGAGATTTAGGTTGGAGTATAGGATATAAAAAAAATGAAAATATTGAAAATAATGATTGTCTTACAATACTACAATATTATTTATATGGAATCCATTGGAGACCAAATTTAAAAAATTTCAACCCTATTTTATATTGTGGAAGATTAACACAACAATACATAATACATGCATATGTGATGGTTGAAAGTAATAAAATGAATTTTTTTAGAAATAATCAAAAACAATTACGCATAGAATGTTATCAAGGATTATTAGATCATGTAATAAATAGTGCTTCAAATATTTCAAAAAATTTTGAAAACAAAGAGAGAATTGGAAATCTTTTTATTTCACTATCATCATATATTGGTAGTCCAAGATATATGCAGCAATATTATCAAGATGCCATGGCAATAATAAGAACAGTAGCAAAACCAGACTTATTTATAACAATGACATGTAATCCTAAATGGAAAGAATCGAAAGAAATTTTAAAATATTTTCCAAAAGGGACAATTCCCAATGACATACCAAATATCACAGTAAGATTATTTTATATAAAATTTAAAATTTTATTGAATGATATTATAAAAAACGAAATTTTTGGTTCTGCTATAGCTTATGTATTTTCGATTGAATTTCAAAAAAGAGGGTTACCTCACGCGCATATCATTATAACATTACATCATTATCATAAAATATTAACTCCAGAAAATATTGATAAATATATTTCAGCAGAAATACCTTCATGGAATTAAGTGAGCACCATCGTCAAAAAGCTTAAAATTTACTTCATTTATTTAACTGTAAGTGCATAAGTTCCAGCAAGAAGTTTGTAATCCAGATATTACCAGTGAGGTAAATAACGATAATGAAGACATAAATTTTATTGGTAATTGATAAATTTTATAATTCAATTTTAACAAAAATGTAATTGCTACTTATAGAAATAGGCTGTGTTGATATAAACTTTTTGTGTAAATTATTGATTTCATAGATAGTGTTCTAAAGTTATCAGGATTGGAGATCTTTGATACGATCGCTGACTTCATATGAAATTGTAATAAGATCTTATTTATTTAAAAGATTTCTCATATATTTCGCTATAATGGATTATATATATATATATATATATATATATATATATATATATATATATATATATATATATATATATATATATATTTAATTAAATTTTTAGGTATGAAAGCCAAAGCAAAAAGTACCGATTTATCCACAGAGGAAATAAACTTAAAAAATGAAGTACTTAAAGACTTGCTTATTGTCTTTATCAAAATCGTTTAGATTCAACAGGAAATGAAACAGATTTGGAATTGGAAGGAGGTAAAAACATCGGAAAAAGAAGTTATAAAAAATTTATTTAAAAATAATAAATTAATAAGGAGTTTCTATTTATCATTGATTGATTGGAAAAAAATACTTTTGATGAAGCTGATCAATCTTGATTGTGCAGACAGTTGGAGATATTAAGAGGAGGCCTTATAGCTCTGTCCTTGTTTGATCTAAATTTTAGTTATTATTACTAAATTAAATATTTTTTTACAAAAGTAAGTGCACAGTCCAATAGATTTAAGGACGAGCAAATAATTCTATTCTATGAAAAAATATAAAATTTTCATTAGTTTTTGAGTGAAGTCTGAATCGGGCAAAGAGTTAAATTTGATTGAAGTGTTCAACTGATTGTCCGTTTCAGACCTCACTCGAAAACTATTAAAAATTTTATATTTTTTCATAGAATAGAATCATTTGCTTGTCCTTAAATCTATTGGACTGTGCCCTAACTTTTGTACAAAAATATTTAGTTTAGTAATTATAACAAAAATTTGGATTAGACAAGGACACATCTCTCCCTGTCCCTCTCCTTATCCCCCTCTCCCTCCCTCTCCCTCTCCCTCTCCTCTCTCTCTCTCTCTCTCTCTCTCTCTCTCTCTCTCTCTCTCTCCCTCTCCCCTCCCTTTCCCTCTCCCCCTCTCCCTCTCCCCCCTCTCCCTCTCTCTTTCTCCCTCTCCCTCTCCCTCTTCCTCTACCTCTTCCTCTCCCTCTACCTCTCCCTCTCCCTCTCCCTCTCCCTCTCTTTCTCTTTCTCTCTCTCTCTCTCTCTCTCTCTCTCTTGATTTTCTGCTTGAAATTTAATGTATTTCGTATTAAAAATGTCATATTCACATTAAATGTACTAAAAACAAAAATATTGGAAATTAATTGCAATTGCGCCCGTATTATAATGTACTTTACATTGGAAAAATTATATCTGCATTCAATTTACTGAAAATAAAACTACTGGAAATTTCCAGCAATCAAGCCCGAAATATAATGTACATTATATTAAAAATCTTGATCTGCATTAAATTTTAAATAAAAAACCAATTTGCTGAAAATTTCTAGATGTTTTGCTTAAAATTTAACGTATTTCACATTAAATGTCATATTCACATTAATTTTACTAAAAACGAAACAACTGGAAATTTTCAGTAATCAAACATGAAATTCAATGCACTCTGCATTAAAAAAATGTCCACCTACATTAAATTTGTAAAAACGTATTTCACTAGAATTTTTTTCTGTTGTGCTTGATTTTTCAAACAGTTAACATAAAAAGTAACATAAAAATTGAAGCATTTATAAATCATATTTCACGTACTGATACATTAGAAATTAAATATGTATACATTGATGTGATATTTATGTACGTCGTTGGAAATCCATGTTTATTATACAGCAAAATTTGTTGCAAATAACATGAATATTAATGCAAAAATATATAAAATGAGCCTTCATTTCCAAGTACATTAAAATTCATATTTGAATAGCGCTGAAAAACACATTAAAATTCATGCTTTTTTTAATAGTGCAAACAAGGGAATAACTAAAACAAATGAATAACTAAAACATATGAATATCTAAACAAATGAATAATTAAACAAGTGAATGGCTGAAACAGATGAATACAAAAACAAATGAATAGCGAAACAATTGAATAAAACCAATCAGGGAAGAGTGTCTCAAGAAAAGGGAATCTAGTAAGAGAGAGGGATGAAAAGGATCCCTATATAAGGACGGTTGCTTGGATCACGGTCATTTTCTTCTTCTATCCAGTCACGCTCCAAGTTGTATCAGACACCTTAATAATCAGTTTAATTAAATATATAAGCATATTATTGATCCGAATAATAAAAGTTATCATAAAAAATATTACAAGTGTTTTAATTTCGAACTCCTTGAGTTTTACGCTTAATTGGGCTAACGTTCCCACCTGCCGCGTTACGCCATCTTCTACCCTATTGAAAATAATGACGTCTTTTAAAGACGTCTTTTTTATCAAGATTTTAAAAATAATACCTACTAAAATGTTTTAAAAAAGAACGTACTTATGCTAAAGTGCATATAAAGACGTCTCTGCAAGATGTCATTGGATGTGTATTTACGAATCCCAATACAACAAAAGACATCTTGAAAAGCCGTTATTATTTTTAATAGGATATCTTTCCAAAGAAAGATATAGAAACAAAATAAGCATCAGCTCTCTGCAGACCGAAAAGCTTGAGCGAACAAACTGGAAATGTTATAACCTTATATACCCACGTCACTAAAATTTTCGTAGGAGTTTGCGTATTAAGAAAAACGCCACCTAACAGTCAAAGACAGAATTATTAGTCGATTCGAATAATTTTTTCAGTAGCTACATTTTTAACTGTGAGGTGCCGTTTTTCTTAACTTTGCAATCCCTTATCCAAATTTCAGAGATGCAGGTATATAAGGTTATAATTTTGTGGATTTATTCACAGTTGAAAATCAGTATACATACTTCAATTACGTACTTCAAGTATATACACTTTAGCTTAAGTACGTTCTTTTTTGAAACATTTTAGTAGGTATTATTTTTAAAATCTGATAAAAAAGACGTCTTTTTTTGTTCCAAATTCAGACACGTCCAAAGACGTCATTATTTTCAATAGGGTAATCTACTATTAAAATATTTAGTTGAAAGTCACTCTATAAAATTACACTCTATATAGTAAGGTCAGAGTATAACATTTTGGTAACAGCAGTCAGATAACTCAAAGGGGTTCAGGAAGGAAGTACATCATAGGGCATGATCATCATACGAATAAAGAATCAGTTTCCTATCTAAGGTTTTCGAGCTGTGGTTTTCCTTAGGCCGCAGGGTGAATACCAGGGCATAGTTGGGTTGTGTCCACGGCTGAAAGACGACATCACCAACTTCCTGAATATTAATGAATTTGAACACAACCCTGTTGAAAACAATGACGTCTTTCTAAGTCATCTTTGAAGACGTCTTTGGTCGTGTCTTAAATTGGAACAAAATAAGACGTAATTTTTTCAATGTTTAGAAAAGATAATAAACATATGACGTCCCATATGGAAATAATTTCTGTGGATGACTGTAAATAATAGTAAATAATTGTAAAAAACTGTTAAAAAATGTTGAAATTGAGACATAAATAATAGTTATTTACAGTTATTTACTGTTATTTACTATTAATTATTATTATTTACAGTTATTTACAGTTATTTACAGTTATTAACAGTTATTTACAATTATTTACAATTATTTACAATTATTTACAATTATTTACAATTATTTACAATTGTTTACAATTTTTTTATAGTTATTTACAATTATTTATAATTATTTACAGTTATTTACATTTTCAAAAAGTTTTTGGATTAGTGAATAATTTAAGAGCAGGTCGAGTAATAATAATAATAATAATAACATTTTATTCACACACTCTTATTAATACAAATGTAATTGTGTGTGTAAATGTGTGTGTGTGTGTGTGCCTGTGTTCCTGTCTGTGTGAGAGGGTGTTATATACGAGTATTTTAACATTTTATATTCTTTCATTCTTCTCAAACTTTGTCTTTTCTTCTCTTTTCTTCGTATCTCCCTATTCCCTCTCTTCCCACTTTCTTTACAGTACTTTCACATCTTACTCTCACCTCCTAGTCTTCCTCGTACCTTCTCTTTCTCCATAGCCTTTCTTGTATCGATCTTTCTCTTACACTCCTATCACCATACCTTTGCTTTCTAGCTAGAACACTCTTCAACCTTTCTCTTCCTTCTCTTTCTCTTCTTGCTCTTTCCTCCCTCTCCCACACCATAAGCGGTTCATCAACCGTCACTCCTTTTTCTAACTTTCCTCTTCTGAACCTTTTCAGCAACAGATCTCTTTCAAGACCATCCTCAAAAATCATCCATTCTGCTTTTTCTCCTAATATTTCCAGAGCCCGATTCGCCTTTCCAATGCTGTTTTCTACCCATGCCTCCAACTCATCCATATCTCTCTCACCTCTTTTCAAAACAAGCAACCTCTCCTTTTCATATGTCTTAACCATATACCCCATACTTTTTCCTTTGCCGCTACTCTCTTTTTTCTCTAACATATCTCCATCACTCGCATCACTGTCTTCCTCTTCTCCCTCCTTCATTTTTATCTCAGTATCTTCTTCTCTGTCTTCCTTTTTCTCCTCTACCATCTTAACAGCTTTTTTTAATCTATTTATCTCCTTTTTCCTATCTTGATTTTCTTCTATCAAATCTCTTATGATCTCTTCCATTTCACTTATCTCTTCTCCTTTCATTTCTATCTTATCTAACCTCTCCTCCAACCTTTCACTCCATGCCTTATTCTTCAATATTTTTTTCTCCATCTTTATAAAATCATCCTTTATCTCCTTTATGCTCTTTTCTATATTTCTCCATCTTTTTTCACTATTTTCTTTCTTTACACTCATTTTTCTTATCTTACTTTCTTTTCTATACTTTTAACTTTTCTTTACTTCTGCTACTGTTATTTAGTGCCATGTGCTTCTCTTATCTCCTACCCTTACACTTTTAGTGACACACTGCTACCAACTTTATTTTTCTCCCCTACTATAATCCCCATACTTATTGCCCTCTATCCTTGTTTACCTCCTTCTCTCTACTCATCCTGCTTGCACTTTTCCTTTTTTATTATATAATACCATACCATAAGCCCATAAATTCTATTCTATTTTTTCCTTACACTCTTTCTTCTTCCTTTCTCTTTTTTCTTTCCTTTCTCAACCATATCACTCTACTTAGAACTGCATCTCTACCATTCTGCTCCGTTAAACATCTAATCCAATTTTTTCCTTTACATTTAGATACTTCACAATTTTCCACTATATGTTTCATCGTCTCCTCTTCTTTTCCACATAACCTGCATAATCTTTCTTCCTCTTTTAATCAATGCTTGTTCGCTCTACACTCATTTCCCATTCTAAATCTTGATACTTTTTTAATATCTCTGCACCCTCCTGCCTCATTTCCCATCAGATAGTTTTGTACCTCCAACCATCCATTTGTAATAATTCTCACCTCCTTAGCATACTTTGATTTCTCTAATTTCTCCCAAGTTTCTGCCCATTCTATTTCTTTACTTCTCTCTATAATTTCATTTTCTATATCATCACCATTTCCTATTTTCCTATATAATTCCCTTATCGCCATCCCTCTTTTTTCCAAATGTCTTCTCTTTAAACTTTCCCACGTTTCTCTCCTTTCCTTATTCCTTAAATTACAGTTTTTGCTCTTCCTTCTTTTTTCATTTTCATTTCTTTCTTCTCTTTCACATTCTTTCTTACTCTCTGTCCATACTATTTTCTCCAAAGATCCTTCCCTTTTTTTTCCATCTTAACCTCGAATCTCACTGCCCTTTTCAAAGCTTCTATCTCCATACTGTATCTCTTTGTCTCCGCTTTTATTATGCAGTCTGGCGTATTTCTTTCCAATCCAAGCACCCATTTTATGTATTTTTTTTAATTCTCTCTATTTCTTCCCATCTATGCCAGCCCCATATTTCTGCTCCATATAATACCATGCTCTCTATCGTTGCCTCGTACAACCTCATTCTGTTTTTCCATCCATTCTTAAAAAGCTTTTCACCTATTCCCCATATCTTTCCTAATTTACTATTTGCTTTTCTTTTTATTTCTTCAATATGCTCGTTCAATTTTCCATTCCTTTGTATTACAAAACCCAAATAGTTGAACCTTTTTACTCTCTCAATCTCTTTACCTTTCCATGTGTAACTTTCTATTTTTTTCCTTCCTCTGCCTTTTCTCATCTCCATTATTTTCGATTTCTCTACATTAAGTTCTTATCCTTTTCCTTCTACAAATTTACTAAATCTTTTCAACATACTTCTCATCTTACTTCCATTCTCCGCCAAGAGCACAATATCATCTGCATACGCCAGGCTATACACCCTCCTCTCTCCTATCTTTATTCCACCTACTTGTCCCTCTTTTAATTTCTTCTCTAATCCTGCAAAGACAATGTTAAACAGTAGAGCACTTAATGGGCACCCCTGTCTAACTCTTTCATTTACCTTGAACTTTTCTGTTAACTTGTTCTTAATATTCACCCTTGCTTCCGTACAGCTATATATTTCCTTAATTCTTTCTCTTATGTTACTGCTTATATTTATCTCCTTCATTATCCTCCATATTTCCTCCCTGTTCACTCTATCAAAAGCCGCCTTTAAGTCAGCAAAAAATAATACCGCTTTTCCTTTTTCCTTCCTCAGTTGTCCATCTACTATCGTTTTAAGGCAAAAAATACTCTCCATTGTTTCACATCCTTTTCTGAATCCAAACTGTGTATCACTTAAACATCCCTTCTCTTCTACCTCCTTTTCCAACCTTCTTTTCACTATTTCTGCATATATTTTGTACCCTGTATCCATCAATGTTATTCCCCTGTAATTCTCTACCTTGTCTTTATCTCCCTTCTCAAAAATCGGTGTAATCACACCACACCTCCATTCTTTGGGTAAGCCTTCCCCTCTCCATATCTTATTTAGCAACCTATGCATGCTCTCTAATATCAAATCCTCCCCCACTACTCATGCTTCATTCGGTATCTCATCTTTCCCTGTTGCTTTCTTTTTCTTAAGTCCTTTTATTACACCACTTATCTCTTCTCTGCTGATCTCCTCTTCTTCATTATTCTCTTCCTCCCCTGTGTCCTCACCCTTCTGATCTCCCTCCTTTCTTCTTTCCATTCCCTTTTCTCTCATGAAAGCTTTTCTCCATTCTTCCTCTTTAATTACTTCTGAAATTTCCGTTCTTTTTTTTCTGTAGCTATTAACCTTCTTCCAGAAATCCCATCCAGTCTTCTCTTCCATCAGCTCTTCGATTAGTTCTCTGCCTTTTTTCTCTTTTTTTCTTCTCAATAAGCCTTTATAGTTTTTTCTTTCTATAACATACACTTCCTTATTGATCTTTCCTCTCATTACCTCCTCTAACTTTTTATTTACATATTCTTTTCTTTCCTGGCATTCCATATCCCACCAATCGTCTATCCCTTCTTCTCTCTTATTTTTCACTACTTTTCTCTTTAAAGCATTTCTTACTTTTTCTTTTAACTCCCTCCATGTCTCAATACCCTCTACATTTCTTATCTTTTCTTTAAAATCCTTTTTATCCTTCTCTCCCCATACCGTAATTTGTTTTACCTCTTCTTTCTCTTTAACTCTTTTCTCCTTTTCCATACGTATCTTGCATTCAATCGGCATATGATCCGACACTTCACTTTTTATTATATTCATTTCTGTCAACAACTCTTCCATCCTGTCATTCAAGATTATATAATCTATTACCGACATTCCCTCTCCGCTTATAAATGTCCATTCTCCCATCTCATCTCCCTTTATGCATCCATTTCCTATACACATGCCTTGCTCTCTTAACCATTCAACTAACTCCTCTCCTTCCTTGTCGTATATCTTATCTTTCGATTTTCTCATCTTTCTATCTGTCACCATGTCTATCACCCCTCCTTCCTCTGCTACTCTTGCATTCCAGTCTCCTATCATTACCATTCCTTTTTCTCTATTTTCTTCAATTATTTCTGCTAAGACTTCTAGATTTTCTCGCCTTGTCTCACTCATGTATATACCAGCTATAATCATCCTTTCTCTTCCACTTTTCACTTCGCACCATATTACTTCCTCTGTTGTCTTATTTCCCTATCTTACTGTCATTCCATTTCCTTTTCTAATTGCTAATATACTTCCACCTCTTGGTCTTCCTCTCTTTTTCTCTCTTTTTGCCCATCTAATCTCAAATTCATACTCATTAAACATCCTATATACTAACTCCCTACCTCCCTCTTCTATCCATGTCTCCTGCAGGCATATAACATCATACTCTTTTATTATTTTTTCCACTTCCTTATATTTCTTTCCTAAGCCTGCTACGTTCCATGTAATACATTTGAACTGTTCATTTCTCTCTTCCTAGCCTATTCTCTTTCTACACCGTTCTTTCTTCATCTTCTCCCTCCTTATCTCCTGCATCTTCTCTTCTCTTTTGAAACCATTTATTCACTCTCTCATTCCAAAACCATACATCCTCTTCCCCTTCTAGTCTATTAAAAAATATCTTTACTTTTATTCCTTCCCCTTTTAACTCTTCTGTCATGCTCTAAAAATACTGATGTCCCTGTCAATCTCTTTTTTTCTTTCATTATCCTCTGTTTCGTCTCCCAGTCTTCACATTGTACCACAACAAGTTTCTCCTTACTCATTATCTTCCATGCCTTTCTAATCTTGCACTCTATCTTTATTTCCTTCTCAAACCATTTCATTGCTTTTTCTTTATTTTCTAAAGCCTCTACCTTTCCTCCTCTTATTAATATATTGTTTTTCTTTTTTCTCCTTTCCTCCATTTCCGCCAACCACATCACTTCTTTTTCCTCTTTTCCTCTGTATTCTTTGACTGCACTCTCCACTTCCTTTTCCAAGTTTACTTCACCACTATTTATTCTCATATCTAAATCTTCCACCTTCTTCCTTGTTTCCTCTAGCACTTTCTTACATTCTTCCATCTCTTTCATCTGCCTTTCATCCTTTCTCCTTCTTTCATTCTCCAGCTCTACTAATTTCTCATAGTTTTGTCTACTTTTGTCTCTATCTTTCTTTCCCTCTGTCTCTAACCTTGATATTTCTTTGTTCACTCTTTCCTCCATACCTCTTATTTTTCTTGCTAAACCCTCCTTTATCTCACTTACATCCTTTTTCATCTCTTCCCTGAATTCTTTACTTTCCTTCTCCATTCTGTACAATATATCCATCATCTGCTCCAACTTTCTATCCTCCATATCCTTTTCCTGTAATTTTGTATCCTTAAATATAAACGAGTTCTCCAGGCTTTCCTCTTCACTATTTTCCTCACTTGACTCTTCCCTATCACTGCTTATTTTATTTGTTAGAGCCTTCTTTCTCACTATTTCTTCTGGACTATCTCTTTCTCTCTTTCTCCCTTATACACCTTCCACCTTTTCACCTTCTTCAACCTTACACTCCTTATCTCTCTCTGCAATCTCTCCTTTTCCACTTTTAATCCACTCCTTTCTTTCCCTTCTCACTGCAACAACGTTGTCTTCACTTTTTATTTCTATAAATCTGGTCACTCTATCTTTGTCTTTTGACATACTTAACCTAACTTCCCTTCTATATCCTACCATCTTCTCTCTTCTCTAACCTATTCTACTTCCCCTAATGCTCAAAACTACCTTCTCCTCTCTTCTCCCTTATTTCTTTTAACTACACCCTTAATTCACCTACACTCTCTGCTCAAATCCCTTTACCACTTTCCTCTATAAACCTACACACCTAACCTCACTTTCTCCCTACTTCTATTTTACATAAACACTCCTTTCCTCCCTTTTATATCCCTTTTTTTTACAACCTGTACAAACCTTTCCTTCTACCCTCTATTTTCTACACCTTTATATTTATTTTCTTTATCCTACTATACACAAAAAACAACCAAAAGCTCACACTACACACCAAACACACTCTCTCCCCATTCAGCCATATTGGCCATCTAAGAGCAGGTCGAGTATATCTGTCCTTTTCTAATAAAAGAATTAATTTTTTTACAAGAACTAATAATTTGAGCAAAAAATGAAGAGAAAGCCCCATCTCGTATCAGAAAAAGTAAAATTTTCTTCGATAAGAAAGAATTAATTTTATTGCTTCGTTTGCAAGAAAACCTTGAAAAACCAAATTAGTCTAGAGAGTTTCGTATGAAGTTAGAGGTCCCATAAAGCAAGTAGGTGATTTATATGTATTTTGAGCCGCTGAATCCGAATTTGCAACTTGCTTTTCGCGCAAGTGGCCGAGTAATCTGTTGTAAACAAATTGATTGTTTAAATGGCTATAGTTTATAAACTACAATAGATGCAGTAATTTTCTCTGCGAAAACTTGTTCTTTAATAAAAAAACACAAAAAAAATCGTTATTCTTGCATGTCGATTCGATAATTAAAACCAGAGATATGGCAAATATATTGCAAAAAAACATAGAGACGTAGCGCAACGCCCTGGTAAAAAACCTTATAACTCGACTACTAATTAATATTTTTTGAAGTTTAACATGTGTTTGGAAAATGTCAGAGTCTCAGCTTTAATGATAAATTGTTATACATAATATTATTTATAATTATTTATAATTATTTACAATTATTTATAATTATTTACAATCATTTATAATTATTTACAATTATTTATAATTATTTACAATTATTTACAATTATTTACAGTTTTTTACAGTTATTCACAGTTATTTATAAAT
The DNA here is from genome assembly GCA_017163975.1 of Anastatus disparis. NCBI lineage: Eukaryota > Metazoa > Arthropoda > Insecta > Hymenoptera > Eupelmidae > Anastatus > Anastatus disparis. The sequence goes on along the minus strand of JAFFSR010000349.1, from coordinate 1,754,720 downwards.
ATTTACAATTATTTACAATTTTTCATAATTTTTTACAGTTTTTTACAGTTATTCACATTTTTAAAAATTTTCGCATATTTATAAAAAAATTGAATAAATTTGTGAAAATTTTCGAAAATGTAAATAATTGTAAATAACTGTAATTAACTGTAAAAAACTGTAAAAAAATATAAATAATCGTGAATAAATGTGAATAATTGTAAAAATAAATAAATAAATGTAAATAGCTGTAAATAAATATAAATAACTGTAAATAAGTGTAAATAACAGTAAATAATTGTGAATAACTGTAAATAACTGTTATTTATGTCTCAATTTCAACATTTTTGAACATTTATTTACAGTTATTTACAGTTATTTACATTTATTTACAGTTATTAACACTTATTTACAATTATTTCCAGAAATCTTTTCCATATGGGGTCTTTTGTATAATTTAATAATTTTAAACACGTATTATTTCAATAAAAATTCATAGTTAAAGACGTCATTTTTACAAAATTTGATAATATTTTTAAACAAATGACGTTTTATTCCTTGTATTTAAAAATTCAATCAATACGTCTTTTTGCTACGACGCCCTGTTGAAAATAATGACGTCTATTTAAGACGTCTTTGAATGACGTCTTGGACATGTTTCAAATAAAACAAAATAAGACGTGATTTTCTGAAAATTTACAAATTTGTTTTGAACAAATAACGTCTCTCTACCTGAATTATGTCATCCACGGTGCTCCAGAGTAAGTTAAAATAAAAATTTAATGTTACTTAAAAATTTCTTTTGAGAATGATTTCTAGGCCTATTACGAACATTTAGACATAATTTTTTAAATCGGTTTACATGGCCGATTTGGAAACGAATAGGTAAGAATGAAAAAAAATTATTTAACCCTTACAGTCACAGGAGCCGATATATCGGCTACCTAATTTTCTTTTTTTTTACCTCAATATTTTTGCAATATCATGCTTGATTCTTGGATTTTTTGTATTTTCAAATACACATAGCCTTACTATTTATAATGCTGATGATATTTTATAAATTTATAACTATTAATTATTATTATAAACAAATACATACGAAAAAAGTGAATTGAAAGGGTTAAAATCGAAGAAAAAATGCTCAAAAGTAATCGAAACGTAGATATAATAGTAAAAATATAACAAAACTGAAGAATATCTACCTTGGAGCTATTGAGCTCGAACATGGAAAATAATGTCGAAAAATAGTTCTATAATTACTTACGTATAGATACACAGTATAGAGAATGTAAATATTTACATTGATGATATCTTTTAATATACTCTTTAATTTGTTGGAGTTCAAATCATATGTCAGATTTCGGGCAAGTCAGTAATAATCTGAAACTTGCTTAACTAACAAGGAGAGGTCTCTGCCTCTAGAAAACAGATTGCGCTGATACTGCAGGTTACGATTCTTCGATAAAAAAATGAACCCGGGTTCTTTCTTTTCGTCTAATAAACTCCGAGACAAAGATTAAGCCATTTTCCGAAAATATAGTAAGAAGAAGCGCTCATAAAAACTTGATTAATTAAAAAACTAACACTCTAAAAAAAAATATATAAGAGTTAAAAAAGAATATAAGTTTAATACTTTGATTTAAGAGCAGGCCGAACCATCTGTCTTTGTCTAATAGAGTTTTTCATAATTTATATAAACACCATCCATTCTAGCATAAAAAAATAGTAGCTCCCGCTAGATATTAGTATAATAAGTAAATTTTGTAATAACAATCAAATTATTTTATTGCTTAGTTTTTGAATAATATAAGACCTATGAATAAACTAAAATATAACCTATCTTTTTTGGTAGGTCTCATATTATTCAAAAACTAAGCAATAAAATAATTTGATTGTTATCACAAAATTTACTTATTATACTAATATCTAGCGGGGGCTACTATTTTTTTCATGCTACAACGGATGGTGTTTATATAAATCATGAAAAACGCTATTAGACAAAGACAGATAGTTCGGCCCCCTGTTGAGTTTTATTGCATCAGAAAGTCTTGCCCAGTTCAAAAGTTATAGGTGATCAAAATATTCTAATAAAACAGTGTGCAAATTTATCATGTATTACATGCTAAAAATATTAAGAGAATATGTACACTATAAAAAAAATCAGCCTTCATTACTAGGCACTCTGGCCGTCACTACCGGAGTCGCTCTGGCAACAAGTATACAGCCTATATTACTAGTGAGACTCACTAGGACAGTGTCACACCTCCGAATCACGGATTTTACTCAAACTTTGGGATAAGTTTTCAGATTACGGAATATGGAAAAAGCTAAAATTATAGTCACAAACACTCAATATTTCCCTAGTTATAGGCAATTAAAGAAAATCACTAAAAAAGTTACTAGATTTTTAAGCGCATATAGTTCTTTAGCATTAATAGCTAGAAGCTTGAAACTTTTTTTAAATCAAAGCTGAGCTCAAATCCTTTCAAAACAGTAGTTACAGCATATCAAAATATTATTTTTTCCTAAAGTTAGAGCGTAATAAACATTGGACCTAATTTTAGCTCTTATTATTAATTAATATTTTAAAAAGATAATTCAGGTCCAATCTTTATTACGCTCTAACTTTGGGAAAAAATGATATTTTGAGATGCTGTAACCACTGTTTCGTAAGGATTTGAGCTCAATTTGAAAAAGGTTTCAAGCTTCTACCTATCAATGCTAAAGAACTATATGCATTTAAAAATCTAGTAACTTTTTTAGTGATTTTCTTTAATTGCCTGTACCTAGGGAAATATTGAGTGTTTGTGACTATAACTTTAGCTTTTTTCATATTTCATCATCTGAAAACTTATCCCGAAGTTTGAGCAAAATCCGTGATCCGGAGGTGTGACACTCTCCTAGTCAGTGTGGCTAGATGTGACGGAAAACTCGTGCGTGCGCAGTGGGAGCTCTGCGCTCATTGGGCGACTGTGCAGCGCGAGCTTCGAAAAGGAGTAGATCCATGTATAGAAAATATTTTTTTTTAATTTTATTGAAATTAAATTATTTCAATTATAAAAAATTTTTATCGAAATAAAAATAATTTTTAATATGTATTTTTATTTAAATATTACTATTAAAAAATAGTATCATAAAATAATACATTAAAATTATGACGGTAAATATTTTTTTCAGAAAAACTAATAAATATGAAATTCTTATAGTTAAAAAAAGGATAAATATTAAAATAATAATATGACCCGTAAAATTTTTAATCCGTATCAAATAACAATAAAATTTATATTATAATTGTAAAATAACTTTTTTTATATAAAAACTAATATATCTAAAATTACTTATAAGTTATCTAAACCGTTAAAGTTATTAATAATTAATTTTAATCTTAAAATTAAATTATTTTAAATAAGGGGGGGCCGATAAGCATGTATCATTTCATGCTGGACATAACTGTTTGTAGCTTTGATCTAGTGGCTAGCGTTTGCGCTTTTCCTTTAGGTGCGCTGGTTCAACTCTCGGTCAAAACCACTTTTTAAAAAAAAATTTTTTTTTGTTGTAATATGATTTATTTCTTTTTTTACTTATACTTTACATATTTTCTATTTCTTTATTAATATTAAAATTAATTTTGCGTAAATATATTATAATAATTCTTTTTCAATAAAAATTTTTTTTAAATAAATTATTTCTTGTACGTAGTAATTAAAAAAAAAATAAATAATAGTGATTTTAATTTTATAATACTATTTATTGATATGATTTATAAAATTTACATAATAAATAAATTAAATTATTTTATTACTTTATTTATGTTAGAATTTATTTTATGTTAATATATATATATATATATATATATATATATATATATATATATATATAGGGAAGTTTCATGTCAACTCGACTGACAAAAAAATAGAATTTGCTGAAAATTCGTGAAGAGGTTCCATTCGATACCCAATAAAAGACAATAAATCTCATAAACAAATATGAGTATAAAAGCCAAATAAAACAAATGATAGTGGAACATTACCCCGGGTTTCTTATTGGTAATACGTTTACACTGCCCGTCAAGTTCTATATTTCAAAGCAATTGTTATACTAAATATACATATATCGATTATTAAAATATGTACGCGCATAAAAATCAATTGTATTAAAAGTGTTAAAAGATATCAATAAACCTCGAGAATCTATTTACATATCGTGTCTATTCGTTTGTCTGCCCATACCCAGCACCAATCTACTTAAGGAGTACTACAAGATAAGAAGATATGATTATTTATTAAAATCATTATCTCAAAGTTTTGAATTTATCTTTTAATAATATTCAATTGTGAGAGCGATTTCGTTCAATTAAATATTGGTGGAGTTTTTCCACCACTAGATTCATACATCTTTATCTTTATGACATACATTTCATAAATAAATTCAATATTTCAAACAAACATAATTCATATATATTTTATGCAATTAATAAATATAGTTAAATAACATATTCACTTTTATTTAGTCCTGGTGCAAGCCAGGACTTAACATTTTGGTTCCGGTACGAATTAGTTTGACCGTAACATTTTGGTTCCGGTACAAGTTAATTGAGAAATTGTATTGAATATATTGAAGGATCATCAAAGAAAATATATAATTCATTGCCTATTTATTTATAAAGTGCATAAAAATATAAAGGGCTTATAATAAATACAGTGTTAAAAAGTGTGTTAATTAACCGCCAAGTGCGTCAAACAAAATATTATATATTAAAGGCACAAATCAAATAAATATACATAAAATTAAACGCGAAGTGCATTATTAAAAGCGAATAGCGTCATTGAAAATAAAAATATTGTACGCGAAGTGTATTATCAAATACGAATAGCGTCATCGAAAATAAAAATATTAAACGCGAAGTGTATTATCAAATACGAATAGTGTCATTAAAAATAAAATATTAAACGCGAAGTGCATTATTGAAAGCGAATAGCGTCATTGAAAATAAAAATATTGTACGTGAAGTGTATTATCAAATACGAATAGCGTCATCGAAAATAAAAATATTAAACGCAAAGTGTATTATCAAATACGAATAGAGTCATTAAAAATAAAATATTAAACGCGAAGTATATTATCAAATACGAATAGTGTTATTAAAAATAAATTATTAAACACGAAGTGTATCATTAAATACGAATAGTGTGAAAAAATAAAATTAATATATTATACGCATGGTGCGTAATTGAAATAATTTTTATATACGCGAAATTGCGCGATTAAAAATTATATAATACAATTTACATAAAAAAATTGTTAATAAAAATAAATGTAAAATCATTAAATCAATAAATAAATCTACATTTTAGCAAGAATAATCATAAATAAAAACTTGTTAATAACGTATGTTTGCAAACGGCATTTAAAAAAAAGAAAGAAAGAAAGAGAGAAACACAGTCAGCAGTATTTATAATTTTTAAAACTTACTATTTTATGTACAAAATTTAATATTTTAAATAAATAAAATTCTTCATTGTTAAGTAAATAATATAGATTTCAAATGAGTAAAATAAATTTTAATTAGATAGCAAAATATATAAGAGAAGGAAAAACACAGTGGGTAATATCATACTCTAAATTAAAATTATCTGAAATTTGTCAAAAATTTAAAATACCTACTAAAAAAGACGAAAATATTGATGCTATTCGTGAAAGAATTAGAAATCATATTAGACAAGCAGTTTTAGGAGAACATATCTACGAAAATATTAATCCGTTTCGCAAAAGCACTAAAATTACACGCTCTCCGACTAAAAGTTTGGCTCAAACAATTGAAAGTAATAATTTAAATAAAACCTTAGACGAAACAACTGATAGTAACGCTTCAAATACAACTTTAGAAGAAACATTTGAAAATAATATCTCAAATATAATTACAGACGTCCAATCAAATATTAATACAGATGATTCAAGTGAACAAAATACACTATTAAATAAATATACAGGCACAATTCCAAAAACATTTCCACAAATTACTAAGACGAAACAAAGCCATAATAAAAATAAAGAAGACAGTTTTATACAAAAATACACTTGAGCGACAAACGTGACGATTTTATCAGACACTAATACATCACTTAACGATACTCAGGAATTTTCATCTAAACAGGCAGGACATCAAGAAATAAAAAGTATTGAAAACGAAAAAAATATTACTTTAGCTGATAATACTAATATAACAGACAAAAACGTGACAATTTCATCAGAAAATAATTTAACTATTGACGAAACAATTAACGACTCACGGGAATTTTCTATCAAACAGGAGAGTTATTACGAAATAGAGGAAATTGAAAACCCAGAAAATATAATTTTTTATAATAATAAAAATAGTAATACAGTAGACAATATAAGTATGCCTAATAATACAAACGTGGCAAATACTTCAGGATATTCTTTAAAAGAGGTGTCAAGATTAGTACATGAGTTTACGGGTAAAAATATACCTTTGGAAAAATACATAAATTCGTTAGAAATTGCAAAAGATATGCTGACTGCGGATGAACAAAAGAAATTTATGAATTACATAAGATTTAAAGTATCAGAAACGATTCGTATTGCTATAAAAGGTAGTAACATTGAAAGTATTGTAGATTTTATTAAAACAATAAAGAAACTATATCCTGAAATCGATAATTTACATTCATTGTATGCACAAATACAACAAGGAGAAAAAGAAACTATATCCTGAAATCGATAATTTACATTCATTGTATGCACAAATACAACAAGGAGAAAATGAATCAGTGGTTGAATATGTAGAAAGAATAACAAAGTTAACATTAAAAATTAAAGATAAGAAACAAAATAAAGCAGGTATAGTAGAAGATGCTTATCAACGTTTTACAAATGATTTAGCTGAAGATACATTAAAATATTTTAAACAAGGATTAAAAAATGAAATCAGATTTGAATTAGGAGAGGTAGCAGATTATTCAAGTACAACCATTAAAGCAATAAAAATTGAAAAACAACAGGAGAAACAGAAGGATATTAAGACAAATTCGTCTAGACAGGAAATCATGTATAGTGAAATTTTTGAAGATAAACCTAAAAAAATTCAATGCTGTCAAATATGTAAAGACATAGACCATGAGGCATTGTGTTGCAATAATGCAGGCTGCATATATTGCAAACAGCCAACTCACCCATCATTTAAATGCACAAATGCAAAGGATAAAATTATATTAATATGCAAGTTTTGTAATCAAGTAGGTCATTCAAGAAGCATGTGTAAATATTTAGAAGACAATGAATATTATTGCCAATATTGCCAAGAAAATAATCATCAAATAGGCCACTGTCCAATCATACAAAAATATGAATTATGCTTAAAATGCAATAAGAACGGACATAATACCAACCTTTGTAATCAAATTACAGAAAAAAGTATCACACCTACGCAAATATGCAATCTGTGTAACAGTGAACACAATACTCAATTATGTGTCATCATGTGACAAATGGGATCACTCGGGTAAAGAATGCAGAAATAATAACATCGGTCAAAATAATTTTAATCAACATAAAATGTTCGTAGGAAATAACAGAAATAATAATTCATATGGATAACAAATTCAAACGAAATTTTGTAAATATTGCAAAAATATAGGGCATATTATAGAGGAATGTAGGAAAATACAATACAAAAAACCTCAAAACACAAATCAAAATGTGCAATGCCCATACTGTAAAAAATTAGGACATTCAATTGATTCATGCTTTACATTAAAGAATATAGAAAGCAAGCTAAGTAAATTTTGCACATTTTGCAAAAGCATTAATCACACAAAGGAAGAATGTCAAGCTAAATTAAACACATCAGCTCATATACAGGAAAACGCATGAACTCGACTTGGAAAGAGCGTACAAGACGAGTTTCGCAACAAAAGTCGCTCAAAAATTATATTGACATTCAATTTTTTTGTAAGAACACACGAAATCGATTATGACTTCAAAGTATGTGATGAGTTTAATGAAAATGAAACTAATAATGAGTGTGTTAAAATTATTGAACAAAAAGAAATATTACACAATGCAATGGAATTTAAACCAGAAATAAAGAATGATTCAACAAAAGTAAAACTACATAATGAAAAAAATATAACGAACAATGAATTGAAAAAAATTATACAATTTAAAACTGAAAACATTAATGATAACAATAATATACCAATTTATATATTTAAACTAGCTGATACATTACAATTTATCGAGATACGAAATCCGTATACAAATGATTTATGTAAATTATTAATAGATACAGGTGCCCAACTTAACATCATAAAAGAAAAATTAGTACCACAAAATTCTATTAATAATAATATTAAAATATATTTGTCAGGAATTACTGATATTCCGGTTAAAATATGTGGGTTAATTACCTTTCCTATTAATAATTCGTATACAAACTACCCCGTAGCATCTAAAAAATTTTCAATACCTTACGATGGTATTTTAGGCATAGATGTATTGAGAAAAAATAAGTTGAGATTAGACAAGGGATATTTAGAAATAAATGGTAAAAAAATCTTTATTCAAACAGATTATAAAAACGATGAAAATTCATTGATAAATTTATGTACAGAAAATATCAGAAATTAATGACACAGCAGTTAATAACGCTTTTCATTATATCATGCTAATGCAAAACAATAAACACATATTTTCCATTACACAATTTCTACAGAATAAAAATAAAAATATTAAAAATTAATCACGAAGAAGAATTTCATAAATTAGAAGAAAACTTAATGCATAAAAATATAAATTATATATGTGAAGAAAAAATAGATCGTAGAGAGGAATTATTAAGTAATATAAGTTTAACAGGAGGTCACGTATCTCTGTCCTTTTCTAATCAAAGAAATTATTTTTTTACAAAAAGTAATAACTTAAGCAAAAAATGAAGAGAAAGCCGCATCTTGTATAAAAAAAAACAATATTTTCTTTGATCAGAAAAAATTAATTTTATTGCTTCATTCTCAAGAAAACCTTGAAAAACCAAATTGTTCAACCTAACCTCTATGATTTAAGTTTTTCAAGGTTTTCTTGAAAACGAAGCAATAAAATTAATTTTTTCTGATCAAAGAAAATATTGCTTTTTTTGATACAAGATGCGGCTTTCTCTTCATTTTTTGCTAAAGTTATTAGTTTTTGTAAAAAACTCAATGCTTTGATTAGAAAAGGACAGAGATACGTGACCTCCTCTTAAATCATTTAAGCGAAGAAAAAGAACAAAATATAAAAAATTTAATTTTAGAAAATAATGAAATATTTTGGTTAGAAGGAGAAAATATTGGAAAATGCAATTTAGAACAACATGAGATAAATTCAACAGATAATAGACCAGTATATGTTAAACAATTTCCATTGCCACATAAATCAAGAGAAATCGGTATTACAGAAACTCAAAAATTAATTGATAATAATTTAGTAAGGCCGTCTAAAAGCGCATATAACACTCCAGCATTTGTAGTTAAGAAGAAACCAGATCCTGATGAAAAAGAAAAATGGCGATTACTTATAGATCATAGAAAATTAAATGAGAAAACTATACCAGATCCTTATTTAATACCATCTATAACTGAAATTTTTGATGATTTAGGCGGAAATAAATATTTTACTACTGTAGACATGGTTTCAGCTTTTCACTGGGCACCAATGAAAGAATCAGACATACATAAAACAGCTTTTAGTGTACACCCTTTAGGGAGATTCAAATTTACGGTATTACCTTTTGGCTTAACTAATTCACCACGAACATTTATGAGGGTAGCAAATACAGCCCTTGGTGAATTAATAAATAAAAAAATATGTCATGTTTATATAGATGACATAATTATAGCTGCAAAATCAGAAGAAGACCATAATATTAAATTTAATCTAGTAGCTAAAAAATTAAGGGAAGCTGGATTAAAACTAGAACCAAGAAAATGCGATTTTATTGAAAATGAAGTGACATATTTAGGTCATATTATAAGTAAAGAGGGTATCAAAGCAGATCCAAAAAAAATTAATGTAGTAAAATTATTTCCAACACCAAAGACAGTTAAAAACATTAGAGAATTTTTGGGTTTAGCAGGTTATTACAGAAAATTTATTAACAATTTTGCTAATATAACAAAACCTTTAACGTTATTATTACAAAAAGACGTAAAATTTACTTGGGATTCAGAGAAACAAGAGGCTTTTGATAAATTGAAAGACACACTATGCTCTCCACCCTTATTGCAATTTCCACAGTCGGATAAACCATTTATAATCACTACAGACGCATCAGGATATGCTTTAGGCGCTATATTATCACACTTATGAAAAAGAAGCATTAGGCATATTATTTGGAATAGAAACATTTAGAAATTACGTATATGGAAATAAAATTACAATAGTAACAGATCACAAGCCATTACTATCTTTTAGATCTGCAGTTAAAAATAACAGAGTTCAAAGATGGCGACTCAAACTATCAGAATATGATTTTAATATAATTTATAAAAAAGGGAAACTGAATGTGAACAGCGATGCGTTATCAAGAAACCCAATAGATATCCTATATTATATTAAAGTGAAACCACATTTTTCTCCGGATCTCCGGTTTTCCGGTTCTCCGCTTTTTTCAAATGTATCTAATCTTTTTTTAATAAAAGTAGCAATTTTTTTTGGGCCTTATATTCTTTGGGCCCAATAATTTTTTCTTTTCTATATTATTTGAGCATTATATTTTTTTCAGCCGTATATTTTTTGGGCCCAATAATTTTTTCTTAATATTTTTTGAACATTATATTTTCTTGGGCCTTTTTTTGGGCATAATATTTTTTTGGACTTTATATTTCCTGGAGCCTTATTTTTTTTTTTTTTGACTCAAACATTTTTTTGGGCCTTATATTTTTTGGGCCCAATATTTTTTTGGGCCTTATATTTTCTTGAGCCTTATTTTTTTTGGACTTAAACTTTTTATGGGCTTTATACTTTCTGGGCCCAATAATTTTTTATTCTCTATATTTTTTGAGCCATATATTTTTTTGGGTCTTACATTTTTTGGGCCCAATAATTTTTTTTTCTCTATGTTTTTTGAGCATTATAATTTTTTATCCTTATATTTTTTTGGGCCCAATAATTTTTTCTTCTCTATATTTTTTGAGCATTATATTTTCTTGGGCCTTATATTTCTTTGGAACTTATACTTTTTTTGTGCCTTATTTTTTTTGGACTTAAACTTTTTATGGGCTTTATACTTTCTGGGCCCAATAATTTTTTATTCTCTATATTTTTTGAGCCATATATTTTTTTGGGTCTTACATTTTTTGGGCCCAATAATTTTTTTTTCTCTATGTTTTTTGAGCATTATAATTTTTTATCCTTATATTTTTTTGGGCCCAACAATTTTTTTTTCTCTATGTTTTTTGAGCATTATAATTTTTTATCCTTATATTTTTTTGGGCCCAATAATTTTTTCTTCTCTATATTTTTTGAACATTATATTTTCTTGGGCCTTTTTTTGGGCATAATATTTTTTTGGACTTTATATTTCCTGGAGCCTTATTTTTTTTTTGACTCAAACATTTTTTTGGGCCTTATATTTTTTGGGCCCAATATTTTTTTGGGCCTTATATTTTTTGGGCCCAATATTTTTTTGGGCCTTATATTTTCTTGAGCCTTATTTTTTTTTGGACTTAAACTTTTTTTGGGCTTTATACTTTTTGGGCCCAATAATTTTTTATTCTCTATATTTTTTGAGCCATATATTTTTTTGGGCCTTACATTTTATGGGCCCAATAATTTTTCTTTTTCTATGTTTTTTGAGCATTATAATTTTTTATCCTTATATTTTTTTGGGCCCAATAATTTTTTCTTCTCTATATTTTTTGAGCATTATATTTTCTTGGGCCCTTTTTTTGGGCCCAATAATTTTTCTTCTCTATATTTTTTGAGCATTATATTTTCTTAGGCCTTTTTTTTGGGTCTTATATTTTTTTGGGCCTTTTTTTTGGGCCCAATAATTTTTTCTTCTCTATATTTTTTGAGCATTATATTTTTTAGGCCTTTTTTTGGGTCGAATATTTTTTTGGGCCCAATATTTTTTTGGGCCTTATATTTTCTTGAGCCTGATATTTTTTTAGACGTATATATTTTTTTGGGCCTGATATTTTTTGGGCCCAAGATTTTTTTGGGCCCAATGTTTTTTTAGGCCTTATATTTTCTTGAGCCTGATATTTTTTTTAGACGTATAAATTTTTTTGGGCCTTATAATTTTGGGCCTAATATTTTCTTGGGCCCAATGTTTTTTTAGGCCTTATATTTTCTTGAGCCTTATATTTTTTTTGGATTTGTACTTTTTTTGGGCCTTATATGTTTTGGACCCAACGATTTTTTCTTCTCTATATTTTTTGCGCATTATATTTTCTTGGGCCTTTTATTTTTTTGTGCCCAATATTTTTTGGGTCTTATATTTTCTTGAGCCTTATATTTTTTTGGAACTTATACTTTTTTTGGGCCTTACATTTTTTGGGCCCAATAATTTTTCCTTCTCTATATTTTTTGAGCTTTATATTTTCTTGTGCCTTTTATTTTTTTGGGCCCAATAATTTTTTCTTTTTTATATTTTTCGAGCGTTATATTTTCTTGAGCCTTACATTTTTTGGTCCCAATAATTCTTTCTTCTCTATTTTTTTAGCATTATATTTTCTTGAGCCTTATATTTCTTTGGAACTTATACTTTTTTTGTGCCTTACATTTTTTAAGCCCAATTATTTTTTCTTTTCTAAAAATGTTTCTTTTCTATAAATGTTTCTAAGATTAAAAATTTTTATTGATATAGAGTCAAATAACTTTTTTATATCGTTTGATACCGTGAACAAAAGATACCAGAAAAGAATTATTTTATAAAAGATAGTGAAGCATTAATAATTCGAAGATATCATAATTTTTTGCCTTATCTTTAGGGCCTTATTTTTTCATAGTTGCTATATTTTTATCCTAATTTTTTGGGCTTTATTTTTTCAGTCTTTTTTTCGGGTCTCATTTTGTATTTAATTTTTGGGCTAAATTAATAATTTATTTAGTCATTCATATGGTTTTTTTGCATGTGATATATGTCAAGTCGGCATTTTTTGTTTTATGACAATATTTCGTATGTTTTGGTTGCTTTAATTTTTGTATTTTTTACATATATGACTAGAGGAATCGATTATATTTTTGAAGTGTAAATGAGTAAATAAATTCTTATAAGCATTTATTATAAGTACCAAACTAGGTCTCTCTCTCTCTCTTGCTCTCTTACATTCTCTCTCGATTTCCTACGTTTTCTCACGCTTTCTCATGCTTTTTCGCGCATTCTCACGTCTTGCTCCCTTACGCTTCTTTGTTCTCCCATGCATTCTCTTTCTTTCTATCTCTTGCTGTCTTTTTCACTTGCCGTCGCTTTTTGTTTTTTCTTTGTTCTTTTTCTTACTCTATCTTGCTCTTCTGTTTTTTTACAGCTTCTTGCATTTTTGTCCTCTCTTGCATTTTTATTTTTTACTTTAATAAAGCATTTCATCCAAGCCTGTTATTTTTTAAGTGATTCGTCAGTGGAGCGTTTTTTTTTTAATTTTTTTATAAGAGGCTCCGCTCCAGATGCTTATTTGCACAATATTTAGCAACAATTATTAAGCAGTTGATTTGACTGTGTATCTTTATGTGCAGCCAGTACAACAGCGCATCCCCATATGCAGCCGATTCAACAGCGCATCACCATATGCAGCCGATTAAACAGCGCATTCCCATATGCAGCCGATTCATCAGCGCATTCCCACACAGAAAGAAATTTGGCATTAGGAGATTTTAATGTCTTTTGAAATACTGAATGTAATTATAACTAACATTACTATTTTTGAATTTGTAAATAAAATTAGTGGTAATTTTTTACATCAACGTTCCTTGTAATACAGGATTCAATGTATACGGTATTTCAAAACTTCTTGTAATGGTATATTACAATTTTTAGAAAAACGCTTTACCAAATTCGAAATATATTATTTCGGTTATTTTTGAAATCGTACACGAACAAAATATGGTAATTATTTATTGCTAAATTTCTTTCTGTGCATATACATCCGATTCAACAGCACATCCCCATATGCAGCCGATTGTACTGTGAATTGTGAAATAAAATCTATATTACTGTGCATTTCCGTGTACAGTCAATTCATCAGTGCTTTCTAAAATGCATCATGATTTTAAATATTATATCAAATATTATTATATTAGATATCATAATATCTTTATGATATAAATATTTACAATATTATTTATAATATTTCTTTATATACAATGTTTTTTGTATAAATTGTGTCTTGATCATTCTTATTTTCTCCGTTGACGATTGCGCTTTTGCTTAAAAATAATTTTAAATTATTTTTATGTTTTGTCCTTGAAAGGGCAACATATGATTGTCCATGACTGAAAACGGGCGATGGCAAATATACACCAACTTTTTCATAAGATTGTCCTTGGGATTTATTAATAGTATTGCAAAACCTAATCTAATAGGAAACTGTTTTCTCTACATGTTAAAAGGGAAATCTTCTTTAGATGGAGATGAAATTATTCTTGGAATAAAAACTAATTTACCTTTGTTTTTTCCACTTGCCAATTTAGCTTGGATAGAATATCTTAGTAGGTTTTTTACTATTAACCTTGTCCCGTTACAAAGTCCATCATTTACATTCAAATTTCTTAAAAGAATTATAATAGCTCCTACTTTTAAATGTAATTTATGTGGCGGAAGTCCATTAGGAATTAACGTATTTAAAAATTCTGTAGCTAATATAACATCTAAATTTTCTTTGTTATCATCTTCGGCTGTATCAATACTTAAATATTCAACATAGTCTCCTTCTATTATATTCAAAACGTCGTTATTGATTTGAATAACATCATTATTTTTAGGAGCCAAAATAACTTCATCTATTAGATTTTCACTATTTATTTTTATCTTATTTCCAAATATTTCTTCGACAAGATGTACTCTAATGATAAGATTTTCTGGTATAGCACTTAGTTCATTATTATCTTCAAAAAGATTACGACGTTTTCCTTCTCCGATATCTAATAACCATTGTTTGAAATTATTATCATTATCTGAAACTCGCAGATTTTCACTTAATGTCGTACGCATAAAATTTTGCCATAATAAACTAAATTTAACCGAATTTTCTATAATTTTAAAACGACTTCGATGTCGAACAATTGGTAATGTTTGCCTAAAATCTTCTGATACAATTACAGTTTTACCACCGAAGAGTTGGTGTTGTACATCGCATAAATCTTGAAAAAGACGATCAACTGCCTCAAAAGCAAATTTGGAAGTCATAGATTTTTCATCCTTCTGCAGAGTTAGGCTTAATATTACATGTTGTGCAATCTGTTATATTCAACGGTAGTTTAAATGTTGTGTGCACTGTTTTTTCAGCAATCAATGAATTCGCTGCTATACCTGTTCAAGCAACACATAAGTAACGTATATTATGATATTTAAAATAAGCTATTAAAACGTTAAGTAAATAACTTTTTCCTGTTCCATCTGGTCCATCAATAAAAATACATTTTTGTTTATTTTGATTTAAACTTTTTATAGTAGAGTCAAATATTTGCCTTTGCTTCTCTTTTAAGGAATTTATTTTTATTAGGATGATAAATATTTCCATCGGTCTTACAGTCAATTTAAAATCTATATAATAAAATAATTAAATAAATATGGACAGTCAGACTGCCCTTGTTTATAATCACCCCCGTAGAATAACCTGAAATAAAAACTTAAAAATTAACTGGAAGGAAACCTGAAAATAAATAAAATTAGTAAAGCACAATCTGACTGTCCCCCACCACTAAAAAACCTTTCTTCGATTGTGATCTTGTATAATGTCCAACGTTTCGAGCAAGCTACTGCTCATCCTCAAGGACTGAAGTCAGTCCTTATTATATAGATTTTAAATTGACTGTAAGACCGATGGAAATATTTATCATCCTATTTATTATTCAGTCGACATAAGTATTGTTTTTATTTATTTTTGTTACCAATATCATAATTATAATTTAAAATTGTTTCATCATCATTATCTTCTATGTATGTGCTTATGTTAGGTAAATTTAAATCATTTAAAGAGAATCCATTGACATGTAAATTATTTTGAATAACATTCAATGCCAATATTTCGCCTATATCTTTTCCGTATTTAGGATGATAAAACTTATCTGCATATTTTTCGTATAAATCTCGTGCATTTATGGGATTATGAAAAATGCAAATAAAGGCGAATAATTCACAAAGAGCATGAGGGAATTCTGTTAGTGATGCTTCCTCTAAACATCGGTCCCATTCTTCATCTTCATTAATTAATTGTTTAGCTTTAGCTGCTTCATAAAACGAAGTATATATTACATTATCAATAGTACGTGAATCTTCAAAAGATATGGCGCTTTTAACATGCAATAGTAATAATCTAATAAAGTAGCGTTTTTATCTTTTGGATTTACCAAATGCATCCTACTAAGTACTGGTTTCCTTATTTTTGTCTTTTATTGCACTTTTTTAGTTTTTTGTCGAATGTATAAAAATGTGGTATTTTTGTATACAAGTAATCTCGAGTTTCTAAATCTTCTCGATTCAATTCAAAATATGCTGCTAATATTGTTCCCACATTTTTCTGCATGATCGTTTCTTCTTTTCCTTCTTTAAAAAATACATTTTGTTGATTTTCTTCATGAACGCTTAGTCTTTTTATAGTATGTGAAATAACATGTAAAGGATATTCTAATAATCTGTGCATTACTTCAGGCGGACATAAATATCGTGTATTTATTTATTGTTGTATTTCATCATATTCATATTTAACATTTTCATAATTATCATTTTGAAAAGTGTCTTTCTTTTCTGTTTGGAAATCAACATTCACTTCGCGTATTTTAATGTATGCACAATCATGACCTTTATAACAATATTTAAATAAAGATTTAATGCATTGTACAGTGGAACATACTTCTACGTTTATATCTGCATTAAATTTTAATAATAAGTAAGGATTATAAGGAACAACAAATCCATTATCTGCTACTTTTTCTGTAAATTTATTCTTTAAAATTATTTTGACGCCATCATTTTTACGTTTGTATAATGGATAGCCATTAAATTTAAATACTCTTGAATCATTAAATTTTTTTGGGAAACTTTTTGCACATTGTTTCATATTTTTATCCATACATGGACAATTTATATTTTGCATACCACAGGGACCGTGTATCATAAATTGTTTAACAATACTATATAATTTCGGATAAATATCTTTATTTGGGATTTCTGCACTTATTATTTCATCAACTTTTTCGGGAGTGTTAATTTTATCATTTTTATCTAAGAATAATAACATATGCATATGTGGTAATCCTCGTTTTTAAAATTCAATTACGTAACTATACGCAACACATTTTCCAAATATTCCTCTTGTAATTACTAAATCTTTAGATTCTTCCACTTTTTGATGAAATACTTTTGTTACAATATTCAGCCTATCTATTGAATTCTCATAATTTTCCAAGTTTTCAATTATTTCTTTCCAATGTGGATTACACGTTATAGTTAAAAAAAGATCAGGTTTACCATGATAATTTACAAGTGTCATCAAGTCCATGTAATTTTGTTTTATAAATCGTGGACTGCCTGTAAAATTTGATGGTAATATGATCATTTTTCCAATTTTTGACGATTTTAATTCTTTTTTGTTATGTAAATAGTCCATTACTCCTTTGTGACAATCACTTCTTAATATATTTTGATTTTTTCGTATAAAATATAATCTAGAGGTTTCAACTTTTACAAATGCATCAATGATTGCCTGATGAGATATTTCCCCCAATTTGAGGTATGGATCAAATTCATTTTTAATACTAAATCTATAATTATAAAATTGCAAATTTGAAATATTAGTTTTTCCAAATTTACTTTTCATATTTGGCATCCATCCATAACCACCATTAGGATAAATTAGCGGATATGTCATAGGATCTGTATGTTTGCTAATTGTTGGTATACTAATTAGTTTTTCATACTTAGAGTAAATGACAATATCACGTTCGATAGAAGGAAGATCATCTTTTCCAACATATACTATCGCGACTTCATTACAGGTAGGTACATTATATCTATTTTTACCTAAATTGTTATTGCGGACAATAGACATTGTAACTGTTCTTGGAGGACAACTGATTTTTGCACATCGTTGTAGTTCTTTTTTTTTACTTCATGCATCATTTTATAGACTTTTGCATAAAGGTTAATGTTTCTTATCAAATTATCTAATTCTTTTAATATTACTAAATTCGTATTAAATTCATCACGTTCAATCGTTGCAATTTCATTATTTAAAACATATAATTGTCCATATTTACGTGCTTCATCTTTATTAGGATGCAAAGCATACACATTATGATAAATTTGTCCACATATTTTCATAAATTGTGGTCCTTCACCTGTCAATTTATCAAAATTAGCACCAAAACTTGCGAACGCTAAAGCATTATTGTATAATCTTACATTTTGTCGAAAATCAATAATTTCTTTTGTACGTTCGGTTGCTAAAAGTTTTAATCGTTCTGGGTAAGGAGGATTGTCTAACAATTCCACCTTACCTTTATGACAATAATTGGAGAAATCTTTACTTTTATTATATTCGAAAGCAAAATGCTTTGCATCACAATAAACACATGTATGTGTCATGGAGCCAATGTAATTTTCAGGTATAACATTTTCATCAAAATATATATTTGCAATACAACCAATGAGTTTAGAATTACTTTCTTCTGCTAGAACTTTTTCATTCAATTTCTTTAATTTTTTTCCCATTATATCCTTAATTTTATCATTTTTTTTGTTTATCATGACATTATTATTGTTATTACAAATATTATTTTTGTTATTTTCAATATAATAATTAATGTCTTCAATTTTTAATCGTTTACACTTTATAAGTAACGTTTTTAATTGATAAGAATCATATTTATATTTTCGCTTTCTCTCATCTGTTGGTTTATGCATTCCAATATTATAATTAAAATGTTGAAATTGGTCAAAATCATTATTTATTTGTGTTTTGTCAATAACATCTGAAATTTCCAATTGTTGATCATCAATTTTTTCAATTATTTCCATTTTATCATATTCAACATAATGTTCATTTTTTAATTTTCTATAAGTTTTTCTTTTGCTTAATGCTTCTTTTTCACGTAGCTGTTTCAATTCATCAGTATTTATATTCTGAATCGATTTTACTTTTGCTATTCTATTCTCTTCTAATATTTTTTTATATTCATGTGATTGTCCTTTTTTTAATTTTATATAAGCTTCTTTCTTACGTGAAGCCTAACTCGCACGTATTTGTTCCAATTCATCATTACTTTTTTCTTCTTTGGATTCCATTTTGGTTTTCTTAGTATTTTTTAACTTTTCTATATATTTAGTTGGTTCAGAATCTTTTAATTTTATATAAGCTTCTTTCTTACGTGAAGCCTCATTCGCACGTATTTGTTCCAATTCATCACTACTTTTTTTTTCCTTGGATTCCGTTTTGTTTTTTTTTAGTATCTTTTAACTTCTGTATATACTTATTTGGTTCAGAATCTTTTAATTTTATATAAGCTTCTTTCTTACGTGAAGTCTCATCAGAACGTATTTGTTCTGATTGATCATTTCTTTTCATTTTCTTGAATTCTAATTTCGTTTTCTTAGTATTTTCTAACATTTCTTTATATTTATTTGGTTGTTATATTTTCATTTTTAAATAAGCTATTTTTTCGTAAAGCATCATTGACACGTTTTTGTTCTAATTTTTCATTTTTTTTTTCCTGCATTTTTGTAATTTTCTGTTTTATTGCATTTTTTCGATATTCATTCGATTTTTCTGTCACCTTTTTCTTAATCAATTTTGTCATACATGAAGATTCCTTGTCATCTATTTCTTTCAATTCTTTTCTTTCTTGATTTAATTTAATCTCATTATTCCTAATTTTATCATCGTTATAGTTTATGCTAATATCATCAAAATACATTAAATAATCATTTTGTCTTAAAAAATTTTTTTCTGAAGAGTCATTGTCAATTTCCATTGGTATTATTTCAAGAATAGAATCTTTTGGTCTGCAATACATTTGCATTATTTTTTTTTAGTAATTTTTTTTCAAGAAGTTCAATCTCAGCGTTATCTAAATTTAATGGTATTTTTTTTAAACAAGGTTCATGACAAAAACTTCTTCTTATCATGTCCGGTGGATTATTGTAATTGATAGCTGCATTATTTCAATTATGTAAAATTGGAAACATTGTTATTTACTGTTTCGAAAATTTTCAATAAATGTAATCGCATTTGGGAAATATCGTATTTTAAGCAACATGGACATAAATTGTAAAGTACTGAAACAGCAAAAGCAATTGCAAAAACGCCGCAATCATAATAATTTGTTTGTGATTGTACTGTTTCGAAAACTATGCTTAATTCTGATTTGTTCGAAAATAATTTGTTTATATAGATTTTATGCTAATCTTGTAAATATTTAAGATTAAAGCGGTTATATATATATGATTTATTTTATTATCATAATACATACAAATCCAGTGACCACTTTTGAAATTTCCAGAAAATACTAATTGTATAAATTGGGTATCAATAGGTACTGAATTAATATATTGGGGTTTTTGAATAAGTAAAATTGATTGCATATTAAATAAGGTGCACCGTTTTAAAATATTATTAAATTCTAATATATGATTATCAGTTAACATCGAATTAATTCCACTATACAATCCTTGTCCTTTAACAATTAATTTATTTTCCTCAGTCGGACCTATTATTGAAAATTAAAATTCTTTCAACACTCTTTATCTACTTTAAAAAAAACTTAAAATTGCTTTTATATTAACTTATTTGATTAATTGTATTTTCATACGTAAAAGCTGAAAACCAAAAAAAAATTATGAAAAATGCTATGAATTGTCAGTAGAAAAAAAATTGAATGCTAATAAAATTAAGTCTTAGCATTAATTTAATTAAGGGTACAAAATACCTTTCACAAATCTTTTTACTCTATCTTATTTATTTTTACTTATATGATGAATATAGCAAGATGAACTTTAAATGATTTTTATTTCTTTTTTCAATTTTGCAACTTTCCAGAAATTTATAGCTAAAATAATATGATATACTATACAAATTTTTTTTAATTAGCTGATTTAATAATGAATATATCTTAAATAATCTCTGAAAAGTTTCTTATGTAAATCTAATTTCGTTTTTATTTTGTTAAGAGGCGGTCGGAACCAAATCAGATACTTAGTTCAGTATTTATAATAAACGCTTATAATAATTTAATTACTCATTCATACGACAAAAATTAAGTCAATACCTCTGTCATGTACATGCATAATTTAAAATAGTTAAAGCCACAATAATATACGAAATATTATCGTCAGGCAAAAAATACTATTTCATAGTCAAAGCGACAATTTTTTGCATGTAATATATGTCAAGTCAGCATTTTTCGCTTTATGACAATATTTTGCATGTTTTTGTCGCTTTAATTATTTTATTGTGTTTTTTTACATATATGACTAGAGGAATCGACTATATTTTTGCAGTGTAAATGAGGAAATAAATTTTTATAAGCATTTATTATAAGTATCAAACTAAGTAACTTCAAGACAGTTTTTCTTAAATATTGAATTATAAAAATCTTCAGTCTGCTTTTGAATAATATTTTTATTATAAAAAGAATTGAAATAAATCTAAGGGGAAAATGTGTTTGGTGCCCTATATTGCGAATTTCATTGAGTAAAATAACACAATAACTCACAAGTTATTAGTTATAATAATTTTCTGAACTCTTTTCACATTAATTCAAATAATGTTAAATATATTTTAACTAAATCTTGCCATCACGTATATGTTATATGTTATTGAAAGTGAAATATATTGTAATATAATACAATAAGTAAGATATAATTTAACATAACAATAATTATATCAAGATTCATTAAAAAAATATAGAGTTGTTGCACCAATAAATGTATTGTTTAAAAAAAATTCATTTTGAAATATTTCTTTTACATATTTAAACATCTTTTTGAAATATCAAACTTGGATCATATTCTTTAGTAAAGTTTTGAGAACTTAATAAAAAAAAAACGTCTATTTTTTTTAAGTATTCAATATCTATTATATTTATTGTGAATTTTATAATATGTGTAATTCATGTAATTTTTTCTAAATACATTTTTAATTTATCGTTTAACATGCAATATCAAAATTAAAGTTTGAAATGTATTCTTTTGAATGGGATTGATAAATAAAACTATATTTTTTTATAATGCTTAATATTTGGAATTAAATCTATATCTATTTATTCATTGGTGACATTTCACGGACTTGGTACTTAACCTTAATTAAATTAAAAATCAATTAAACTTATTTACCTTGTTTGTATTTATATAAAATATTTAATATGATTGAATATTTAAATTTAATTTATTTTTATATATATAGATATGTGTATAAATATATATGTATGCATATATAATAAAAATGTTAAGATATTTTCATTAGATATACATATGAAATTTGTTTTGAAGCATCTTTCACGCGTGAAAGAGGTTATTTAGTATATAGGAGATATGCCGATCATATGCAAACAAAATATAGGAATAAGGAAAGTTAAAAGGGACGTATTTAGTTAAGACCTTTGCAGGCTAAAAGAAGAAGACATAAGGAATAAGATAAAAAATGGCCAGTATATATATATATATTATATAGTTGTAAGGAAAATTTTTACGACCAAGCTCCTCCCTTTCTCCTTTTTTTCTCATCCTCTTACCTAATTTTGATCCCCTTTTTTTTCCCTTATTTTTTACGTTATTTTACGTTATTTGTTACTCTTTATTTTCTTTTCGTTTCCCCTTCCTTCCCTCTTCTTTTTCTCTTCTTTTGAGTTTCCTCATGCCTTCATTTTCTCTTCCCTCTCTCTTCCTCAAAAAATCCATCACTTTTTTCCGTTATTTTTACGTTATTTTAGGTCATTTTCACTCCTCCTCAGGTAGATCCTCAAATTTTACCTTTTTTTTTTGTTTTTTTTACGTTATTTTACGTTTTTGTTGCTCTTCCTTAGCTGCTCCTTAGCTCATTTTTTTGATCCTCAATTTCATTTAAATCCCATCATTTAAAAAGCTTTTTGCTAATTTTTATTGTTTGCAATCATTGCTTTTACTTTAAATATATAGAACAAACATATTAAGTTAATAATTTTTATAATAAATTTTATAAAATTTTATACTGCTATTGTTTAAAAGAATAAATTACATGAAACATGGTAAAATGGAAATTTCGCAAGACTTCTGTGCGTAAGCACGTTAACTTCCACTATTAAGTAAAACTGTAAAACATATTAATACAAAAATTATTCTGTTATAGTAACTTTCTTTGATTGAATTTATTATTAATAATCAAATCATAAAAAGTATTCTTTTTAATACTTTTATTTTTGAAATTTTTGAATCTCCCTCTTTGACGCTGCCACTATCTGCATCGCTGGCCGCGAGAGAAACACTAACAATCGTTGAAGAACGGCCGTAATACATTGAAGGAGAATCTATGTTCGTGTGAGCGGTCTGTGTAAACATAAGATCCGCAGCTGATAGTACTCAACCTCAATTTTTATTTCATAGTATATAATTTTTTAAATACAACTTGTATGATTATAAACTTCTATAAAAATTATTAGTTGTATATATACTTATTTATTTTTATCAACTGTGCACAGTTATGGTATTCATTACTATTTAAAATAGTGAAAATGTTTTGTGTCTATATGAGACTCTATGTTACTTGGGTTTTATAACCGCCATTTTTGTTAGCTATATATGTGGTGTCATATTTCCCAATAACGTGACATATACAGTAGATATCGGACAATAAAATTTTAAAACGTGTAACAAGTAACATGTAACGTGTAACGTGTAACATCATTGAAAAACGGCCGTAATACATTGAAAGACAATCTATGTTCGTGTGAGCGGTCTGTGTAAAAATAACATCGAAAGCTGATCGTAATTATTTCCTTATAGTATTCGAGCTTATGACATAACAAATGTGGACAAAGGACATATATTCAAAATACCAATCACGGTAGTGCAATCTATGATAATTCCTAAAGCTCTTTTTCCAAATCTCACCTTTACCAACGTTCCTTTGGAGCCAAACATGATTTAAAGACATTTTATTGTTGTGCCTGAAGATGCTATATGGGCAGGTAAAACAAAAATTTTGTGTGGTTAGAAAACCACTAAAAAAAAAAACACGCCTACATATATACCTCGGTATTTATATATTTAATAATTTAGGTGAAAACACAAATTATGAATACTATGGACATTCATAAGATATTATTATTTGTGAAAATTGGTTTTATATAAACAGTAAAAACTTTTATTATTCAACATCATATAAATAAGGAAAACAAAAATAGGTTTGTAATAAATATTTAATTATATTTTTGAGAATAACTTAATATATTTTAATAATTGTATTTTTTACAGTTAATAAAAATAAAGAAAAAAGATAATGTAACTTCAATAAAAAATAGGGGGTTGGTGAGCGGAGCGAGCAGGGGGGTACCCCCCCCCTAGTATATATATATATATGTATGTATGTATGTAAGTAATAAGAGGGAATAAGTTTCTTTTATCTGTTATTCCTCGCGTATATAGATATACTGGTAATGTATTTTCTTATTCCTTTTCCCTACAAAAGCTCTAACTGTCTCATGAGTAAGATACCTCTAAGGAAACTTCCTCAATGGTCAATACAGTTTATGTCTCGAATAAGACGCTTAACAAATAATCTCCCTGGAACTATTATAAAAAATAACGTTACTGTTCTTATCGTGTTAAAGTGGTAGTAATTTTTAGTATTTTCTCATTTTTCAGTTTTTATGAAAATTTCATTTGCACTGTCTGTAGCGCATACCAATTTATGTAAGATTATAATACATGATTCATAGAAAATAAATGAAAACAAATTAAAGAAATTATTATTATAACAAATTTTAATATTTATTTTGTTATGTTGTAAAATTTATTTTAATATAATTATTTAAAATTTTTTTTCTTTTTTTTCATATCTCGACGGTGCTTACGAAGACAATCACCCTCAGATTTGCGACGAAGACTATCATCCACACAGCATGGAAGATTTGGAATATTTCCGAAATATTCCTAAGTCCGCAAAAAATCTATGTAAAAACATTTCAAACATTTCATAAAATGTTTTTACATGGGTTCTTCGTGGACATAGAAATATTCCGGAAATATTCCAAATCTTCCATGCTATGTGGGCACTTCCAGAAGATACGACGAAAACTATCATTTTAATTTTTATGTAAACGAAGAATATCACTTCTGAACTATTTGCGACGAAAAGAATTGGATTTCAATATATGCAGACGAAAACTATTATTTTAATTTTTATGTAAACGAAGACTATCACTTCTAACAAAGAGCACAGAAAAGTTATTTTTTATATTTTTTTTTGTTGAGGACTGATTGTTTTCGTTTACATAAAAATTAAAATAATAGTTTTCGTCTACATACATTGAAATATAATTCTTTTCGTTTCAAATTTTTCAAGAATGATAATCTTCGTTTACATAAGAATTAAAATAATAGTTTTCGTCTACATACATTGAAATATAATTCTTTTCGTTTTAAATTTTCCAGGAGTGATAGTCTTCGTTTACATAAAAATTGAAATAATAGTTTTCGTCTATATACATTGAAATATAATTTTTTTCGTTTAAAATTGTTCAGGAGTGATAGTCTTCGTACGGCACGTCGATCTATTCATTATAAATTCTTAACATACGTATATTAATGATAGCGACATTGTTCATTATATCTGTTCTTCTAATTATTCCTGTTTCTATATTTTCTTAACATGTAACATTTTTTATTTCATGAAATTCGTTTTTAAAAGGTTTTATATATACATATATATAATTACATACATAAATACATTTAAAAATGGATACTTTGAAATTTAAAATATTTTAAATTGAAAAATATTTTTTATAAAGGTTAGAATCAATTCGAGCGACGTTAGGAGCGAGGTAATTGAAGCTAGTTATAGAAATTAATGTTATAACTAGAGCACAGAAAGCAAAAGAAAACGAAGCAAACGTTGAATTAACAAACATACCAACAAATGAAATGAAAATTCAAAAATTAAATGAGGAACGTATACGTACTAAAAAGAAACGTGGTCGACCAAAAAAAATTAAACAATACCAAATGAGGAAATTATAACTGTCGATAATCAAGAAGGAATACAAGAAAATAAATACTTAAATAAATCTAATACTATTATATATTCTAAAAATTCTATACAAAGTAGAAAAGATAATATATTACATTTAATTACGAATGAAAGGATATCTTTGGATGAGATTCAAGACGAAAATTTTACACACAAAAATATTAATATTAATAACGATTTAAAAGATAATGAAATTCAAATAATAAATTATAAAAAGAGAAAACTTTTTATAATGTGCTTAAGAAAAATTAATAAATAATTTGAATACGTTAAAAGATTTATTAATTGAAAATAATTGCACTATATTTAGTATATCAAAAAATATAAAAATATTAAATATAAATTGGAATGAAATTGAAGAAATATTATACAATATTTTTAAAAATACAAATATAAAAGTTATAATTTGCTTAAATAATACAGAATATGTTGAAAAGGAAAAAAGAAATGAAATTTTTGAACTATATCATTCTTCAAGTTTAGAAGGTTATTCGGGAGTAAATAGAACATATAATCGAATTAAAAATAAGTATTTTTGGGAAAATCTTAAAATCGATGTACAAAATCGTATTAGAAACTGTGAAAAATGTCAGAGAAATAAATTAAAAAGAAACAAAACAAAACAACCTATGATAATAACAGATACTCCAGAAAAAACATTCGATAAAATCTCATTAGATATTGTAGGGCCTCTTAATATAACTAAAAATAATAATAAATATATATTAACTATTCAAGATCATTTATCAAAATTTTTAATAGCTATCGCGCTGAAAGATCAAACAGAAGAGACTATAGCCGACGCATTTATAAAAAAATTTATTTGCATTTTTAGTTCACCAAAACTAGTACTTACAGATAAAGGTGCAAATTTTACAGGCAAATTAATAAAAGCTATTTCAAAAAGATTTAAATTTTAAAAAATAGAAACTACTGCCTTTCATTCACAATCTAATGGTTCATTAGAAAAGGCTCATCATCCCTTATGTGAATATTTAAAAAATTTTGCTGATAAAAAATCAGAATGGGATGATTGGCTTGAACTTGCACAATTTAACTATAATACTAGTGTTCATTCAAGTCATAAATTTACACCGCATGAACTAGTTCTCGCCTACCCAGCTAGATTACCATCTAGTGAACCTTTAAAGTCATCAGAAAAATTACAGACCTTTAATGACTATATAGAAAAATAATTAATAAATATGAAAGATATTGCAAAAATAGCTCGTGAAAATTTAATACTATCAAAAGAAAAGTCTAAATTATATCACGATAGATTCATAAAACCTGTAGAATTTCAAATAGGTGATAAAGTATGGCTTATAAAAGAGCCAAAACCAGGTAAATTAGAAAAAAAATCAAAACCTGGGACCTTTTGAAGTATTAAAAGTCCACGAAAATAGCAATATCTCTATAAATTTTAAGGGTAGCTCAAAATTAGTTCATGCAAATAAATTAATTTTACATGAACGGAAAAATTAATATTATTTTATGTTTTAGAAGAAAAAAGGAAAAGAGAAAGAAAAAAAAAATGCTGTTGATTCTATTCATTTTATTATCTATTGTTAGAGAAAATGGTGCAATTATTGGATTTAATTGCGAATTTACGGATCCGGTCATCACTACATATTCACTATTAGACACAGGAGAATGTGATTTTCAGCAAGAAAATATTACAATGACCAACTCTACAATAGAATTATTATAAATAGCGGAATTTGAAAAAATTAAGGTTATACAATGTAAAATAGAAATTCAAAGAACGGTTTTTCACTGCGGGATGTTCAGTCACCTTGGATCCACTGCTCATGCTTTGCAAGAATATCTGTACGAAATTAGTCATGAAAAATGCAAATTTATTCATGACACAAGAATATTTAAATTCGATAATATTCATACTATAGCCGATCTTAAAATAAATTCTACAAAATCAATAGGAATAGATCTTGCAGGCTCAGTGAAAGATAAAACATGCACAGGAGCATCGTACGCAGATAACTTCGGATCCTGGGACAACGTATTGGTGCAGGGACTTATAAAAATAACATTATTAGAAGAATATGCTCAAGTAAGTCTAAAAAATGATAAGATTAGATTGAATTCGGGAACAGTATGTAAATTTTCGGATCAACATTGCATTGATTCACAAGCAGGTTATACTTTTTGGGCACACTTACCTACAGAAGAGGGTTTTAAAACAGAATATGAGACCTTATACAAAGGTCCTGCAACTATAATTAATTCACTTAATCAAAATCCCGTATATACTGTAAACACAGAATCAATAACATTTTCTTTGTCCGCTTTAAATAATGTAAAAATTTGCGATAGAATATTAACAAAAACGGAACACCCTAAACTATTCATTTTATATATAGCTTATAATAAAATATTATTCAACGATAATACGATAAGAGATGTAACAAACTTAGAATTATTTACATATATAAACTCAAAATTTGTATATATTGAAAAAAATTTTAGGGCTGATCTCACAGATTTATATTTTAACATTTTAAAAGAAAAATGCGAACTTGAAAAAAAAATTATACGTGAGTCTCTATCCCTTGCATCCATAGCTCCCGACGAATTTGCCTTTAATATCATGCAAAAACCAGGATATTTAGCTAAACTTGCTGGCGAAGCAGTACATGTGATAAAATGTACGCAAGTAGAAGTCTAGCTATTCCATACAAATAAATGCTACATACAATTGCCTGTATCAACAAAAAATGAAACATGGTTCTTAACACCAAAAACACATATATTACTGAAAACAGGATCAGAAATAAATTGTAATTCAATAATCCCGCAATATTACAAAATCGGAGAAGATTGGATAAACCTTCTACTAAAACCAAGATCAACAAAAAATATAGTAAAAACTTTAAAACCAGATTCAAAGAGATCATGGATACCAGAAAAAATAACGATGTTGGCAACAAGCGGAATATATTCACAAGATGATTTACAAGAATTACGACAACATATCATGTTTCCTTCTGAAATAGCAGATCTACTTAATGCCATAACGAGAGGAATACAGGAAGAACAAAACACACAAGTAGATCTATTAAATAATCTACTTACAGAAAATACATTATCTCATATCGCAGAAAATACTTGGAATAAATTCATAAATAAATTAACAACATTTGGATCAATAAGCTCAGCCATAATAATGATATTAATTATTATTCAAATAATTAAGTTTACTATGGACACAATCATAAGGAGCTATACCCTACACACTATTTATGGCTGGTTTATTAATCTATTGGGAGCAATTTTCAGCTCTATTACTTATTTAATGAATAAATTGAAGAATAATCAAATAAAAAGAGGAACCAAGTATGAAGAAATTGAATTACAAGGAGTAAAAATTGAGAAACAAGATATATCACGACCTATTTTTCAGCATCCTCCACCTAAACGAAACCCTACACCATTACCTAAACCAACCCCCCCACCTCTACCAGAGAAGTCATCATATATTACTCCCACAAATAAATCCTCAGTCCCAAAACCACCAGAAAAAAAAGAGATTCTAGTATTTAATATTATTTAAGACTAATTAATTATACAAATTTTGTAATTTAATACATTCGAAATTAGCCCATTAATGTCATTCAATTTTATTTTATTATATGTACATATATGTATATTTACATGCATAAACGATAAGGCAGATATATATATATATATATATATAAGTCTTTAAAAAACTAAAACAAGTTCTAATTATATAAATAATTATTCGTTTAGTCTTATAATAACTTAGTTATGCAAGAATAGATTATAAAATATATAATATTTATACTTGTCAATACAAGAAAAACTTAACTGTATTAAATAATTGACAGTCTAGCGTCTAAATTTCGTAATAGGTTTTTACGTTGTTAAATCGCGTGCGATTCAACTTCGGTGCAGAGAGAGGTGAATGACACCAAGCGAATATGTCATTCACCTATAACATATATTAACATCATTAACCTGCATAATACTCTAATTTTAAGCAAAATTTATTTCTTTATGTTAAATTAATTTTTAATTATTAAAGGTATAAGTACAGTTTAAAAAAAAAACCAAATAAAAAAGTAACATAGAAATTCGAAATAATATTGTTTTAAAGCAAATATACTAATAATATTGAAAGGAATTGAATTATTTAAAATTAATAAGACTTAAATAAGAAAAAGTATTTATAAGAAAAAAAAAGAAATAAATAAATTAAGTATTAAAAAAATTATCATAAATTAAGATATTTTCTTTTAGAATTTAAGTATAATTTCTAATTGATATTAAGTATGAAAAGGAGCAGTTGGAAAATAAAAACAAAAGGTTATGATGAAAATAGATATATTATAAAATTAAATGGTACAATTATATTATTTTTTTTTTTACAAAAGATGTACAGAAAGAGGGAAACTAATCCCATTGTTCTCCACAATTAAAAACCGGCTCGTAATCTATTGGGACCCACCCAGGGTGCCCCATTACAGGGAGTTGTGAGACCAACTCGCCTCTTCTTATGAACAGATTGCCAACGTACAAGAAGAAATCATTTTGGAACACCTGCATGCGCATCTGCGTACCATTAACAATGACTGTACACTCTTCATCCCTAAACAGGGCACAAAAGTCCCAAACATCGAACTCTCGTTGAGATCCAAGCCATTATGCATTATTTTGATAACGGTCCATCAGCCGGAACACACGTCTCAGCTGCCAATCCGCAAACTGAAAAAAAAGAAAAAAAAAAGAAATTTTTTTTTTTTAATAGATAAATAAATAATAATAAAGGTAATATTAATAATATTAATAAAAAAAGAAAAAAAAATCCATAAAAATAAGAATATAATGTTGAAATCGTAATATTAAGATAATAATAGAGATACTTACACAAACTTGGGTATACTGCTTCCTTGGATACATGATGATGATTGTTAAAAAAATAAATAAAAACAAGCTCTTAAATACCCGAAAAGAACAACAAAAACTAATGGTAAAAAGAAAAAAAAATTTTTAGACATGTCAGCAGCATACATTTTTCTTTTCATTTACTTTGCTGAATTGTAATCATAATGTCATCAACCCATGTTCTACAAAAATTAATAACCTGAATCATTCTATAAAACTTTGATCGATGTTAATTATAAATAGATTTTAAGAATTATTAATCAGTAACTGTTTTCAGATTTTTTATGTTGCTTTTGCCTCAATAAGCAACATCTTTCGGCCCCAAGGTGTTACGTCATAAAAACGTACCCTTTTGTTGGCACTTATTTAATTTTAAAGAAAAACAAAGATATATACAGTTCCTGATTAATTTTAAGATTTTGATCATAATGTTGTAAATGTTCAATAATTGACTCATCTTTTATTTTTGATTGCCTATCCTTCTGATATGCAATCTCCTGAGCACCGAGGTGTTACGTCATAAACCTATCATTTTTATTAACATTGGTAAATCAAATTCCTCAGTTATTGAATAGTCGCATTATTTCATTATTAAGCGAAATTAAGTAGATCATAAGAAAAGAATCGAAACGTATGTTTCGAAATTTCAAAATGAATTTTACAAATCCTAAAAACATTACAAAACATATTATTAAAATTTAAGAAAATTTATAAATAAAAATTGATGTAAAAGACAATAAATCTCATAAACAAATATGAGTATAAAAGCCAAATGAAACAAATGATAGTGGGACATTACCCCGGGTTTCTTATTGGTAATACGTTTATACTGCCCGTCAGGTTCTATATTTCAGAGTAATTGCTATTACTAAATATACATATATCAATTGTTAAAATATATACGCGCATAAAAATCAATTGTATTAAAAGTGTTAAAAGATATCAATAAACCTCGAGGATCTATTTACATATTGTGCCTATTCATTTGTCTGCCCATACCCAGCACCAATCTACTTAAGAAGTACTACAAGGTAAAAAGATATGATTATTTATTAAAATCATTATTTCAAAGTTTTGAATTTATCTTTTAATAATATTCAATTATGAAAGCGATTTCGTTCAATTAAATATTGGTGGAGTTTTTCCACCACTAGATTCATACATCTTTATCTTTATGACATACATTTTATAAATAAATTCAATATTTAAAACGAACATAATTTATATATATTCTATGCAATTAATAAATATAATTAAATAACATATTTACTTTTATTTAGTCCTGGTGCAAGCCAGGACCTAACACTTTCATGTAATTTTGAATTTCTGGTGTTTGGCCAGGTTGATTTCACTCAGGTTGCACTATGTTATGTCTCTTTATAATATCTTGAAGTGAGCTTTGTCTCATCTTAGGCATAGGACTGAGAGAAGAGCTATAGAACTTTAAATATTAAAAAATAAAATAGAATTTTTAATTTAAAAATACTGTGGATTTGGTTCTTCTATAATTATTCTTCTATAATTCTTCGATAATTTAAGTATTAATTTAGAATCTAAATTGAAATATTAACTGTTCATTATGTAGACATCCTTAAAATACACTCGTAACCAAAACATATTTATGTACTTCAATAAATTGTTATTATGATTTTAAATATTTAAAATAAGATGAGTTTATAAATATATAATACATATGTATTAAAAAATTATTCTAATACGTATTATACATTCAGGAATGATTATTTATATAATAGTTTTATGTAATCCAATAAATTAAGATTTTCATAAATATTATATATTAAAATATTCAGATCCTTTTTCTTATTTGATTTCGCTAACTATAAATTCCAATAATTGATTAAAATAATATTACAGAATTATATATCCGTTGAATTGAAAATTAGAAACGTGTTATAAGTAGAAAATGATTTTAATACTTACATGTTATGTCCCATTATATCTGTAATGTTACATAAAATGAAAGTTTATATGTACATATGTTATGTACAAATTTCCTAACTTTAAACATCGACATAAAATATTTACCCACGGGCCTGGCAAGTAATTTTGTAAATATTTAATAAGATTTAAAAAATTTCAGAACATTTTTAAATAAATGATAAAAAAAAGATAACAAGAAATAATACAATTTTGTTACTGAAATTCAACGTTAATTTATAAAGAAAAAAAATTGAAAAATCTTTTGTTAAAAATTATGGTAAGATCTCATAGTTTTATTACCTTTATTATATACTTGACATTTATTTCGTGATTGCATGAAATTCTAATGTCAAGGTATGATTTTATTACTAAAAATAGTTTATAATATGTTAAAGACATCAAAATGTTTAAAATCATTAATTAAAATAAATCGCTAAGCATACTTGCCCACTATATATCTTTTTAAAGGTAAGCTTTTTACAGTATTCAATTTTAAAATATACATACAAATCTGTTTATTTCTTCATCCTCATAATTTTAAACTGTTTTGTTTAAATTTTTATCAATATAAATAATTGAATATCGTAAAAAAAATTTACTCCTTTCTTATTATACAAGGTACATTTATTTTTTTAATACCTAAAGTTAATTTTCATTTTGTAACAATAATTGTACTTCTTTTTTCATACTTTGTTTGATATAAAGATAATTTTAAGCAAATATAAATATGTAATTGGTTGTACATACTTGACAAATAATCTTATAATAATTATAAATGTCAAATGCTTAAAATAAAGCATGAAAAAATTTAAAAATCATGTTTGATCATTGATTTCTTATGTTCATTAAAGTTTAATGTGTATTAGTTAATATTTTTTAATAAAAAAAATAATACAATTTTGGTTGGTTTAAATATAATTATAGTAACGCAAGTTTTAATTTTACTTTGTAATAATTATTACAAAAATATAAAAATCTCATGTGAAGAATGAATTATACTTATAAAGTATAAAATTATTTTAAATCTAAATTTTAGTTTTAACTTTAAAATATAACTCAAATAGAAATCAACAAATTCCTTAAAAAAATAATAACATGTTACATTTTTAATCAGTTTAGAATTTGCTCTGTCAATGGTTTGCAGCTTAGATGTAGATTCCATATTTTAATCTCATAAAGATTTTATCATTCCAAAACATTTCACAGTTTTTTAGTTTGTTATCGCAAGTGATATTCTTTATTTATGTATATCGATTGATGCAATCTTCTAAATAATTTTTTAAACTGGAACACTGTGATTTTCTTGTACCTTTTTGAACAAGCTTTTTTAAATAAAGATTATCTAAAAATAAAATTTTTATATATTGAGAGTTATTAAAATTTATAATTTAAAGTATTTACTTTTAGCTCGATATAATTTCAAAACAGCTTTTGCAAGAACATTAAAATAATGTTCACTATGAGCTTCAACGCTCATTGTAAGCCATCTATCTGATGTTTCTTGACAAGCAAGTCTTAAGAATGGTCGTTTGAAGAATTTTCCAATATCTACATCAACACTTTCAATAGCTTGTTTAAATTTTTTTTTAAATGGAAAATAATTAAAATACTCTTTTTCGTCACTTTCTTTAATTTTGTGTTTTTAAGAGTTAATTTATGATAACAACAAGATACTAAAATAAGAAGATGGCCCATTTTCATCCCTAAATATATTTGAGATTCATATTCACTTAGATCACCACAAGCAAAAAACTAATTCGACAAACATTTTCAATTTCTTCAAATTTATGATAACAACAAGATACTAAAATAAGAAGATGGACCATTTTTACCTCCAAATGTATTTGAGGTGTATACGCACTTAGATCACCACAAGCGTAAATACTAATTAGATAAACATTTTTTCTATTTCTCCAAATTCTTTTTCTATAATTAATTCTATGTTTCTTGGAGTTTTTGTGTTTATGTTATAACATATATATTTCACAGGTCAAAAAAATTTTTTCATTTTGTAATATTTTATAATGAATAAATTTTATGCATCTTGAATTTATTTAATTTAATTTCTTTTATTTCCAGATATATGATATAAATATTAATTCCTAAATATATTTTTGAATTTTCTCAATTCTTAGTCTATTTGCAAAATTAAAATGTCACTAGAATGAGGATGAAATCAAAAACTACTTGCCAAAAGTTTCACAAACTATAAATAAAACATTCTTCGAATTCGTAATAAATTTTTATATTAAATCAATTTCATGCCTATAGAATTTATTTTACTTCATTTCTTTTACTTCTAGATATATTATATAAATATTAATTCTAAATATATAATATGTATTAAAATAATTTTTAAACATATATTTAAAATCATTATAATAACAATTTATTGAAACACATAAATGTTTTGGTTACGAGTGTATTTTGAGGATGTCACATAATGAACAGTTGATATTTCAATTCAGATTCTAAATTAATACTTAAATTATTAAGTAATAGATCTCTTTTAAGATATTTAAAAGTCATTTGTTCGTATATTGCATTATCTATAATCGAAGAACAAAATCCACAGTATATATTTTTTAAATTGAAAACTCTATTTTATTTTTTAATATTCAAAGTTCTATAGCTCTTCTCTCAGTTCTATACCTAAGATGAGACAAAGCTCACTTCAAGATGTTACAAAAAGACATAGCATAGTGCAACCTGAGTGAAATCAACCTGACGGAACACCAGAAATTCAAAATTACATGAAAGTACAAAATGAACCAATCAGAAAACAGCAATTCTGAGATTTCAAAGAATTTTTGTAGATTCTACTCATCATTTGCAATAATAAATATATTTATAAGTGAATCTCTAAAATCCTTAGTTTCTGAGGAAAAAAATAATTAAGTTGGTGATTTCACAAAAAAATTTGAAAAATCAGAATATTCTATTACTTATTACTCGTAATCCCTTTGACCTGTGCCTTTAAAAATTTTTTTGTATATTTTGGGTATCAGATGGAACCTCTTCACGGATTTTCAGCAAATTCTATTTTTTTGTCAGTCAAGTTGACATGAAACGTCCGATATATATATATATATATATATATATATATAATAAAAAAATATATAAGATTCAATATATATAACAAAAAAATAGAATTTGCTATATAGAATTTAAATATAACAAAATTTAACTTCAGTATTTAAAACATCACAATTATTTATTCAGCAATATTTTTAATTACTACCTGTAAAAAATAACTTATTATAAACTAAAAAAATAGAAAATATGTAAAGTATAAGTAAAAAAGAAATAAATCATATAACAACAAAAAAAAATTAAAAAAAAGTGGTCTTGCCCGAGAGTTGAACCCGCGCACCCGAAAGGAAAAGCGCGAACGCTAGCCACTAGACCAAAGCTACAAACAGTTATGTCTGGCATGAAATGATACATGCTCATCGGCCCCCCCTTATTTAAAATAATTTAATTTTAAGATTAAAATTAATTAATAATAACTTTAACGGTTTAGATAACTTATAAGTAATTTTAGATATATTAGTTTTTATATAAAAAAAACTTATTTTACAATTATAATATAAATTTTAATGTTATTTGATACAAATTAAAAATTTTACGAGTTATATTATTATTTTAATATTTATCCTTTTTTTTTAAATACAAGAATTTTATATTTATTAGTTTTTCTGGAAAAAATATTTACCGTCATAATTTTAATGTATTTTATAAAATACTATTTTTTAATAGTAATATATAAATAAAAATACATATTAAAAATTATTTTTATTTAGATAAAAAATATTTTATAATTGAAATAATTTAATTTCAATAAAATTAAAAAAAAATAATTTCTCTACATGGATCTACTCCTTTTCGAAGCTCGCGCTGCACAGTCGCCCAATGAGCGCAGAGCTCCCACTGCGCACGCACGAGTTTCCCGTCACATCTAGCCACACTGGTGAGACTAACAGTGTTTACCATATAACATAGAGAAACTGTCAGCGACGATGTAGGCGTAACTATTAGTGAAATTATTTAGCAATTGAATATATTGTTTATGTTCTAAATGGAAATCATTTATGTAAATAATTTATATGTTGCAATATTAATGTTAATTAAACCTGAAAAATAATTTCAACGTGAAAATAAATTATAATTTAAACTTAACCTGAAATATTAATTTCATGAGTTGCAATTTTTTTCAAGAGGCGGTCGGAACCATTTGCCGCTTGATGGCGCTGCAGGTGAGAGAAGAATATAAAATATTTTTTATAGATGGATTTACAATTTATTAAGACAACAATATACCTTTAATGTTGTCAATAACTCTTGCCATATACATGTAGAATGATTATCGATCCTAATCTTGTTTAAAAAGTCTAAAATATTTTTGTAAAGCGAAAAATGCTGCACGTTATAGAGCCGATGTAAACATTCGTGTTTTTCTTTAGTGCGACAGAGAAAGTAATACTAAAGAATGATGAATACATATGCTCACGTCGGCTCTATCTCACGCTGCATTTTTCGACAATATTTTAGACTTTTTTTTTACAACAATATTTTAGACTTTTCAAACAAGATTAGCATTAATAATTATTCTACATATATATAGCTAGAGTTATTGACAACATTAGAGGTATATTGTTGTTTCGGTAAATTGTAAATCGCTGAGTAAAAATTATTTTACATTTTTCTCTCACCTGATCACAGCGCCCCCATGCGGCAAATAGACCCGACTGCCTCTTAATAGTAAAAATAATGTTTTCAACAATTATAAAAATATAAAAAAATGGTAAATTATGATTTTAAATATGAAATTACGTCATTAAAATATGTTATAAAAATTTTTTCAACTGATTTCTATTTAAAAAATTAATTTTTTTCTCAAAGCATTTACCATTATTTTTGTCATTTTTATCAAATGATTCAAATAATCTATATTGAAAAGCATAATTTTACGATTTTTTATATTTATTGAAAACGTTATTTTAGTTATTATAAAAAATAGCAACTCATCAAGATAATATTTTTAGGTTAAGTTTACATTATTTATTTCCATGTTAAAATTATTTTTCAGGTTAAATTAACATTAATATTGTAACATATAAATTATTTACATAGATATATTAAATTGCTAAATAATTTCACTAACAGTTATGCCTACATCGTCGTGACAGTTTCTCTATGTTACATGGTAAACACTGCTAGTCTCACCAGTAATATAGGCTGTATACTCGTTGCCAGAGCGATTCCGATAGTGACGGCCAGAGTGCCTAGTAATGAAAGCTGATTTTTTTTAAGTGTAGTAATATTTAATTTAGCATAACTTCTGAACTGCAAAAACTCTTTTAGCACAGTAAGGTTTAAAGTAAAGTATTCAATTTGTCCTTTTTTATCATCCATAAACTTTTTTATACGGATCTTAGTTTTTTGGTTATTAAAGTTCTTATAAACGCTTCTTCTTATTATATATTTTTTTAAATGGCTTAATCTTCGTCTCTGGGCTTATTAAAGGAAAAGAAACAATATGATTCTTTTTTTTTTGATAAAAAAATCATAACCTTCAGTATCAGACAAATCAGTTTCCTAGAGGTGTGGAGACCTCTCCTTGTTAGTTGTTTATATTACTACTAAAAGTCTATATCAACCTTCGAGCATATACTACTGGAGGAAGCCTCCTAGCTATTAACTGCGTTACAAGGCGATGAGAGAGAAAGCCTCTATTTTGGTACGTGCTATCTCTCTCTCACTTTCTTAGTGGGGAACAGAAGCAGCCAATCAAATCAGGCTAAAGAGAGACAGCACGTACCAAAATAGAGGCTTTCTCTCTCTTCGCCTTGTAACGCTTGCTGCCATTCGGAGGCTTCCTCCAGTAGTATATGCTCGAAGATATTAACAGATTTCACCGATATAGTTTCAAATTACTACTTAAAATGTATATTAAGAGCAGGTCGACTTTTTCTGTCCTTTTCTAATCGACGAATTGATTTTTTCACGAAAACTAATAATTTTAGCAAAAAATAAAGAGAAAGCCCCATCGCGTATTAAAAAAAGCTATATTTTTTTTAATAAGAAAGAATTGATTTTCTCGCTTCGTTTTCAAGAAAATCTTGAAAAACTTAAAACATAGAGGTTAGGTTGGACAATTTGGTTTTTCAAAGTTTTCTTCAGAACGAAGCAATAAAATTAGTTCTTTTTCATTAAAGAAAATATAGCTTTTTTGAATTCGCGATGGGGTTTTCTTTTCATTTTTCGATAAAGTTATTAGTTTTTGCGAAAACTTAATTCTTCGATTAGAAAAGGATGGAGATACATGACCTCCTCTTAACAGATGTCATCAATGTAAATATTTGCATTCGTTGAATACTATGTATTTATACGTAAGTAGCTATTTTTCGACATTATTCTCTATATTTGAGTCCAGTACCTCAATAGCATAAGGCAGAAATTCTTGTTTTGTTATATTTTTACTATTATATCTAAGCCCCGATCACTTTTAAGCATTTTTTTATAAATGAAATATAATTGATTGGTTTTAAATAATTTTTTTGCATTCTTATCTATTTTTCTCTAAATCGGCTATGTAAACAGATTTTAAAAATAATGCCCAAATGTTCGTAATGGGTTTGGATATCATTCTCTAAAAGAATTTTGAAGTGACATTAAATTTTTATTTAAACGCACTCCGGAGTACCGTGCATCATTCCATGGTGATACAGATATTAAAAAAGGTCTTTTTAGACGTCATTTTCTCCAAATTTAGAAAAAAAAACGTCATTTTTCATGAATTATGTCATTAAAAAATGTTTTTACATGATATTCATTTTCCATTAAAAGGAAAAAATGAAAATGAGAAAAACCTCGTAATTTTAACTCTTCGAAAAACGAAGAGTATTTGCGATTAAACTGAGAGAGTTCTGGCTTTATATATCTGCGTCTTTGAAATTTGTATGAGAGATCACAAATCTTAAAAAAACGCCACCTAGTGACTTAAAATTTAATTGACGCAATCGACCATCAATTTGACTGTCGAGGTATCATTGTAAAATATCACAACTCACTCGAACATTGGCATAAACGTACTGGAATCCATTTTCAGGTGGAATAACGTCATATTTTACATTTAAATTCGAATTGACCTTGATATTACTTTAACCTTCTGACAGCCGGGATGACGCCATATGGCGTCATCTCATGATCGGACCACATATACTATTACTTAAGAAACATTTATATGAAAAATTTCGAGAAAGTTACACTTTTTTAGTGGAAAAAATGCCGGCTGTCAGAAGGTTAATCAAGATTATTGACTTTGGTCACAACGAACTTTTGAAGCCACATTCGTGATTGAATATTTATAAGTTATACTTTATTTTCCGTGCAAACCCCTTAAAAAATATATTCTCGTGGTAGTCGAAGAAACTCGCTGTAATGTGATTCAAACTCTATTTGACCTTGATCTGACCATGACCATGACTATTAGCCTAAACGGCAAAGACAGTTTTATAAATGAATGTGAGTACCTCTAACTTTATCTTCAATAATACCTTGACAGAGATTTTTTTTATTAACACGAAGAAAGATAACAGTATGTGTTTAAATACTCAATCAATAACCTTCAGTAAGTTTTAACTTCCGCCCATGATTTTTTAGAGTTTAATGACTATTGACGCTTTTGATCTACTACCCAAGAACTATAAACATCAAGAGATTTCGGAAAATTCGACTAAAAATTATTTTCCACTTGATTTCCGCAGGGTTTTTTACGTCATTGAAGTGATGAACACTCAACCTGTACTCAGAAATATTTGCCATCTTTTTGTTTAAAGTCATGAAAATAATAATTATAACTGGAACCCAAAATTTTTAATAACTTATGAATGAATTTACTTCGAAATTGATTTCAATAATGAACACGATATTTACTACAGACTAATGCGTTTCATTTTCTGAAATTTTGCAATAAAATAAAAGGATACTAATTATTCTAGAGTACTATAGTGATTATGTTACTGGTGAAGTGTCCGTTTTACATCACCTGAAATTTAATATATTTTAATCACGAATAATTGAAATTATTTTATGTTAATCTATTCTAAAAATAATCTAAATGATTGCATAAATACTTTCAAATTAATTTTCAAATATATTTGTGACGATAGTTTTTAAAAAATGCGTGTGTTGGGGTAAGTATTAACGAATTTTTGAATGAAATAATAATGTTGATACACAATAATTCATTAAATAAGGATGTCGGAATGCGATGAATAAAGAATTTATTTAATAAGACTTTGCTGTAATTTTTTTATAATATTATTCTAAAGTTCCTGATTGTAACTAATTCGTATGTTATTTTTGCTTGCAAAAAAGATAAAAAATTAATTTTCTCAAGTTTTGTTAAAAATTTTTTTATTTTATTATATTTTTTATTTGGATATGCAGTCAAAAGTATATCATTTTTCACCACACTGCGCGTAAAGTGCTTACTGTACCTCCCCTAGTGGAAATATAAAATGTACATTATTGTTTCAAATAGTTTAAAATTACTCAAAACTGTTTAAAAATGTTTAAAACTTTTAAAATTGTTTAAAATAGTTTATGAGTGTGAAATTTGAGACATTTAAATCAGTTATAAACAGTTTTAAACAGTTTTGAACAATACAGAATAATTTGAAACTAAAGTGAACATTTTCTCGTATATATAAGAAAATTTTCACAAACATATAATTATGAAACACTGTTTGAAATCATTTCGAACTTTTTAAAACTGTTTAAAAATGTTTAAAACTGTTTAAAACTGTACAAAACTGTTCAAGTTAATAAAAAATAGTTTATATTCATTTAAAATTGTTTTAAAATAATTTATAACTTTCAAACATAAACAATTCAAAACTATCAAACACAGTTTGAAATCATTTCAAACAGTGCCTAAAATACATCGAGTGCGTTCTACCAATTTTCAAGTTTGAGCTCATCTACGTAGACTCTTTGTTTCATTTTCAAAAGTCGAGACGTTAGCGACACCGGAATGCTATATGTAAATAAATGATGTGTCCCGAATGAGAACTTCGGTTACGTAACATAACTGTATATGAGATAAATGTCAATTTAGCCGAGTATTCAAAAAATTGATCTTTTTACAAAAACTAATAATTTTAGCAAAAACTAAAAAGAAACCCTGGTAACACAATCTGTTGGAAGCACGATTGCACAGAACTTGCGTGGTCTGTTTCCACATTTTAATGCATATCTGCTGAAATTTAATTGCGACTGAAACATGCGTCAGATTTGTAACAGATTGCGAATCGAAACGTGCGATTCTAAGATAAGAATAAACATGCAAACTTGCTGCAGAATCGAAGCAGTCTTCCGTAAGAATCTTACAGCAGCACTTTACTCCAGAATTACATAA
Source organism: Anastatus disparis (assembly GCA_017163975.1). Taxonomy (NCBI): domain Eukaryota; kingdom Metazoa; phylum Arthropoda; class Insecta; order Hymenoptera; family Eupelmidae; genus Anastatus; species Anastatus disparis. The sequence continues at coordinate 1,712,021 of JAFFSR010000349.1, read as the reverse complement.
GAATAACATAAGTTAAGTGCAATTATATGACGAGAATAAATACGCAATTTTGCAGCAGAATCAAAGCAGTCTTCCGTAAGAATCTTGCAGCAGTACTTTACCCCAGAATTACATAAGAATGACATAAGTTGAGCGCAATTATATGACGAAAATAAACACGTAAACTTGCAGCAGAATCGAAGCAATCTTTCGTAAGAATCTTGCAGCAGCACTTTACCCCAGAATTACATAAGAATGACATAAGTTGAGCGCAATTATATGACGAGAATAAGACACAAACTTGCAGCAGAATCGAAGCAGTCTTCCGTAAGAATCTTGCAGCAGCACAGTTTATAGAATTTCAAAGTTAATTAATAGTTCAAAAAATTGAAGTTACTTTATAGAATAAAGATAATACATTGTATTTTAATAAAAAAATTTCATTGTGAATATTATTAACATTTAACTAACGAGAACATGTTCATAAGAGTTGTTGACAGATTTGTAGAAAGCAAATGTTGAATTTAAAAATTATAATTTATAATTTAATGAAAATATAATAATTTTTAATTGCGATACATTTAATGCATTTCTTTAAACTTTACGTGTTCTTACTACCGATGCCTAGACCTATAGGCACATATTGGCTAAAAGAAAAAAGAAGGAACGCAAAAAACAATTAACATATATACACAAAGGGGTGGACGCTGATGTTATCGTATAAAATTATATACATGTAGACATTGGGGAGAAGAGACCATTGCAGCCAACTGTCAAATATAAAAAACGTAGATAAAAAATTTTTATAATATCTAAGAAAAGTTTTAAATAAATTTCTACCAGTAAAAGATGATAAATATTTTGGTTCTACATTCATATGTAATTCTGTAGTAAAGTTTTGTCGCAAGATTCTTATGCGAGATAGCTTCAAGTATGCTGTATGCTCGCATGATTATTCTTATGATAAGATTGCATTTAACTTTTATCCTTCTGATGTAATTTTAGCGCAAATCTGCTGCAAGATTCTCACATAAAACTGCTTCGATTCTGCTGTACATTTGCGTGTTTATTCTCATCATTAAATTACACTTAACTTTTGTCATATTTATGTAATTCTGGGGTAAAGTGCTGCTGCAAGATTCTTACGGAAGACTGCTTCTATTCGTTTACGTGTTTATTTTCGTAACATAATTGCACTTAACTTGTGTCATTCTTATGTAATTCTGGGGTAAAGTGCTGTTGCAAGATTCTTACGGAAGACTGCTTCGATTCTGCTGCAAGTTTGCATGTTTATTCTCGTTATATAATTGCACTTAACTTTTGTCATTCTTATGTAAATCTGAGGTAAAGTGCTGCTGCAAGTTTCTAATGCAAGACTGTTTCGATTCTGTTATATGCTTGTGTACTTATTACGACTCGCAGAACAGCACTTGACAATTTGCAATTCTTACGTAATTATGCTGCAAAACTTTGTCGGGAATTATTTACTCAATTTTGTTGCTAGTGTCTGTAATAAGTTTTTTCCGCAAGTTTACTGCAAAATATCTTCAAGATTCTGTGCATTCTTTCCATTCCGTAGATTGCATTTTCTCTCTGCCAGAAACGTGCAATTCTGTTGCACTTATCTACTGTAATTTCTTTTCATAAAAAACCCTATGAAACGCGGAAACAGACAGCAAATAATCTGCTGCAATGTTTTGATTTTCGAGTAAATTGCAGCAAAATTGCATTAACCATGTTACCAGGGAAGCCATATCTTGTATCAAAAAAGCAATATTTTCAGTAATAAGAAAGAATTGATTTTATTGCTTCGTTATCAAGAAAATCTTGAAAAACTTAAAACATAGAGCTTAGGGTAAACAATTTGGTTTTTCAAGGTTTTCTTGAAAACGAAACAATAAAATCAATTCTTCCTATCAAAGAAAATTTTGCTTTTTTGATACGAGATGCGTGTTTCTCTTAGGCCGTAAGGCGAGCATAAAAATACGTGTCATAGGAAACCAGTAAACTTTTTGAACACAGCTTGTTTTGAATATAAGCAATCGAGTAATGTATATCTGGCAGCGTGTAAATGGAGCGTTAAGTCGCGGCATTATGTGAAAGTCGACGAAAATCGAATGTATCGATGTATGATAAGAAACCGGATGAAATTCATTTGGTTATTACTTTCTTGTATGTAGTTATAAAAAAAAATATGCCAGACATATGGGGTGGATCCGTCGCCTCGCCAGACAACCCCCAACATGACTATTTAAGCAATTTCTTAGGATTATAGGAAACCAGCTGGTTTTTTCAGCATAGCTTGTTTTTGTAATATATTTTACTGAAACGTTTATGCCAGATGCGTATGGTGGGCCCTAGTGTATGCCAGACTGGCCCAAAGTGAGCCATTTGCCAACTTATGAAGGACTATAGGAAACTGTCTATCACTTAAATATGTTATGTATTTTGATATAAAAACACCATACAATGAGTGCCAGACACGCAGGTTGGAGATTTTATACTGCCAGACATCGTTAAAGTAGAAAATTATACAGTGGCGGGCTATAGAACGCAGCCACCTTTGAGAAATGAAGTACAAACTTTGAAGTCTTATATCTCACGAAATAATAGTCGTACAGGATTATAAAACCTTTTATTTTAAAGATGTTTTTATCTCTGGGTTAAAAAAATGTTTAATAATATGCGTGAGAAGTAAAAAAATTAGTTGACGATCAAAGCAATAGTCACAAGAAAAGAATCGTTTATCGATACATCCAATAAAAATTGGCCACAGAAGCAAAAGAAAAAAGAGAGATAGAGAGTTGTTTAAACAAATGCCATTAGACAGAAATTTTTTGAATTTTATTTCATGTGAATAGGAGACTTTTATGTTGTTGTTGAAAAAGAATATGTTTCTCAAATTTACGGTAACTTTAAAAATTTTTCAGTTTTATTAATTTTTTTTACTTTTTTTGAGAAAAAAAAATTTTAATGAAAAATAAATTTAGGTCAGATCACAAGTATTATGACTACATTATATCAATTAATAAATGTATTTAATTTTAAATACCAAATTAAAAAGATACACCGAAAGAAATATAACAGATAGAGTTACTGGTTTGGTTTCGTTATTTGGAAACATTACACATTATTGCTCTGGAAAATAATAAAAAATACTGCTTTGAAACAGAAAATTTAATTAAATACTTAAAAGCTTACCTAAAATAATTATTTAATATATACGCTGTTAAAAATTTTTTTATGAAACTCAGTGCCGTCTTTAAATGTCATGGGGCCCTAGGCCTAATACGATACATGAATCGTTTTTTTAATACAATTCTTTATGAATAAGTTACCAATAATTTGATTCAGCATTAACCGTCGAATTTAATCAGGACTTGACAAGAAAAAGCAAAATATTTAAATAATTTTTATAAAAAATGTTCATAATTGATTAATACATTTATAAAACCAATTATATTTTATTAAAAATAAAATACCTATTCTTCACACTTACTAGTGCTTTAATTGTAATAATTTTAATTAGTTTTTTAATATATCAAACTTTTACAACGAGATACCGAATAAAAATCATAAGCGCTTCTGTTTATACGTAAATTTGGGACGGACTCTGACAGCGAGGTATATTAAAATTGTAATCGAGAGTCAAATAGCATTTTACTATGTATAAAGTTTAAGAAATTCACAAACATCGACAAGTATGAAACGCTGTCTGTGGGCACGTTCCGTAAGTTAAATTCAGTTGCAGCATGACAACACCGCAGTATGCAGCTGTTACATAAGTAATAGTATATTACGACCCAAGGCCAGAAAGTTAGATTTTCTGGCTTGCGTGATATTAAGGCCGAGGCGAAGCCGAGGCTTTATATCACGCACGCCAGGACATCTAATATTCTGACCGCGTGTCGTATACTATTTTTCTTTATCTCCAGCCGAAAGTACGTGGTTATATATAGAAATTGCCCGTCCAACAATGTACGTAGTTATGTATAGATATTGCTCGCTCGATTTTTGCGAAACTTTATCGAATGTACGTTATTTATGAAAATTGCCCGCCTGACATTTGCGAAACCGAGGAGAAGGGTGGGCAATTTTCATAAATCTATTTAAAAAAATTATGTTAAAGGTTATATTTGAAAATAAAGATAATTTTATAAAATTATGAAAATAAAAATAATGATTATATAAAATTATGAAAAGAATGATAATTATATAAAATAAAAATTATTTAAAAAAAATAAAGTGCAAATAAAATTTTTTCAATTATTTTCTTTATTGCAACTACATGAAGTAACATTAAATAGTATATTACGACCCAAGGCCAGAAAGTTAAATTTCCTGGCGTGCGTCATATTAAGGCCGAGGCGAAGCCGAGGCTTTGTATCACGCACGTCAGGGCATCTAACATTCTGGCCGCGTGTCGTATACTTTTTTTCTTCATCTCCAGTCGAAAGTACGTGGTTATATATAGAAATTGCCCGTCCAACAGTTTACGTGGTTATGTATAGATATTGCTCGCTCGACTTATGCGAAACCTTATCAAACGTACGTTATTTATGAAAATTGCCAGTCCGACATTTGCAAAACCGAGGTTTTTGCTGGTCGGGGCGGGCAATTTTCATAAATCTATTTAAAAAAATTATTTTAAGAGGAGATCAGGTATCTCCGTCCTTTTCTAATCAAAGATTTTTTTTTGCACTAACTAATAACTTTAGCAAAAAATAAAGAGATAGCCCCAACTCGTATTACAAAAGTTAATATTTTCTTTGATGAGAAATAATTGATTTTATCTATTCCTTTTCAAGAAAACCTTGAAAAACCAAATTGTTTGAAATAACCTCTATGTTTCAAGTTTTTCAAGGTTTTTTTGAAAACGGAGCAATAAAATCGATTCTTTCTCATCAAAGAAAATATTGGTTTTTGTAATACGCGATGGGGGTATCTCTTTATTTTTTGCTAAAGTTATTAGCTATTGCAAAAAACTCAATTCGTTGATTAGAAAAGGACAGATATATTCGACCTGCTCTGAAAGGTTATATTTGAAAATAAAGATAATTTTATAAAATTATGAAAATAAAAATAATGATTATATAAAATTATGAAAACAAAGATAATTATATAAAATAAAAATTATTTAAAAAAAGTAAAGTGCAAATAAAATTTTTTCAATTATCTTCTTTATTACAACTACATGAAGTAACATTAAATAGTATTGTTACGTACATTATATTGTACATATATTAAAGTATAAAACATAAAATAAGGTAGAAACTCAAAGAAATGCGACTCCAAGTTTCCGGACCAAGAATCGCACGATGCGCGAAGTGCTGATTCGGCACTTCGTCGCGGGCGACTTACATCGTCGTTTTAGACGACGACGAGCGACAGACCATCGCTGCACGCGCTAGAACACAGTAGTAACTAGTCTCTCTCTCACTGTATTTGCTTTATAATAAATATCAGTCAACTATATATTAATTCTCTCGTTAATTTATTTTGCATCCTCACACTCTCCATAGGAGTGCGTATCAAGTAAATCCCACGTAACATATTATTTTTTGGTGGCAGCGGTGTGGGATACGCAAGGAGGATTTTAGCAAAAAAAATTAAATTTTTTTTAAGAAATAAACTTAATAAATAAAAGAAGCGCGTCAGATAAAAATACAGATTTTTTTTTTTTTGCGAAAGAGAGAGAGAGAGATAATTTGATTAATTGAATACAGCGAGCAAATTGATTTTTTTAGCGAATTTTTTTATTAAATATTTTTTTTAAAAATCGCGTCGCAAGTTAGCAACGAAGAAGATCTGAACAAGAGGAAGGAAGAAGGAAGGACGTCCGAAAATATTATCCGAAGAAATAAGAGTGCTTTTTATCACGCTGCTCACTTTCTGCTGTAACAAGTAAGTAAAAATTAAATAATACATATTAAAGTGTCCCAAGGGGTAGTATAGCTTCTTAAAGTGAATATAAATCGAACTCGTAAGAACAAATAAAGTTAAAATATTGATTTTGAAAAAAGGATCGTTAGATAAAAGTGATTAGTGCGTGAATATAATTACGCAAACCAGCAGTGTCGGCCGGTAATAAGTAAATATTTAAAAATTATAAGTAATCTTGTGAAAAAAAGGGATAATTCATACATACGTGAAAAAGGAAAATAAATATTTTTGTTTTTATCAATTTTCATCAGGTTTCTTAGTAAAATAAAATAAATTTTTATCATTCATGTGCTGAAAAAAATAATAGTTATTGCCGTAGTTAGAGAAAAAAAGGAGTTTATAGTCTAAATATTGAAAAATAATTTTAATAATAATTTCATAATTAACGTGATTTGTAGAAACATTTTTATGTCATAAATTGTCATTATTTACTAATAAATCTCCGTAAATAAAAAAAAAAAAAAAATCAGCGCACATAAGAAAACGTAAACGCTTCACCTTCTCACGCGTAATTTAAAGAGCAATAATAAAAATTTTAAGAAAAAGTTAATTTGTGAAATCTTATTTATCGAACATGTCGCTCATTAATTTATTTTCGAAAAAGGACGGAAAAGCGAGACGTAGAGGACGTTCATTGTCTCCTATTAGAGGTTCGCGTAGTGAATTAATCTTAGCCGAATTCAGGAACGAAAGAATATCATTTCCGACCGTGTCACAAAACACGGTATACATACCAATGTACACTCCGAGATATGGTGAAAATTTAAAAGTTGATTTGTCAAAGAAAGAAAGGAGAGAATTGAATGAAAAATACAAAAGAGCCGCGTCTCAGGGCTTCGAATTACCAAAAGAATCATTGAATATTACGAAAGAAAGAAACATATTAAGTAACGGCACGCTCCCACGGAATAAAAGAGAAACCGAAACTCAAAAATCGAAATCAGGGGAAAGCCCAAAAACCAACGAAACATCGTTACCGTACGCGAACCAGGGTCCGAACCAGTTAGGTTATCCTTCGGTACCATACAATTACGCGAGTTTTCCGCAACAAATTCCACAACCGTTGTGTAATATGATACCAACGCAAGTCAATCCAAATTTTTCAATAAACTCACCGATAAATACGAACTACGCATTAAATACGCAACAAATAAACCCCATGTTAAATATGCAAGACACAAATTTTCAAAATACGCCTTATTTATCGTTACATCAAGCAATCAGACAAATTCCAACCTTTGATGGCAGCGTAGATAAATTACCGTTATTATGTTTAGTATTGCGAAGCATAGTAAATAATTTCGGGCCAGGCTGTCAAATTTTTATTATGTACGAGTTAGCGACAAAACTCACGGGAAAGGCAGCGACTATTTTTACGGCACGCTTGATGCAATACGAGTCGATAGAAGCTCTCATAGCAGACTTACAGGCACAGTATAATAACGTAACAATATTAGAAGAGTTATCTACACAATTAAAAGTGATAACACAGCAGCAAGGCAAGTCAGCAACAGATTTTGGCGCGCGTGCACAAGATCTATTGAATCGATTATTAACGATTTACAATACAATACCGGCATTAAATGTACAAGATCGATTAGCAAGGAAGCAATTAATAGAAAGAGGTGCCTTATAGTATTATTTGTTCGGATTAATATCGCCCTTAGATATGCAAGTGCGTTGCGAAAAACCTCAGACGTTAAGAAAAGCTATACAACTTGCAGCTGATTTTGAAAATAAGCAAAAGACGCGACTTTTTGCACAGATGCAAAACTCATTTATGAACGGCTTGCAACCCATAAATTCTATAGCACAAAATATTCAAACCTGCTCATTATTAACGCAGCCAAATGTCAATAATATAATGCAATTAACGCAAAATCAACATCAGGCATTAGATACAAAGAAAGTGCATGAAGCACAAATAAAAGCAATGCAAGCTACGCCTGTAAAAATAGAACTAGGTACAAGTGCAGTTAAATGTAGCTACTGTGACAAAGATGGCCATAAAGAAGGCGCGTGCATTAAGAAGAAATATGATAAAATACAATGCGCTTATTGCGATAAGATGGGGCACGTGACGGCAGAGTGTGAAATACTAAGAAATGATGCCGAAAATGGTATTATTCATGCACAAAATAAAAATAATTCGCAAAATGTTAATAATAGTAAAAGAAAACAGTCAAATGATAACAAAAATTATACGAACAGTCCGCGAAGCAATTATAGTAGAAGTAATTTCAATAATAATAATTACAATAGAAATTTTGATGATAATAATTACAATAGAAATTTTGATAATAATAATTACAATAGAAATTTTGATGATAGTAATTACGGCAGAAATAACTCTAATAATAATTATAACAATGGAAATGCGGATAATAATTACAGAAATAATTATAGCAGATTTAACAGTGGGTTCAATAGGAACAGAAACTATGACTTACGTAATAATGGTTATAATTATAATGCTCAAGGACCGCTGCGTTATAATAATAATGCACGTAATGATAACAGAAATGATATAGGTTTTAATAGAGGTCGTAGTAGAGACAATAGTTGCGAGAGATATCAGTATAACAGGAACGAGAATCAAACGCGCGACCCGGATAGAGAACGGGATTCAAACGCAAAGATAAATGAAAATAATCAAAGTAATAAAATGAACGAGCCTTTGAACTCGCAGGATGTCCGCCGCAATCCTCAGGCGCCGGGCAGGAATTAATTAATAATGATCAGAATATATTAAATAATAGTAATAATAAGCATGTAAAAATTAGGCGCTCAATAAACATGAAACTCGCGTGCGCGGGGCGTAATCCGCCTATTGTCAAACTGGAAAGTCGGAATTTAAAAGAAAATAGTGCAAGATTTTATGTTGATTCAGGAGCAGATATTTCCGTAATAAAGGCCAAATGTATAAATGAAAATACAAGTATAGATAGGCAGCATATTTTAGAGATTACAGGCGTCGTACCAGGGGAAATGTATACGTTAGGAAGAGCAGATATGACTCTTCAAGGACTACAGTGTGAGATCCATATTGTCCCAGATAGCTTTCCTGTAAAAACAGATGGGCTACTAGGCTGGGAAACTATTAGTGAGCACAACGGACATATAAATGCCGTACATAAGTGCATTGATTTTATGAAATTATCGATTCCCTTTGAGCGGGTGGAAACAGTGGAAATTCCCGCAAGAATGAGACGCGTTATTGCTGCAAAAGTTATTAATAATGATGTAGAAGTAGGCTGGGTGCCACTTCAAAATTTAGGGCCTGGAATATTATTTGGAAATTTTATTACAGAAAATAAAAATGGTAGAGCATATGCAATATGTATAAATACGAATCATAAGAATATTTAAATTCCGACTCCAGAAATAGAAATTTTTCCATGCGAAGTTATAAGAAAAGATAACGATTTTTATGCCGGTGAGGACGGCAACCACGAAGGCAACGAAGTTTCCGATTGCAAAAAAATTAGACGCGCAATGTCGGAGTACGCGCAACAAAATTCAGAGAAAAAAAGTGCAGATGCTGAAATAAAATATGTAGATAGATGCATGGCAAATAAAACTCCATGTGAAATAAAAGAAAGAGTTGAAAAAATAATGGAAATGTTAGACTTGAAAGAATTAAATAAAGAAGAAAAAGAGCATGTTCGAAGCTTGATATCCGAGAACCCCTTCGTTTTCGGTCTAGACGATGAGCTGCTCCCAGCAACAAATATTTTAACACATAAAATAAAAACGACTCATGAGGAGCCAATACGTGTGAAACCATACAGATATCTGATAGCCTTAAAAAATATTATGCAGCAAGAAATAGAGAAGTTACTGGAAAAAGATATTATAGAACCATCTATGTCGAGTTATAATAGCCCAGCATGGATAGTTAACAAGAAACCTGACCCTCAGGGCAGGAAACGCTGGCGTTTGGTGACAGATTTTCGCTAACTAAATGAAATTACGGTGGGAAGTTGCTATCCACTGCCACTAACTTGTGACATCTTAGAAAATTTAGCGTCAGCAAATTATATTACCGCCGTAGACCTTAAGGACAGCTACTATCAGGTAAAGATTGATTCAAAAGACGCGCATAAAACTGCGTTTTCAGGGCCATCAGGTACTTATCAATATAAACGTATGGCTATGGGATTATGTGAAGCACCCATGACCTTTAGCAGGGCAATGGCTCTAGCTTTGCAGGGCTTGCAAGGTTCAGAGCTCGAAATTTATTTAGATGACGTGATTATACACGCCAAAAATTTAGAACAGCACGCTCTTCGTTTTAAAAGATTTTTAAAACGCATTGAGAAAGCTAATCTAACAATAGAACCAAAGAAATGTCAATTTTTAAGACGTGAGGCGAAGGTATTAGGACATATAGTAGAAAAAGGGCAAATTAAAACAGACCCTAAAAAGGTAGAAGCAGCGCGTGATTATCCTATACCAACAAATAAAAAGAAAGTAAAGCAATTTTTAGGCTTTGTTGGTTATTATCGTCGATTCATAAAAGATTTTGCAAGCATAGCAAGACCGTTACATAAATTAAGTTTAAAGAAAGAGAAATTTCTGTGGCTAGAAGAACATCAAATAGCATTTGACACGTTACGTGAGAAGCTATCCGAAGAGCCTGTGTTGGCCGCGCCTAACTTAAGCGAGCCATTTATAGTAACAATAGATGCATCTGATTATGCAATAGACGCAATATTGAGTCAAGGAAAAATCGGCGAAGATCGACCTTGTGTATATGCCTCACGATGTCCAAAAGGAAGCAAACTCAGATATACTGTATATGACAAAGAATTGTTGGCAGTTGTTTTTGCAAAAGAACAGTTTAGACCTTATTTATACGGTACAAAATTCACAGTAGTCACAGATCATGAACCGTTAAAGCATTTCCATATAAGCACAAAGCCCGATTTAAGATTTAACAGATTCAAAGCAGCTTTACGAGGATATACGTTTGATGTAGTGTATAGACCAGAAAGGAAAAATAATACAGCTGATGCAATGTCTGGAAATCCGGTAATTGCAGACGGCGAAGAAAATCCTGAATTACCACGTGCAGAAATGTATCAATTAGCAGAGAAGCAAGAAAATCAGGAACCAAACGCAAACGAATGCGGTCCGCCAGCAAAAATTTTTATTACACGCGCAATAAATAAAAATGCAAATAAAAACTAAAGAAGAAGATTTAAGTTCAGAAAATTCTGAAAATCCTAAGAAGAAAATCTTTATTAAAGAAACAAGCGACGAGTCAGAAATTAATAGTATAACCGGATCTGAAGAAAATTGGAATTATGCAAAAAGAAAAAAAGAACCTTGGAAAAGATCGGCGTACAAAAGGAAAAGGCGGAATAAGAAAGCGTTAAAAACATGTAAAAGTCAAGCAGATAGAAAGAAAAAATTAATTCAAGCTTAAAATATAATAAGTCAAGCACAAGACGACGGTAAGCTCGCATATATGCGAAAAAGCACAAACATGCGAGAAGGAATTTTTGCAGCAAGTACACTAGTAGATAAGCCACATGCAGTGTCATCAAGAAAAGAAAAGCACACGTATGAGCCAGCGAGCCAAATATCAAAAAATAAAAGTATATTGAAAAATAATAAAAACAGCTGTGACGTAGAATCGCCATTAGAGACAACAAATGTAAAATCGAAAGCATCTCAACACAACGGCACTAAAATAGGAAAAGAGGAGGAGACACAAGGTGATTCACAACGCACTTCGCAAAGTAAAGAAAGTAGCCGAGGAAGTATATTAAATCTGATTCCAGAAATGATAACAAAAATGCGGGCTCGATTTTTAGTTGATGTACAAGAACAAGAGTTAAATGGTAGAGAAGGTGTACAATTAAATATATGGGAAGAAACACTAGGAGAAGTAGCAGAAGCGCTAAGAGAAGCGCAATGCACCTCAAGAAATAATAAATCAAACAGATTTTAATGAGCGAGAAAAAGTTCGACCTCAAATGCCAAGAGAATACTACAAATTAGTACTAAACATAAGCTCAGAAAAAGATAAAGAGAAAAAATCATTAAGAATAAGTTCTGAAGTTGAAATTATTAACAGTGAAACAGACAAAGACTCATATTTCGAGGACGAGTTTGAGGTACAAGATACAAGTAAAAATCAAGAGAAAGAAATTATAAGTGAGAGTGAAAGCGAGAGAGATAAGCATGACGTCAGTGAATCTGAGTCGCAAGACGAAAGCATGGAGCAGGAAGAGAATGAGAGTGACGTAGAACTAGATAGAAATATTTTAAACGAGACTGAGTCGCAAGACCTTGAAGAAGAAGAAAAAACTGACGAAGAAAATGAGCATATGAATATAATAGAAACAGTACAAAACGATGACGAAAATGGACCAATAAGTTGGAGTAATTCTTTTAATGATGGTGCAGGTGTATTTGAGGTATATGATGCAAGTGATGAATGTGCACAACACTGGTTGGATTTGACAAGGGATGACAATATATATACCGAAAGACGGTAATTGTTTCTTTCATTCAGTAATAAAAGTATGTAATTCAGGAATGTCCGCAAATGAATTAAGAGACATATTATTAGACGCAATATCATTAGGTGCATGCGGAGATCCACAAACGGCAGAAGCTATCTTAACGTCACGCACAAGACACGCAGATGTAGATTGCGTATTTATATTTTCTTGTGAATTTAATCAAAACATATGCGTGCATTTTATAACAGATTATGATGAAGCACTATATTGCCATTTCAAGGCAATTAGTTCAAATAATTTTATTCATCTACATTTAAAAGGAAGACATTTTACGCCGTACCTTTATGCAAGAAATAATAATAGAGTAAAAAAGCATCAATATAATAAAGAAAACGAAGTGAGTACAGCTTTAAGCGAAAACGATAACGAAAAACGCAATAATAATGTCAACGAGCCAGGTACCCCTATTACACCTACGACAGACGTACTGGCGCAAAGAGAGAAGGGTCAATCACATAAGATAAGTGATGCGCTCGAACGTTGCCTTGTAAAGAATGCAAGGCCGCCGCGCGAGAAACCACCTTGAGCTCCGTTAGATAACGAAGTACAACAGCAATTTAGTAAATTAAAAATATTAAGAGATCATGCATTTAAATATAAAGAAAATTTAGTTTATACGATGTCAACAGATTTTTACTTAAATACAGAAATAATTGAAGCGCTTATAGAGCGGCAATATATAAATCCGGAAGAAATATCAAGCAGAAAATTTGCAGTCGGCAAGGTACATGTATCTAATTACAAAGATAATTTCATATTTTGTGCATTCGTTAAAGCACATATTGACGACAAAATATTAAAAGGAGATATTAAAAAGTGTATCAAAAATTTAAAGAAAATAATTGTACAGTACGATATTCCATACGTTAGCGTCGTGAGAGACTTAGCAATGCTCTCAACTAGCGACTGGACATACTTCATAGAAATTTTTAATGAAATATTCGCAAATATGCCATTAGTAGCAGTATTTCACCGAAATAATATTCCAGTGCCACCGGTAGAAGATACATACAGATTACTCAAAGAATATCATGAGGCAGCGATAGGTGGGCACAGAGGAATAAATAAAACGTATAGCAAAATAGTAGCAGATTATTATTGGAGAAACATGAGACCAAACGTGTGACAATTCGTTCTAGGCTGCGAAAATTGCCAAACGAAAAAACTAGTACGTATTAAAACACGGCTGCCTATGTTGATTACAAACACACCTGCAAAAGCCTTTCAAAAATTATCTATGGATTTTTACGGGCCATTAAAACAAACAAAAGAAGGATATAGATATGTGCTGACAGTGCAAGACTGGCTAACTAAATATTGTATCTTAATACCAACGGTGCATGCAGACGCAGAGGAGGTAGCACACGCTCTTACACGGAAAGTATTGGCATATTTTGGGCCGCCATCTGATATTATTACAGATCAGGGCAGGCATTTCGTAAATAATCTACTAGAAGAATTCGCAGAGATATTTAGAATAGAAAAATATTGCACGACTGCGTATCATCCTCAAAGTCAAGGAGGAATCGAACGCATGCAATATACAGTCACAGAATATTTAAAAGCATATATGGAAGAAAAGTCAGATTGGGCCGAATGGCTAGACTTATGTATATAACAGTACAAAACACAAAGCAACAGGATACAGCCCTTACGAACTAGTGTTCGGATACAAAGCGCGTATGCCATCAAGCTTTCCACCGAAAGAAAAATTACAAACATATGATGAGTATTTAAAAGAAACGGTAGAAAACCTTTCTCAATTACAAACGTTAGCGGCAATGAACCTAGTACAGACCAAATACAGGTCAAAATATTACTACGATAAGAAATTAAACACTAAACATTTCCGAGAGGGTGAGAGCGTTTACTTACTAAAACAACCGCAGAAAGGTAAATACGACGCGCAATATGAGGGACCGCACAAAATCATAGAGACAAATAACGCGAAACATAATGTAATAATAAAAAATGCGAGTAAGATAAAAACGGTTCACGTAGACAAAATAAAACGCGCAACTACGGTAAAGGCACCTCCTCCTTTCACAGACAAAACAAGTAATTAATTTTTCAATATGGAATGCAGCGAAAACTTTTTTTTTCCGCGGCCTTCGGACGAGGAAAGAGAAAGAACGACATATGATCACTGCTTATTTTACAGAAGAAAATAGAAAACATATAAAAAATGAAAATTAATAATAATGGTTGAAATTAAAAAATGAGAATAATAAGATATCCTTAAAGGTGCGACGTTTCAACAAATATTGTATAAGCAAAAAAAAGAATCAAATACCTTTTGAACAAAAGCAAAAAATAAATAAAAATAATTAGTAAATAAGATTCAGTTATACAGCAAAGCGTCAAAAGAATTAGCCGTAAGAGAAAAGAAATATTTTTTACTAACAAATAAAAATAATAGATTAGCTAATCGTTTTTGAGGATAATTGTGATAAAAATATTTTTATTATCAACAAATTGTAAAATTAGCAAAAGTTAGGCAATTCAAATAATAATAACAACTATAAAAGAAATGCAGGATCTTGCCTAAGATTTCCTATGAGTATCCATTTACCTCTTACCTCTTACGGAAAATAAAAGTCCAATGAATGAAAAAAAAGGTAATAACATGCATGAGTTCAAATAAAAAGAATAAATAAAATGTTCATAAAAACTATAACGAGAACATGATCTTCTCTATGCTGTAAATAAAACAACATGTCATTCAATAGTTTAATCAAATAAAACATGCAAAAAAAATTAGAAATAAAAGTTAAACAAAAAAAAGCAAAAAAAGACTGTTAATTACAGTGAACTATTATAGGCATGTGTTATCAAACTTCGTGGTAAAAGAGGTTAAATACTAATAATAATTATAAATCATTAAGAACTCAGCTAAAGGACTAAGATCTGAAAAAAATATATCACCTTAACAACCGAACATATCCCAAAAACCCATGGGAATCGAACGCAAGTATCCTTTACAAATTTTTTCAAAAAAGGAGTAAAATGAAAATCCAATGAGTTTTTTTAGTTGAATAACATTGCTTATAAAATCAAAATAATAACACAGAAAATATTGGAAGCAAAGTAAAATTTTAGAAAAAAAAGGCGATTATCAAGCCAATCGTGGTCGAAACCGTGGCCATATTCTAGTTGACGCAACGCTTCTTAAACGATAATGTTAACACAAAAAAAAAGATAAACAAAAGCGTCAAAGAGAACACATAGAGTTAATAAATAAATTTTTTGTAAGACGCAGCTTTGAGGATACATCATAGAGTATTAATCAGTGATCAATTTAATAAAAAAAAAGAAGCATTTTATAAGGAAGGAGGAATCAAAAAAAAATAAACAGATAAATGACGGTGAAACAATTAGAAATAGAGGGGGGACCCGTTCCCACTAATAAGTTAGTTTTGTTTCAGATAAATCATACAATTACTGAAAATCATGTACAATTTTATCATGAAAAATTCAACAAAAAAGGAGTTTGAATCCACGTTCGAATCCCGCTTCAAACCCACACAAAAACAAGTAGAAGGTTCTTTAAATCACTTTAAAATAGAATTAAATATCATCCGGGGAAGAGTACATTTCGTGATGTGAAAGGCTTCTTATCTTATCAAGAGTGCAACATGATGCACACTTGTATCTCCAAAAGAAACATCTTTTAACATTAGAAAAAAAATGAATTTTTTATTTAAAGCTGTATTATTTAATAATTTATAATTCATTTTAATTTTTCTACAATTTTGTAAAATATTCTATTATAAATGTCATATATCTGTTTGAAAAAAAGTGAGAGGCCATAAATTTGTAGTTAAAATGAAAAAAAAAGTACTTAAAAATGAACAGTAGAATAAATTAGTACGCAAACGACACAACACCAACACAAAACAAATAGAAAAAGCTAGAAATTTTGTAAGATAGGACGGGCATCGGCTCGTGTAGGTACACAAAAAGTACCAATTACACTTTAGGGACTTAATTTTAATAATTTTTTTCATTGTTGTATTCATGTGTACGTTCTTGGCTTCGGGGCTTCGGGGGTCCCGAAGCCCCGAACTTCAGCTTCGCCTCAGCCGACAATTACATGTGATCTGAGACATTTCTTTTTTTTCTGGCCTTGGGTCGTAATATACTATATTTTGATTTTAAAATTTAACAAGGCAACATAACCCTAATTATTTCTAATTAACATAGAAATAGTTCTCTCAGTGTTTTCAGACATGGCTGGAGAACTGATGCGTTGTAGCTTCATACAATAATAGATGTATACTGATTTCCCTCGTATTCTTGTCAAATCGGGTAAGAGATGAACACAATATATGCATAAAATAAGGTCTATACTCCAAAATTTTTGACCGTCAATAAAAAGGGGACCTATATTTTACCTGATAGTCCTAGCATAAAACTAAGCGGCAAATTTTAAAAGATAATTTAATACTTCGTAATAAATAACTTTTATCTTTTGATTTATTATATTAAGTTTTTATTTTATATAATAAATTAAATGATTTATTATGTTAAATAACTATTTTATTTTAATATTTTTGCTACATTTAAACATTGTTAATAGTTTTGCACTTTTCCTTGCGTTTTCGTATTTGCTACGTATTTTTGGACATTCTCCGAAAATCGAAAACATCATCCTAATAACAAAAGCCCCAATATAGGTGTCTGGCATTTTTATATTTGCAAAAGACAATTAAAATATGATATTTAAGTAAAAAAAACAAGTGTTTTCCTATGATCCTTCAATAGTTGGCAAATGGCTCACTTTGGGCCAGTCTGGCATACACTAGGGCCCACCCTACGCGTCTGGCATAAACGTTTCTGTAAAATATATTTAAAAAACAAGCTATGCTGAAAAAACCAGTTAGTTTCCTATAATCCTAAGAAATTGCTTAAATAGTCATATTGGAGGTTGTCTGTCGAGGCGACGGAACCACCCCATGTGTCTGGCATATTTTTTTTTTATAACTACATTCAAGAAAGTAATAACCAAATAAATTTCATCTGGTTTCTTATCATACATCGATACATTTGATTTTCGTCGACTTTCATATAATGCCGCGACTTAACGCCCCATTTACACGCTGCCAGACATACATTACTCGATTACTTATATTCAAAACAAGCTGTGTTCAAAAGGTTTACTGGTTTCCTATGACACGTATTTTTATGCTCGCCTCACGGCCTATCTTCATTTTTTGCTAAAGTTATTAGTTTTTGCAAAAAATTAATTCTTTGATTAGAAAAAAACAGAGATATGTGACTTTCTATTAATCATTATTAGTGTAGTTCAAAGAAGAAAAATATGTTCTACACTGTTAAAAATATATGCATGAAATTTAATGTGAATGTACTGGAACCAAATTTCACAAGGATGCATTAAACACAATTTAATGTGAATACATGATTCTTCATGTATTACACTTAAAATTTTATGTGCATACGAATCAGATTTAATGTAATTCTGGTCAGAAAAAATTTAATATATTTAGTCAAATTTTAATGTAGAAGTGCAATACATTTGTCGCACAAATACATTGAATTTAATACTGTTCGAATTTGCAATTAAAATGATGTACATATATTTATTTTCATTTATTAAAGATTAAACTTTATACGCAACTGTAGTAAATTTCAGTTGATTTGATTCAACAACAATTTCACGCTAAAACTATGTACTCTGTTTTTGCCAAAGATTCTTTTAACTTCTATTTTATTAAATATTATATGATAATTAATTGAATTATTAAATAATTATATTTTATATAAATATATAAAATATAAAAATATATAAAGTATTAAATATAAAATAAATTATTATAATTAATCATTTCTTTAATAATCAAATTGGCTTCTTAATTTTAAATATTTCTAATTCCAAGCGCAAAAAATTAATTTTTATGACTTAGGGGGGAGGGGTGGTTTAACCTTAGAGCATATACTACTGGAGGAAGCACGTTTATGGAAAGAGTGTAGACAAACGAGCAAGAGAAAGAGAGACAGTTTGGGTACCACCTTTTTCTCTCGTGCAGGCACGTGATTGGTTGACGCCACTTCTTTTTAAGAGAAAACGATTACCCAAACTATTGCCTTCTCTCTCGATATTGTCTACACTTTTTTTTCAGGCGTGCTTCCTCCAGTAGTATATGCTCTAAGGGTTCAACGATGTATGTTAATTCACTATAGTACAACTATATTATTTATATGTTGATTATTATTAATAGTTTTAATATAAATAATACTCGATTCGAAAACAAGAATTATTTTATTTTTAAATACTGTCATGTTCTTATTTAGTCACATTAAACTTTTATAGAACAATAAAAATACGTAATATATACAACTGAGTTGAAAAATGATTTATTTATATTAAGAGCAGGTCGAGAATATCTGTCCTTTTCTAATCAAAGAATTGATTTTTTTTACAAAAAGTAATAATTTTAGCAAAAAATGAAGAGAAAGCCACATCTCGTATCAGAAAAAGCAAAATTTTCTTTGATAAGAAAGAATTAATTTTATTGCTTCGTTTTCAAGAAAATCTTGACAAACTTAAAACATAGAGGTTAGGGTGAACAATCTTAATTGTATAAATATATTACTACATTTTATGTTTTGCAAATGAATTTGGATCATATGAGGAAAATAAAATTTAATTTATTGAATTGATGAAATGAAATTTTAAAGCTATTTTTTTGTTATTACATAAAAACTTTTTTTTATATTTCTAATGATTTATTACTAATTATATTTGTAGAATTACACCTTGAAAAACTTACGTTGAGCAAATTATACATTTTTTATTTTAAGTTGAGTTCAAGTTTCAAAATCCATAAAAGAGTTTTAATATGGAGGAAAGAGGTTATGTTTTGATTTCAAACGTTTTCAATATCAATAGTCAGGCAACTGTCAGGTACACGGAAAAAGGTAAATACCATTAAAATCAATACTACACGTAGTATGTATTATTTCTGTGATAAAGTATTGAAAAAAAAATGTAATAGTATAATTTTAATCAATACTATACTTCAAATTTTAACTACTAATGCTGGCATAACTATATTACGAACTGAGTGCATGAATTTCCGCTACGTAGTACCTATTTTTTCGGTACTAGGACTGATATTTCACCTATCCGATCCAGGGGTAAAATTTTGCAGAGAATATAATTGCTATATATAGAACTGATTTTCCCATACTAGAATTAAAAATTGATGATTCTAAAATCATTTTTATAATATATAACCCTTTTAAATTACTAATAATTAATTTTCAACTTAACAGGATGTCAGAGCTGTTAGAATCGATTTTTGCTTTTTTTATTTTGTTGACATCTTTTTAAATTCATTAATCAAACAAATATTCTAACTTATCCGCGCTATAGCTATGTTAGTACAATTATTTTTGTTAAAATAAAAAGTCATTTGAATTTATTTCTTTCATAAACTTGGATTGAAAGTTAGATCAAGCTTGACAAACCTAACCTCGAAATACTATACATCGTAAGTTTGTATATTACTTTTTATGTATACTATGTTAGTAAAAGATAATTTAGTCCCGTAGTACGGAAAAATTCGGTACTATACCACACAATTCTTGGGACGAGTCGCGTTAAAAAATGTACTTATATAGGTCGTTTTAAAATATATACTGAGTATCAATTAAAAAACGACTGGTAATATTCTTTCTAGTACTGACTCAAATTAGTACATTCTTTTCAGGTATTTTCCTTTTTCCGTGTAGTGGACGGGTAGTAATAGGATATTAACAGAAATGAGGGAGCCCTATTGGGACCTGATAATGACCCCATCACATGCCAGGTAGCGTCCCTGTCAGGATGCCCTGTAGGGTCCTTATAAATATGTAGGGCATCCTTAATATTTTTCTAGTCGGGTTAGGTAATAATTTTATATATTTATAGTTTACTATGATAATCTTTTGACATTTGTAAAAGATGAAATAATTAATTAATAAAAAATAATGAATAAAAAAAATTAATTTTTATATGCAAATAAATATTTTTTTATATATATTTCACAGTTTAAATGCATTAATGTTTACAGCGATGCTTTAATTTTAATGTTGTTTACATTATAACCAAACTTCGAAATTCATGTAAATACAAATTAATTTGTCTACAGTTATGCTTTAAAAACCAAGTATATATACATTAGTGTACAAGTAATGCGTGTACTTAGAATTTAATGTAAACGTAACTAAATTATAAAATACGTATACATAAATTTTACCGTTAAATGCTTTAATACTCGTGGTAAAGTGCATTAATTCTTATGTCAATACAACTTAAAATAGCTTTAACGTTCAGAACATAAACTGTTAAAAAAAATTGAATTTTTCTTCCAGTAAATTTATGAAATTTATATTTTTACTTTAAATTTCATGCACATTTACATTAAAATTACGGTAAAATTATTAATTTTCATGTACACACTTGAAGCAAGCTTCCAGTTTTGCATTTAATTCTCATGTTTTTTTTAACAGTGTATTAAATTTGTATAAGCACATAAAATTAAAATGGGATCTTGAGAGCATAAAACTTTCTACTTTTGTACTTAAAATTTAATGTACTCAACATCATAACTTATTTAATTACATTAGGTTTGCTTTGAAACTGAAACAATCTAATATTTTCAACGATTATATTTAAATTTTAATTTACTTTATATTACTATCAAACTTTAAAATTCATATAAATACATATAAAATTTACTGGAGTTATAATTTAAAAATCAGGCATAAATACATTAGTGTGTGAGTAATGTGTGTGCATAAAATTTAATGTAGACTTACGTTAATTTTCTAGTACGCATACATATATTTCACGGTTCAAATGCACTAACGTTCACAGCGATGCTTTAATTTTAATGTAGTTTACATTATAACCAAACTTGGAAATTCATGTAAATACAAATCAATTTTACTACAGATATGCTTTAAAAATCAAATATATATATACATTAGTGTACAAGTAATGCGTGTACTTAGAATTTAATGTAAACGTAACTGAATTATAAAGTACGTATACATATATTTTATCGTTAAATGCAATAATGTCCATGGTAAAGTACACTGATTTCTATGTCAGTGCACTTTAAAATCACTTTAATGTTCGGAACACATTAATTTTTATGTGCAAAATTCATTGAAAACTACATGAAATTTCATGTTTTTTTAGCAGTGTACATATGAAATAGAAAAAATTTAATAAAAATGAATGATAAGTTTTACAGTTTCAAAATATTTAAATATAATTTTAGTTATGAAATATTTATTTAAAAATGCTCCTGCGCAGTACCGCGAGTTTTAGTATAGGGGCCACTACAAATCCCATGGCCATTTTCATGTCCCCTCAAACACCAAAGCTTTTCTTATGTATTTTCACCCCCTGAATCCGAATTTCGAGGGTGTTTCGCTTAAAAATGGGGAGAAAAATAATTATAAACAATTTATTGTTTAATTTTTGAAAATAAGTACTTTAAACCTAATAAAAACTATTCCTGATATTTTCAATGCATATTTTACGTTTAAATAACTTAATTTTATTAAAATAAAGTAATAAATTTAATAATAATCAAAATTTTGTTATTTTTTTGTGCAACCAAGAGCGACCTGTTTTATCTAGCTACATCGCGAGCGATAGATGCGCGGTCGATAAAGTAGTGCGATTTGTAGTAGGCCCCTAGACTATTTTCAACCGACTTCAAAAAGAAGGAGGTTCTCAATTCGACTGAATTTTTTTTTTTTTTTTTTTAATGTCTGTTACCTCATAACTCCGTCATTTCTTAACCGATTCGAAAAAACTTTTTCTTATCTGATAGAGAATGTCTGCAGGAAGGTCCCATACGTGTCCTATAATTATTGGGCCAATATTCGGTTTGTATGACCCAATTATCAAATTAAGAAAAAAATCAGGTGTTTTGTTTTCTCATTTACCTCCCTTCTCTCTCTCTCTCTCTCTCTCTCTCTCTCTCTTCAATATTCATCAATGATCTTTCTTTGAGCCTGAATAAGGCTAAACATATTCTTTTTGCTGACGATCTCCAGCTTTATCACTCGTTTCCACCGGCAAATTTGGAGAAGGAGATTGACCTCGTGAACCATGAGGTTGCTGCTGTGGTCAAGTGGGCGAATGACAATGAACTCACTTTGAATCCTACCAAGATGCAGGCTATGTTCTTGGGCAGTGAACAATTTATGGCTAGAATTGATCGACTGTCATGCCCACCTATTCTTCTAAATGGCGTGTCCATTCCTTACACAGATATCGTTAAAAACTTGGGAGTCTGGATTACGAGTACATTAAACTGGAACAGACAAGTTAACTCGATAGTTGGTCGAATCTTTGGTATTCTGCAGTCTCTTAAGTTTCATAGACATGCATTATCCAGAAAGGTTAGGAAGGAACTGGTTGAGGCGTTAATTTTCCCGATTCTTGACTACTGTTGTGTGGTTTATGATGATCTTCCTCAAATTCTGAATCTTCAACTTCATCGTGCGCTTAATGCGTGTGTCAGATTCGTATTCGGTAATATTGGGAGACAGGATAGGGTCACTCCTTTTCGCCTTGAACTTGGTTGGATATCGGTTAAAAATAGGCGGCTCTACTTTAAAATGTCACTAGCCCATGCTATTGTGTCTTATCAAAACCACCATATTTAGCTTCCAAGTTCCTCCGTGCAAACATAGATACAGAGATTAGGTCATCAAATAGACTTCCTGCGAGAATGCTCATTTGCCCGGTTGTACGCACTGCTGCAATGTTAAATTCTTTTGTCTCCACAGCATCTAACTTCATAAATAATAATGTCAATCTATTTCCTAGTTTTGGAGCTGGGTTGACCTGGGTTGTTAAAACGAGACTAATGAGCTAGTTCCTTAATGATGAGCGCACTGAGTGGCATGGCACGTTGGATGCTTGAAGAGCGTTGTCTATGTATACAAGCTATGCTCTACCACAGTTTTAAAATTTAGTCCTTAATGGTTGCTTTTTGTGCTGATACGAAAGTGACAACGGTAAAAATGTTACATAGATTTATTGTTGACCTTTATTTCAAATTTAATTACTTTACTTTCATCTTTATGTGATAAACTTAATTGTCTACTTATAATAGTAATCTAATTATAGAATAATTTCTATTTTGGTTTATATCGAGTCATATAAAATAAATATCTAATATGCTTATCTTATAATCTTTTACATATTGTGTACATAATTTGTAATTACGTATGAGCCATACGGGGTTGAACCCCATGGTCTGAAATAAAAGTATCAATCAATCAATCAATCAATCAATCAATCAATCAATCAATCAATCAATCAATCAATCAATCAATCAATCAATCAATCAATGAATCAATCTCTCTTTCTCTCTCTCTCTCTCTCTCTCTCTCTCTCTCTCTCTCTCTCTCTCTCCCTCCTCCTCCCTCCCTCCCTCTCTCTCTCTCTCTCTCTCTCTCTCTCTCTCTCTCTCTCTCTCTCTCTCTCTCTCTCTCTCTCTGTGAGTATATCAACTTGTGTTCTGTTTAGCTCCTATTACTTTTTGGCCTTGTACTCTGCTTCTGCTGCCTTCGGGCGTCTGGTTTCAGGTAACTGCAAGCGCATTTTGCAGAGCATCGATTGTCCTAATAGACTGCACTTTTGGTGAGCTCTGCAACATTAAAACATCTAAAATTATCTTGCGGTGCCGACATTTTGAGGTTAGGACCATCCATCAATTTTGAGGTTAGTTTCAATAAGTCTTCAGCTAGTAACTGCCTCTGAAACCAGGTGCGCTGTAACCGTTACCATAGGAGCGCTGTTCTCTACATCATCGACTGTTGCTGTACTTCAACGTTACCGATTGTGAGTACTGTCTGTTTAGCATTTATACTTTGAGTTTTAACTGGGAGGTGACTCTCTGTACACGGCCTGTCTCTTTGCTGCGTTTTATCGAGTATGGTAATTTGTTCTCTCTGTGAAGCAGCTATCCTTCGCACCGACTCTTCGCGTCTTTGCATTAATTGTTCAGCAATTTATCACTTGCTTTGCTGTGATAATTCTTGGTTTCGACCCAATAATATTCTTGCTTGTTGCGAAAAGCGCAAAACCACAAGAATTGTCTCCACGAGTAGTGCTTTGGGTGTGGTTTCCCCTAATAAATTACTTTCTGCCTCCCCAGGGCCATTATTAGATTCTTTGCCCAATCAGGGCTCTCAAAAAAGGGGTGCGGTCTCCCCGCTCCACCCACTTGAACCGTTACTAAGGCGACGGTGTCGGTCGGAGTCAAGCTCCTCCCAATCCTCTATTGAGAGTAGTACACCGGTGGGCGTTAAGCCTAAACTTGTTGCTTCCTCTAGTCCTCACTTATTGGCTGCTGAGCCCAGTGCTACTGCATCGAGTCTTCTTGCGATTTCTCAACCAGGGCCCGTTAACATGTCGGACAGTGAGTGGCTTGCTAATTTTAAGTCTGACAATGACTTAAAATTTGCGGCTCAGATGGAGAAAACGGACAAGCTGTTACTATTGACTACTCAACTTGTTGGTGAAGTGGGTTCGCTGCGCAATGACATTCGGGAGATTAAGCAATCTCTATCGGATGTTGAAAAGCGTCAAGATTTGCTTTCTGATCGGCTTGATGAGCACATTGCTACCTGTTCTGCAACAACTTCTGCACCTGCTGACCCGTTAATGTCTGATACGTATGAAGTTTTGTTCTCGGGTATTCCAACAACTCTATCAATAAGTGATAACGAGATAATTAATACTATCTTGAGAGCAATCGGGTTAGAGCAGGCTTGCATGATGCTCATCGATTCTCGTGAATGGCTTCCTGCTGTTCCTATGGAAACGGATGAGCCTGAACCTTCTCAAAAGGATAAATTTCGAGCAATCGTTGGGCGCTTCACATCTGATGCAATTAGAGATACTATAGTATCAAACTCTGCTAAGCTGAGAGATTTTACTGTTTCGAAACTTTTTGGTATAAAAGGTTCTTCGAAGATCTTTGCTCGTCCTATTTGGCCCAAACCGGTCTTCCAGTTATTAGTCAAGGCGAATGCGGTATACAAGGAGTTGAACTATATGCGTCCCATTGTTCGAAACTTAAGAGTCTGCATGCGTCCCCATAAGGAGGCTGAGCTGATTCCAATTTTGGATGAGGCTCACTTGTCGAGGCTAACACCAAATAAAAACAAAAAATAGGGTTTGCTTGGCTCTTGTGTGACTAATAACCCTTCTTTTATTGCAAACTCATCAAATAGTCTTAATAACGTTTTTTTCATACTTTATCTAATAACGTAATAAATTCAAACTCTCCTGCTATCTCTGTGCCAAAAAGTGGCCTACAATTTTTTCAAAATATACAAATTTCTCATGCTAATGTTAATCGGCTCAAAACTCATTTCTCCCTTATAGAACATCATATTACTTCTAATCAACCGGATATATTTGCTGTTACAGAGACGTTCTTAACCGAGTATGATGATTCTTCTATTATCTCTATTGATCACTATAATTTCTTTAGGTTAGATAGAGTGGGTAAAATTGGCGGTGGAGTTGGCTTCTATGTGCGAGATTTTCTCAAAGTCAGCATACTTTCTCAATCAAATGCCATTTTCGATAATACAGCTGAGTATATCATAGCTGAAATCTCTCTAGGTGCTGAGAAACTCATTTTTGCGGTAGTATATCTGAGGCCAAAGGGCCTTTTTCCTGAGGATTTCTTTAACTCATTATCTGAGTTATTACCATCGTACAAAAACATTGTCATCACTGGTGATTTCAATATCAATTTGTTGGCTAAAAATTTTAGCGCAGACTCTTTCCGCTCAATGATTGAATCACTTGCCCTTTACTTAGTACCTTCCGAACCTACTCACCATACCCTTACAACTGATCATATTTCTCATACCTGGATTGATCTCTTCATTTTAAATGACGAAAATTCTTTGGTTTCTTACAGTAAAACATCATCTCCTTTCATAGCAGGTCACGATCTGATTACTATCACTTTTAAGGCTTTTAAGCCTCAGGCTGCAACTAAAATAATCAACTCTCGTAATTTTGCTAACATTAACCTTCAAACTTTAAACAGTATGATTTCATCTTCTCTTTCAAATTACTCACACGAGAGCTGTGTTTCATCTTTGGGCACTGCCACTTCTTCTGTCGATATGTTAGTTCAAAAGTTGTCTTCTGTTCTTGTTTCGTCCTTTGATTCTTGTGCACCAAATAAAGCACTTAAATTAGACATTAAGAAAAAACCGTGGGTCACTTCTGACATTAGATTTCAGATGAGAGAGCGTGATAGAGCGTATCGTCATGCTGTTCGATCCGGCTCTACTCAGGCAGTTTTAAGATATAGGAGGCTCAGAAGTGAAATTTCAAATGCGCTTGATTCTGCAAAAAACAATTATATAGCTGATCGTCTTAATTCTGTGGGTAACTCTTCTAATCGCTGGAACATTCTTCACAAGATTGGTCTGGCTTCAAGGATATTGCCTTCACCGCTTCAGTATTTCTCCTCAAGTGTTCTTCTCTCTCACTACACAACAATTTCTTCTGCCACTCCAGCTTTGTCTGAGGGTGAGTTGAGAGAAGTGCTTGCAGTACCACTAAGTAATGACTTGCCTATCTTTAATTTTGCCCCAGTTAATTGTTCTCTTGTCGAGTCTTTTGTGCACCTTGGTACTTCCAAGACTTTTGGTCCTGATGGTATTATGGCTCAGATGCTTAAAATGACGAGTCAATCCTCTGTTGATCTCATTACTTCCATCATAAATTGCTCGCTCGCATCTGCTGTTTTTCCCACTGATTGGAAGAGGGCCTTTCTGCTTCCATTGGCAAAGACGAATAAGATGGATTCACCTTCACAAACTCGGCCCATTGCCAAATTTTCCGAAGTTTCCAAAATCCTGGAGAGAGTAGTACATTCTCAGTTTAGCTCCTTTATTGAATCAAATTCTCTGTTCGATAGTCTACAGACAGGCTTTCGTAAATCTAATAGTACCCAGACTGCGCTCTTGAAGCTTCTTGAAGATGCACGCCTGGCTATTGATAAAAGAATGATTACTGCTCTATTGCTCTTTGATTTTTCCAAGGCTTTCGACACAGTGTCACATATTCGTCTGCTGTTCAAACTTCGTCGATTCAATTGCTCAGATACTGTTATACGATGGTTTGCGTCGTATCTCAGCAAGAGATCCTATGCTATTACAGATTTGGAGGGTCATGTCGGTGAGTGGGTCACCTGCATGGCAGGTGTTCCTCAGGGCAGCGTTTTGGGTCCGCTGCTTTTCTCTGTTTTCATCAATGATTTATCTTCTGTTTTAACCAGATCGTCTCATATACTGTTTGCTGATGACTTGCAGGTGTACCACTCATTTCTGCCCACTGATCTGAATGACGAGATCGACTTTCTAAATCACGAGGTTGCTGCAGTTGTTAAGTGGGCTGTTGACAATGGTCTTGCCTTAAACCCATCCAAAATGCAAGCAATGTTCATTGGTAGCGAGCAATTCATCTCAAGAATTGATCTCTTATCTTGCCCTAAAATTTTCGTAAAGGATAAGGTGGTGCCGTATACTAGTTCGGTCAAAAATTTGGGTATCTGGATAACTAGTACTTTAAACTGGAACAAGCAAGTGGGTTCGGTGGTTGGACGTATCTTTGGTACTCTTCAATCATTAAAGTTCCATAGACATGCTCTGTCTAGGCAGGTCAGGAAAAACCTTGTCGAAGCTCTTATCTTTCCTATAATAGACTACTGTTGTGTAGTCTATGATGACTTACCTCAGACGTTAAACATTGAACTTCATCGGGCACTTAATGCCTGCGTTAGATTTGTCTATGGAAATATAGGAAGACAAGAAAGGGTTACGCCCTTTCGCCTGCAGTTGGGATGGTTGTCGGTGAGCCACAGGCGTTTATATTTCAAGTCAGCTCTTGCTCACTCTATTGTTTCGTATCAAAAGCCAAGCTATCTGGCTGCTAAATTTGATCGGGTAAACATTGATACAGTTGTTCGAACTTCGACTAGACTACCAGCTAGACTTCTCATTTGCCCCGTTGTTCGTACTGCTGCTATGCTACATTCTTTCGTTTACACGGCATCTAGTTTTATTAATGTTAATACCTCCTTGTTCGTTAGTTTTGAACGAGGACAAACGCAGTCTATTAAGGCTAAGCTGTACAACAAATTCTTGCTTGAGGAGCGCACTGAGTGGTTGGGCGAGACAGAGGGTCAATGAGTGCATTTTCATATTATGGTACACTTTACTACACACTTAGTTCTGTAGACCTCCAACGGTATAATCATTGTATAACTTGTTGATCAGATGAGTGCAGTTTTAATAAAGTGTAACAATCTTATACTTTTAAAATCATAATTTTTTACTTTTATCACAGAGAGAGAAATCTCATATGAATATAATCAAATTTTTACTATTGTTCTTGCTTTTTATATTTGGACTATATTTCATTTTGTAATCAACATTATGTATTACTTTTGGGTCATACGGGGTTGAACCCCACGATCTTTAATAAATATGAATCAATCAATCAATCAATCTCCCTCCCTCTCTCTCTCTCTCTCTCTCTCTCTCTCTCTCACTCTCTTACCTGAGCTTGAATATGTATACATGCACACATACCGACACTGTGCTGTTGATCCTTCTTCCTTTCCTGCTATATATTGCTTGGTGGTGTACTAATGCATGCGTTATGAATTAATAATGAAAGTTTAATGTAATTAGTGGGTCTACCTATATTTGCGTTTTTAGTAAGGGGATTCACTAGAAGATAGAAAATAAAAATTTTTTAACAAAAACAAACAATTTAAAAAATTTTTAATAAATAAAAACCGACTTTAAAAGTATCGAATAAAAACAAAATTTTTTACAAAAAATAAGATTTTAAAAACATTGCACTAAAAAATGACAAATAAAAAATTTTTAACAAAAAAAAAACCGACTTCAAAAAATGCACTGAAAAGTAACAAATAATTTATTATCTTTAGAAATCATACAAATAATTGGTAAAATACAATTTTAGAAGTCGGCGTCTAATTCTAAATCTGTGGTGCGTAAGCAGAACGACTTAGTCCATTTTTTTAAAAATAACGTTCACATTCATTGTTCAAAAATAACGTTTACATTTATTGTTAAAAAATAACGTTTACATTCATTGAGGAATTAGACGCCGACTTCTAAAATTGTATTTTACAAATTATTTGTATGATTTCTAAAGATAATAAATTATTTGTTACTTATCAGTGCATTTTTTGAAGTCGTTTTTTTTTTGCTAAAAATTTTTTTATTCCTACACATTGCAAGTCTGAGTTAATCAGCTGACTTTCGTATTCGCGTTCATACCAAGTTCTGTTTGCCGGTATTGGTGAGCGGAAGGAATCATCATTCGTGAAGTGGTGTGGATTAATATTTGTGCATTATAATCAATTATTAATTCAAAAATTTTTCGACCCACTTTTAGTGCAGTGTATTAAAAATTCGTATATACACCTAGAAAGTGAAAAAAGCATGCTCTGTATGCATGACGTCCTCGCTACGCTTTGGCCTTAACTGCATACAGGGCGTACTTTGTTTATTGTACTCCTTTTAACCGTTAGAACTGTATTTATTAATTTGTAAAGTTTAATTTATTAAAATTTATTTAATAAACTTGATTTGTTAATTTTATAAATTTTTAATTATTATTATAACTTATTTTTGTAATTTAGGACGTTGGTTCTTTAGGATAGGTATCCAAGAATAAAAGAATATTTATTTATATATATATGTGTTGAATTGAACTTATCTTTATTTCTCCTTCTTAACCTTTAGTACAATAATTTTAGGCGAAGCGTAGCCTTAGACGGTAAGTATGAAATTAAGCTTGCAAGCTAAAGTCTCTTGGGTTTTTATACTATGGGTAAAAGACAGTTGCATTCTTTCGTATGTATGATATTATTGAAACTTTTATAATTTCGGGGAAAGATTGATTGAATTTTGCATGTGATGCAGTTCAGAGTTCGATCGCCTCTTGTGCGTCGCATTCTTGTGTGTCGCATTCTCGCGAATGTATTGCGTTATTGTTTGCTATCGCAGTCTCAAGGTAGAAGACTTGACATATGATGCGTACGGAGTTCAATCACCCTTGAGTGAAATGTGCAAGATGAATATAAGTATAAATGTGTTATGAATGTTCGTCTTTGTTTACACGCCCTTTCTTAAAATTTTTTGTCCTGAAAAATTATAGTAAATTGTCATATGATGGAGGAATCAGGTGAGTTTTAGGTGTATAAGAAGAGGATACTGTAGGTTGTATTGAGGAAACGTTTGTAGCGGTGGTAATGTTAGCACAATGGTTGTAAGTTACTGTAGGTTCGAGTCGTTTAGTGTGACAACAGAAAAAATTATTTAATCTTGCCCAAAGATAACAACTGATTATTATTATTACTTTGTGTATGTTTAACTTATACCCGATAAAGGCAGCAATCATAGAGAGAGCTACGTATCCCGAATAATGAAGATAGTCTATCGCAGTTGAAATAAAAGAATGGTTTCGTCTTTGTAAGGTTAGTCTTTCAATTTCGTCTTGTATTTGTTCTAGGTTATAAGCATGACTCCTTAGACTACCGAGGTCATGTTCCGAAAATGCCAATAAAGGAAGGGTTATATTTAAGTTGTCTTCATATGGTTTACTAAGTGTTAAGTTTAAGAGTGTGGTTATATATGTAGTAGAGTCTCGTGACGTATGTCAATAATACGCAGTGTTTGATATAAAACATTTATCATCAAGCTTTACAATATTAGCTTGTGATATTGTTA
This sequence comes from Anastatus disparis, assembly GCA_017163975.1. Taxonomy (NCBI): domain Eukaryota; kingdom Metazoa; phylum Arthropoda; class Insecta; order Hymenoptera; family Eupelmidae; genus Anastatus; species Anastatus disparis. The sequence goes on along the minus strand of JAFFSR010000349.1, from coordinate 1,680,726 downwards.
TGTCTTTCTTATAATTTTTACAAAATACGCTGAATAACATTTCTTTTATAGGTACAATATAGAATTTATCATTTTCTATACGTTTTACAAAATCATGAGTTAAAGAGAAATAATGTTCTTTACATTTGCTTGTGTCATTTAATAATATTCTATCGCAAGCGGATAATGAGTCTGTTAGCCTAGGTAAAATTTGTAGTTTACATATTTTTGTATTGCCAAGTTGATTACAATCATTTATACTCGATAAGGTCATATATTTTGATATATCATACGTTGTTAATACATATTGGTTAGTTACATCTAATATTGCTGTGTTTCCAAAACGTCTTTCAATGTGGATAATGGGATATTTAGTAACTATTACGAGTCCATCTGTTTTAATGTAGGATGTGAATGTCATAACTTGTAATATTGAGAAATAATTTTTCATTGTCGGTACTATTAACATGTCATCGTATTGCTGTTTTTTATATAGGCTTTAGAGACCATTTATTAGAATTTCAGACTTTAATAATGCTGGTGATAATATTCCGTTTCTTGCTATATTTATAGAATTGAATAAATCCGTTATATAAGCTTCATATTCTTCTAGCGATGCATCAATTTCTTGCAAACTAAGTAATACAATTTGGTTGCCTTGATAATTGTTGAGCATTACTGATATTCCAAGACTCCAGTTTATTAATTTATCTTCATTTTCTTTAAATATATAGAACTCCTTTGTAAATGAATCGAAGGTCTCTTTCATAAACAATGTTTGATTTTTAATTGCTATTAACGAATCTTCTGTATGTTTGTATAGTTTGTCTATTTCTTGATTTATAGAGTCAGCATCATCAGAATTTAAGGTACCAAATAAAAATTTACTCGCTGTTCCTACAAAGTTGAATAATCCTCTCTTCTTTCTGTTCGCTGTTAAAAATAATGACGTCTTTCCAGTACGTCTTTGAAAGATGTCTTTGAAGACGTCTTTGAATACGTCTTTGGAGACGTCTTTGGTCGTGTCTTAGATTGGAACAAAATAAGACGTCTTTTTTTTAATGTTCCGGAAATATAGTAACCAAATGACGTCTTTTTTATAAGTAAAATAATTTCAAAGACGTATTTTTCCAATAAATACTCATAGTAAAAGACATAAATTTTCAAAAAAAATTCTTTTTTTAAAACGAATGACGTCCTCCCTGTTGAAAATAAAGACGTCTTTGAAAGACGTCTTTGAAGTCGTCTTTGGTCGTATCTTACATTGGAACCAAAAAGACGTCATTTTTCCAATGTTTAGAAAATTCAACAAATGACGTCTTTTTATTATTTCAAAGACGTATTTTTTTTAATAAAAATGACGTCTTTTCTTACGAATTTTTATTTAAAAAATACGTCTTTGAAAATGTAAAATGACGTTATTCGTTAAATAGCTTTTCTAAACATTGGAAAAATGACATCTTTTTTGTTCCAATTTCAGACACAACTAAATCATGAATTATCTTTCATGAATTATGTCATTGAAAAATGACTTTACATTATAATCATTTTCCATTTAAAGGAATAAACAACAAAAACGAGGTAAATCTCGTAGTTTCAACTCTTCGAAAAACGAAGAGCATATGCGATTGAACTGAGAGCGTTCTGGCCTTATATATCTGCGTCTTTGAGATTTGTATAAGGGATCGCAAAACTTGAAAATCGCCACCTGGTGAGTTAAAATAAAATTGACGCAAGCGCAACCATCAATTCAACTGTAAGTTACTAGGTGGCGATTTTCAAGTTTTGCGATCCCTTATACAAATTTCAAAGACGCAGATATATAAGGCCAGAACGCTCTCAGTTCAATCGCATATGCTCTTCGTTTTTCGAAGAGTTGAAACTACGAGGTTAACCTCGTTTTTGTTGTTTTTTCCTTTAAATGGAAAATGATTATCATTTAAAGTCATTTTTCAATGACATAATTCATGAAAAATAACGTTTTTTTTTTCCTAAATTCGGAGAAAATGACGTCTTTGAAAGACGTCTTTAGTTGTGTCTGAAATTGGAACAAAAAAGATGTCATTTTTCCAATGTTTAGAAAAGCTATTTAACGAATAACGTCATTTTACGTTTTCAAAGACGTATTTTTTAAATAGAAATTCGTAAGAAAAGACGTAATTTTTATTAAAAAAAATACGTCTTTGAAATAATAAAAAGACGTCATTTGTTGAATTTTCTAAACATTGGAAAAATGACGTCTTTTTGGTTCCAATGTAAGATACGACCAAAGACGACTTCAAAGACGTCTTTCAAAGACGTCTTTATTTTCAACAGGGAGGACGTCATTCGTTTTAAAAAAAGAATTTTTTTTGAAAATTTATGTCTTTTACTATGAGTATTTATTGGAAAAATACGTCTTTGAAATTATTTTACTTATAAAAAAGACGTCATTTGGTTACTATATTTCCGGAACATTAAAAAAATGACGTCTTATTTTGTTCCAATCTAAGACACGACCAAAGACGTCTTCAAAGACATCTTTCAAAGACGTACTGGAAAGACGTCATTATTTTCAACAGGGTTGCCTTCTGAGTGTAAAAATAAAGATAATCTTGCGAATAATTCATGTAGTCGTTTTTCTTGATGCATTATGAAATCTTTTGTAGTACAGTGAACATTATTACATACTTCTTTGATTTTTGTTAATCGATTTTGCATGTCTATTTTATTTTGTATGAGGGCTGTAACATTTATATAATTAACAATAGTCCAAGTATCTTCGAACACGTAAGCAGTTCCGTAATTTTTCTGTAGTATTGGTATATTAGCTGGTGTAATTTCTATATCTGCTTTGCAGTGATGAAACATGTCAATTTGAATGACTGTTAATATTATCATTATCGCCTTCATCTGTAACAAAGAAGAGATTCGAGATAAGCGTGATCTCATTAAAATGTCGTCTGAGAATTTTTGTTTTAAATAAAAGCTGAACTGTATGACTTTCATTATTGACTGTGAGAGTTGTTGCTGACCCTATAAATCCACGTGATGTTCTAAAATTTACCCTACCCCCTGGTTGTGGGTTGATTTTTGAAGTTTGTCTATTATCTACTGTGTTTTTATTAATTTTCTTTTGTCTTTGTATATTTTCCCTTGCTTCTTTTGCTTTCTTTGTATTTTCTTCCAATCGTTTATTTAATGAATTTAACTTGTCAGAGTTAAAATTTTCTTTAGGTAGAATTCGTCCAAAGAATAATTCATAAGGTATATATTTTGTTGTAGAATGTATTGTTCTATTATAAGCAGTAATAATTGGGTATAAGCTTTTATTGTTTGAAACTGCTCCAATTATTCTTTTCTTCAAAGTTCCTATAAGTCTTTCTACTATACCATTCGATTGCGGATGTAATGGAGTTGTTGGTATATATTCTATTTTATGTTTTTCTAATAAATTTTGAAACGCCCTTGATGTAAACGTAGCTGCATTGTCACTGATTATTTTCTTTGGTGTTCCCCATTCACTTATTAAATCTTTCATAAATTGCGTAGTTTGATCTAGATTTTTCAATTGATAAATTTTAGCATATCTTGAAAGCGCTTCTGTAATAAAAAGTAATTTTATTCCTTTTTCTCCGGCATGATCTATATACCATAATTCGTTGATTTCTTTTGGCGCATTAATAATAGTACCTGGAGCTTTGAATCTACTATTAAAATTTCTTTCTGCACAGTATTCGCAGGTATCGATCCAATTTTTAACCTCTTCTGCTTTTGTTTCCCAACAATATTTACGGAGTAGTAACATAGTTTTATCATAAGCCCAATGAGCTTCGCTATGGGCTCTTGCTATTAATGTTTTTCTAGTCTTTTCACAATCTACATGAGTCTGTGCTAGACTCATGTGGATTGTGAATTATGAATCATGAATTATGAATCGTGTGGCTGTTTTATCATAAGCCCAATGAGCTTCGCTATGGGCTCTTGCTATTAATGTTTTTCTAGTCTTTTCACAATCCACATGAGTCTGTGCTAGACTCTTAATTTGTATTCTTCTTGGAAAACGAGCAAGTTTTGATAATAAATCTTGAGCCAAAGCGTCGTCAAAATTTCTTAATTCTATAATTTCTCCTTTATAATTAGGGTAATGATTACGTAAATAATTTATTGGTGATCGTATTAATTCTTCATTTGGAGTTAGTATAATGTCTCCTTTACATGCCTGTTTTATTTCTATCTTTCCATATTTAGGTTCTTTTTCTGTCCGAAAATATACAAGTGTAATTTCCTTTATACCACTTTTGGCTGCTATGGCCTTTAAATTATTTGAATTATTTTCTGTTAAAACCTCTGAGCTCCAATATTTGTCCCTCTGTATATTTAGACAATATTTCCTTTAAAACTTGTTTTATGTCCTGATTATCAGTATTGTTGTATATTATGTCACCTTCTATAGCATTAACGTACTTTATTCGTAGGTTTCCCTTTTTGCTACAAATGCTCGGCTAAGAGCATCGGCATTAGTATTTAATTTACCCTTTTTATATTCTACTATAGGTTGAAAATCTGTAATTTTTAATAAAAGTTTAAAAATTCTAGATCCGATTTCTGGTGATTTTGATTTGATGAGACCTGCTAATGGTGCATGATCTGTTATTAAAATGAAAGGTTTCCCATATAGAAAATGTCTAAAATGACGCATTGTCCATACTGCTGCTAATAATTCCTTTTCGGTAGTCGAATAATTCTTTTCAGCTTGATTGAGTGTTCTTGAAGCATAGGCACAAGGCAAATCTTTTCCTTTCTCGTAATCACCTTGACTAAGAATTGCACCAAGTCCTTCATTACTCGCATCTGTTGTCAGTATGAACATCTCCTCTAAATTAGGGTATTTTAATATCGGTGATGATGTTAATTTTTGCTTTAATATTTCAAAAGCATTTTTGCATTTATCGTCGAAATTAAACGTGACATTTTTACTCATTAGTTTATTAAGAGGTGCTGTGATTTTACCGTAATTTTTAATAAATTTCCTATAGTATCCGCATAATGCTAGTAATTGTCTGATTTCCTTTTGATTGGAAGGTTGTTTATAATTTCTTATACATTTTAATTTGTTTGGATTAGGATGTACTCCTTTTTCTATTATGAGATGTCCTAAATATTCTAATTCTGGTTTTACATATTCACATTTATCAGGCTGCAACTTTAAGCCTGCAGTTCTAAGACGATCAAATAATATCTGTAAGTTCTTTAGATGTTCTTCAAGGGTTTTTGCGTATACTATAATGTCATCTAGGTATACGAAACGTATAGTGCCTATTAGTCCTTGTAATTTTAAATTCATTATTTTTTGAAATGTTGCAGGTGCGTTTTTAAGGCCCATTGGCATTTGTTTAAATTCCCAATGCCCTTTATGAGTAGAAAATGCAGTACGCTCTCTGTGTTCTGGAAAAACCAGTACTTGATAAAAGCATGAGGCCAAGTCAAATGCAGAGAAGTATCTCATACCTCCCAATTGGTCAAGGATTTCATTTATTGACGGCAATGGGTAATTGTCTTGAAGTGTGTATTCATTTAATTTCCTGAAATCTATTACAACTCTATATTTTTGTATTCCTGATGCATCCATTTTCTTTGGAACACACCAAACAGGTGATATAAAAGGCGAATTTGACTTTGTTATAATACCTTCATTTTCAAATTTTTCTATTTGTCTGTCTATTTCTTTATGCGAAGATAATGGGTGTCGATATAATTTTGAAACAACTGGTTGATTTATTGTTAAATCTATACGATGATACATATTCTTGAGCGGTGGTGCATTATCTCCTTTTAATTAAAAATATCATTGTATTTTTTGACTAATGTTTGTATTGCTAATGCCTGTTCTCTCGGCCGCAAATGTGATGTGCGTGTATTATCTAGAATAAGTTTATCACGATGATATTTTTCTGTCATGAACGTTTGTTTATTATATACTTGTTTCTGTATGAAAATTGTTTCATAAACATTTTGTTTTTGTTCTTGAAATTCTTCTATCTCTATTTCAGTATCTATTTTCATTTTCTTTACTGACTTATTAACGATGTTGAGTGTTGTACTTTTATTTTGTACTGTATATATTGCTGGTGTTATTATATTTTTCAGATCGGTTATTATGTACTCTCCATCTGGTATATCTATATCTATTTTTATAAGATTGATTCCTTGATTTACATAAACAGGTTTTTCATTGAATGTGAATTGTAAAGGGTTGTCTTGTGCATCAAAAATGTTTATATTTTGTTTTTCTGTATCAATTAATGCTTTATAATGTTGTAGCTATCCTCGGCCCAATAACCCATCGGCATCGAGAGGTATTTTATTGCTTGTAACATGATATATAAAGTCTTTTCCAAAAACATTCAATTTACATTTGCCAAGCATTGTGTGATTTCCGTTAACTATCTGTATTGTTTGTCTCTCTTCTGGTTTTTGTTTTATAGGATTGCAGGTATTAAGATCCGACACTTTGTCTTTAATCAATGTTATGCCTGCTCCTGTGTCCATTAAGAATTTTAATAATTTTCCTCCTGATCCTGAGGGTCGCATCCAGAGATGCCAGTGCTTTTCATCTGTTGGAAAGATTGCGTTTGGTAATCCTGGTCTTCCCAATAATTCTGACGATCGGGTGGGGTCTTCGACCATGGTGCCGGATCCTTTAAATAAGTTTTGCTTTTTGAGGAATTAAGGCGAAAATTTACTCTTTGTGCATTTTGATGTTTAAAACAATGCTCTTTATCATGACCGTATTTATTACAGTGAGAGCATGTAGGTTTATCCTCTTTTTTATCTGATCGATAATTTTCTTGTCGATCTCGTGAAAAGCTTTTATCACGTGTGTAATTTTTATCCGGTGTTGAATGTTTCTCACGATTTCTTGAATCATATCTAGAATGACTCCTATCTCTTGAATATTTTTCATATCTATCTCTTCTGGATCTCTCCTCATGTTTATTATAATTTCTATTTCGAAGTTCTTCATCATCCTTTCAGAGTTTTTCTTCGTATAAGGCTTGTTGATACGCTATCGGTAAAGTGTGTGGTCGATTTTGTTGTACGGCTAAACGTAAGCCTTCTGGATACAATCCTTTTATAAATTTCGAAATCGCGTTTTTATTTTCATAATTCCGGTGCATATCTCTAAAATCGTCATTTAAACCATCTATCGAAATCTGTATTCGACGAATTATGTTATTATATCTTTGTATATAATCCGCCACCTTTCCATTTGTTCTCTGTCTCATAGAGTTACGCATTTCAGCTAATTGATCGTATTCAAGTTCTAGTTTTCCAAAGTGTGCGTTTAAACATTCTTTGAGTTGCATTGCCGTAGTCACTTGATTTCTTCCAACTACTTCTTGTGCTTTTCCTTTTAGCTTAACTGCTATTTCCTTCCGTATAAGCGCTGATATTTCCTGCTCAGAGCTAAGTTGTCGGGAGGCACGAATGATTTGATCAATAAATGCGCTAACATCTATTGATCCATCATATTCCCTCATCTCTGTTAAGAGTTCACGTATTAATAAATGATGTTCTCTTGTTAATCCCAGGAGAACATTTAATCTAGGGTTGTTGTCTCTAACTGCAGGTAGTATACTTGGGATTGGCGGTGGATTTTTATTTTCTGTCATCTGAGTATTTAAAATTTGTAATTGTTCTGTCAATAATATTAATTGCTTTTCTAATGCGTCGCCCTTTTCCTTTTGACGTTGCAATTCTTGCACTACATTTTGTTCGTCTTGATCGCATTGCGTTATGTCTTCATTGGATTTAAATTTCTTTAGTAAACTGTCCATCTTACTGGATTTTAAATTTATTTTAAATTTATAAAGACCGTCTGTAGTGTCGTAGAAATTGTTAGAAACGCCAGAAAGGGAAGTAGGTGATCGTGGGGTATTTTCTGATCTTACATTATCGCTATCGTCTTCACGATAATCACAATACATACGCGGGTGATGTTCCTATGTGTCAACCTCTCAAGCGTGTGTGCTCCGGCTTGAGACGTTGTATGTCTTATAAATAACTTATAAATAAAATGAATGTTACAGAAAGTTAGACACGCCTTTATTTTTCGGCTTGTCCCGCTGTGTGCTTAAAATTATTGTACGACTTACTTGAAGGTTTTTAAGAGATGATGTTTTTGAAGATCTGGTTGGCTGCGTCTCTTTAACCGCTGGCTGTGCAGAAATCCTCTTTTATTGTAGAGATGATCCTCTCTTTATTCCTGGGGATGCAGACGTAGCTTGATGAACCCTTCAACTACTGGTAGTCAACTCCTGAGAGTGTGGGCTATTGTCACCAGATTAAAGATAAGTTTTCTTGATTTTTAAAACTCTCTGTTTCCTCCTGAGAGAAGATATCCTGAGATATCGGAGTTTTGTTTAATTGTCTTTTATGACTTGGCTTCTTTTAATTTTTAAACTCCTCCGTTTTCTCCTGAGAGAAAATATTTTAAGAAATCGGAGTTTTATTTAATCACTTTTATCACTTGGCTTCACTATCCTCTTACGCTGCCACCAATTTATGTTAACCGTTAGAACTGTATTTATTAATTTGTAAAGTTTAATTCATCAAACTTTATTTAATAAACTTGATTTATTAATTTTATAAATTTTTAATTATTATCATAACTTATTTTTGTAATTTAGGACGTTGGTTCTTTAGGATAGGTATCCAAGAATAAAAGAATGTTTATTTATATATATATGTGTTGAATTGAACTTATCTTTATTTCTCCTTCTTAGCCTTTAGTACAATTATTTTAGGCGAAGCATAGCCTTAGACGGTAAGTATGAAATCAAGCTTGCGAGCTAAAGACGCTTGGGTTTTTATACTATGGGTAAAAGACAGTTGCATTCTTTCGTATATATGATATTATTGATACTTTTATAATTTCGGGGAAAGATTGATTGAATTTTGCATGTGATGCAGTTTAGAGTTCGATCGCCTCTTGTGCATCGCATTCTCGCGAATGTATAGCGTTATTGTTTGCTATCGCAGTCTCAAGGTAGAAGACTTGACATATAATGCGTACGGAGTTCAATCACCCTTGAGTGAAATGTGCAAGATGAATATAAGTATAAATGTGTTATGAATGTTTATCTTTGTTTACACTCCCTCAGAGTATAATATGCTATTCATTCATATGAATTAAATATTCGCATTTATTATTAAATACCATTTTCATAGTAAAAAAATAATATTTTAACAAAAATCTATTAATGGTTTTATTGAAATTCCTATATCAGAGCTTGAAGAAATCTCTAACGTATAGTAGGCGGAATACTAAAAAAGAGAATAGATTAAAAAATAGAGATTCTTTTTTTAATTATGTTATTTTTAGCCCTGGTTTTCCTTGTCATTGTAGCGAAGAAAAAAATTCATTCAATAATTTAAATTTTCAATAAATATTTTAAATGCAATCCTAACTTGCTTAACCGGAAGAGTGGCTAATGTAAAAATAATGACAGATCGGCGATACCTACGGAAACTATCACTTCTAAAAATGTGGCAAAATTATAACTTCAAAATATGCATCGGAAACTATTATTATTTATTGCACGCCAGGTAAAACCATCATTTCTTGTAGCTTGCCAGGCAAAACTAATGCTTAAAAAATTTTCCAACGAACGAAATTACGCGTTGATAACTGTCAGCGAAAACAATCACACTTAGAGAAATAACAACGAAAATTACCATTTCTTGTTGTGTGTCTACCTAAAAAGCTGCTTGAAATGATAGTTTTCGTTGACATTTATTTAATCAGGAGAGGTTATAACCTTCAGATTACAGATCTGGATGAAACTTTGGAATAAATTTCGTACCAAAATATGAGTAAAGTCACAGTGGTACGGTATAACGCTTTGAAAAACTAAAGTTATGGACGTTTAGAAATGTCTTTAATGAATTAGCAATAACTTAAATGAGAGTAACGGGAGCAAATTTTAATTTGTTGTTTTCAGAATTAAGAAATAAAAATTGGGACCAAAGTTATGCTTATTTAAAGTTGAGCAGCAGAAAAGCACCAAAAATCACCATTCTTTAGGATTTGAATGATTTACAATTAAGAGGCTGCGTGGAATAAGGCTTTAAGTTGACTTAAGCCCTTTTTCCAAAAATCAAGAAAATGGAATCTACAGACCGTAACTCATCTTTTATTGAAAAAAATTTTTTTTACAGATATTGTGATATAGATACGTGGTAATTGAAATAGGCTTTTCTTATTTTGTACGATTTTTAATAATTATAATGAAGTTATATTTGTATGTTTTTACGATACTTCTTGTGTATTTTTAAAAAAATTCAAACGATATTCAGAATAAGGGGTTAACTCTATTTTTTTAATAATCAATGACTATTTTATTATATGTTAAATTAACTACAATTATTGTTTGATTTCCTTTATTTATTTTATTTTTTAAAGTTCATAAAGTTTTATCAAAATTGCTCAAGTCAGTATTAAGTTATTGAGTTTTTTTTGATTACCTAAAAACTGACTTTTTCGACTTAAGAGGAGGTTACGTATCTCTGTCCTTTTCTAATCAGAGAAATTATTATTTACAAAAACTAATAACTTTAGCAAAAAATGAAGAGACAGGCGCATCTCGTATCAAAAAAAGCAATATTTTCTTCGATAAGAAAAAATTAATTTTATTGCTTCATTCTCAAGAAAACTTTAAAAAACCAAATTGTCCACCCTAACCTCTATGATTTAAGTTTTTCAAGGTTTTCTTGAAAACGAAGTAATAAAATTAATTCTTTCTTATCAAAGAAAATACTGCTTTTTTTATTCGAGATGCGGCTTTCTCTTCATTTTTTGCTAAAGTTATTAGTTTCTGTAAAAAACTCAATTCTTTGATTAAAAAAGAACAGAGATACGTGATCTCCTCTTAAGAGGCGGTCGGAACCATTTGCCGCTTGGTGGCGCTGCAGGTGATAGAAGAATATAAAATATTTTTTATACATGGATTTACAATTTATTAAGACAACAATATACCTTTAATGTTGTCAATAACTCTTACCATATATATATATATGTAGAATAATTATCGATGCTAATCTTGTTTGAAAAGTCTAAAATATTTTTGTAAAGCGAAAAATGCTGCGTTTATTAGAGCCGATGTAAACATGTGTATTTTTCTTTAATGCGACAGAGAAAGTAATACTAAAGAATGATGAATACATATGCTCACGCCGGCTCTGTCTCGCGCTGCATTTTTTGCCTTACAACAATGTTTTAGACTTTTCAAACAAGATTAGCATCAATAATTATTCTACATATATATGGCTAGAGTTATTGACAACATTAGAGGTATATTATTGTTTCAGTAAATTGTAAATCGCTGAGTAAAAATTATTTTACATTTTACTCCCACCTGACTGCAGCGCCCCCATGCGGCGAATAGACCTGACCGCCTCTTAACCCATTATTTCGAACAGCCCCTCAATTTGAACAAGCATAACTTTTGTTCTAATTAGTATTTCTGAATTCTGAAAATAACAAATTAAAGCTTATTTTCATCAAAGTGTGATCGTTATCGTTGGAAACTTTTCAATAGCTTTAGTTTTACCTTGCATACATTAAGAAGCGATAGTTTTAGCAGGCACCGTAGAGATATTTTTTAGTTCATATATAAGTTTTACTTCAAAATACCATAAGCCCAAACTAAACATGATTTTATAGCGATCCTAAACAGTGAAGCGTAAATTTTTTATGCATTTAAAATAAATATAAAATTAACTCTTTCACATAAGAGATTATGAAGATAATCTATTGCTTATTTCAGGTCTCAACCTATTCTGGATGATTCTTCAGGGAAAAGTGGTGCCAAATTCTATCAATCTTTTGACAAGTTATTTATAATTAAGATGCTGACTAGTGAAGAAGTGGAAAGAATGCATGCATTTTTGAAACATTATCATCCGGTAAAGACATTTCCAGTTTTTATATTCAATTGAAAAATATATTCAAAACCAAGAACTTTATATAAATTGGTGCATGCAAAAAGGGCTTCAAGTCCTTTTTAACAAATTTTCGGAAAATAAAAAAAACTTTATTACTTCTGTTACGCTTGATGAATTGTCTTGAAATTTATCATACATTTAGTTGGTACTATCGAAAGTAAGATACTACATTTACTATTGCTAAAACTGGCTGCTGTATTATTTAAATTGATAAAAAAGCCAATGGACTTAGGTCTCCTTTTTGCAGAATTCATAAAAATTAACATGTTTATGAAAATATACTTAAGAGGCGCTTGGAACCATTCTACACTTGGTGGCGGTCAAGTAAAAGAAAAATATAAAATATTTTTTACACACCAATTTACAATTCACTGAGACAATAATATAACTATAATTTTGTCAATAACTCTAGCCACATATATGTAGAATTATTATCGATGCTAATCTTGTTTGAAAAGTCTAAAATATTGTAGTCAAGTAAAAAATGCAGCGCGAGATAGAGAAAAATATTTTATTGAATCAATGACAATTTGATTAAAACAATTAAATAATTTAATCATAATACCGCAATTAAATATTTTATGAATATTAATTAAAAATGTAATTGACTTTATGCAATATTTGAGTGGATTAAGTTAGGGCTTTGTATTGAAGTAATCAAGAAAGTTATTAAATTAATTAAATATTCAATTGAAATTTGAAATCAATGCGATAATTTGTTCATTCAATTACATTTTCATTCATAGTAATGAAATATTTCATTGTTATTATTAAAAATTTGATTGATTCAATGAAACATTTCATTGAACATTAAAATAATCAGAGAGAATTAATAAAATAAGTAATTAAATTAATAGAATGTTTTGTTAATTTTATAAAATGTTAAATAATATTAATTTCATATTTTATAACCATAATTAAATATTAGATTATTTCAATGAAATGTTTCATTAATTATTGAAGGGATCAATGGTATGAATAAAATAATTAATCGAATTAATAAAATATTTCGTTAGCTGAACAAAATGTTAGATGTTATTAATGAAATAAGCAACTGACTTGATTGAAGATTTATTAATTTTAATTAAATATTTTATTAAATGTTCAGATTATAATATTTATCTAATTATATCAATTGAATATTTAATTAGATAAACAAAATTATATTTGTTGTAAGTTCTTCGTTAGATTTTTTTTATTAAACATTTCATTATATTAATATAATAATTTTTTATAGTAATGAAATATTAAATTATCCTAAGTTTTGATTAAAAGAAGAATATATTACATTGATTCAATTAATTATTATATCACCTCTATTAAACTACTTTACTGTTCAATAATATATGTAATTATATTGATAAAATATTTAATAATGTCAAGATTATTGTTTTATTTTTTCAATAAATTTTGAATAGTAACAAAAAAATATTTCATTGTTTTAATTAAATATTGTATGACTTATATTAAATTATGTCACTGATCAATAAAATACCTAATCATTTTATTTCGAAATTTCGCTTTGACGAATGCGTTTTTTCTCTTTATGAAATATATGATTGATTCTATGAAATATCTCATTGTCTTTTAGTTAAATAATTTTTTTTGTCCTCAGGCCGCAAAATGAATTTTTGTGTCCTGTATACGGAGCACAAAATAGTTTATTCTTGTCCTAGGTCGCAAAAGAAAGATGTGTATATCCAATGTCTTATTTTAATAAAAGTTCGCAGAAAAATGTTCTCGACGTCGCGATTCTTGGAATTGAACTTAATGAACTGCTCGCTTTCCTTAATATCGTTATCCTTTTCTCACATATACTATACTGGGTATACGTTAACGAATAACTTAGACTCAATATATGTGTATTATGAAAGAAAAGGAAAGAGCGAGAGAAAGACAGTTACCAGTTTCGCGTGTTAAAACTTTTTTTTCTTTTTTGAATATTTTTGAATTATAATTTTTATAGTTTAACTTTGTTTTATTTTTGTTTAATTTTAATATTATATTTTAACGATTGTTAGTTGTTTTTATAATCGATTTTTTTTTATTCTATTTTTTTAAAACTTTTTCTTTCTTTTCTTAAATATTTTTTAGTTATAATATTTATAGTTTAGCTTTATTTTATATTTTATTGTATCTTTGTTTAATTTTAATTTAATATTTTAACAATTATTAGTGGTTTTTATAGTCGAATTTTTTTTATTATATTTTTTTATTGTGTTTTAAGAATTATTAGTTATTTATTATTTATAATTGAATTTTTTATTAAATATATAATAAAAAAAATTCATATTATACATATAAAATTCTTTTATATTTTAAGAATTATGAATTATTTTTTTTATAGGCGGGGGGCTCCGCCCCAGCTTCCGCTTAGCGGCCTTTGGACAAAAAAAAGTATATGCAGTCACGGCCACAAACATATCATTCTTGCTCGTGCAGCTGGAGCGGCCTCGCTTTCGCTCGGCCCCTCAGCATGCACTCGCCAAGAATGATACGTTTTGCGGCCTTGACGCATAATATACTATTTTTGTCCTAGGCCGCAAAATGACCATTTTGCGTCCTACGGAAAAACTTTAAATGTCTCGGCCTCGGGACAAAAAAAATAGTATATTAGACCATGGATGCATATTGATCATCCTAGCTCGTGCAACTTTCGAGGCCTCGCTACGCTCGGCCCCAAAAGTTCGCACTCGCCGAGAATGATCAATATGCATCCTTGGTCAATAATATACTATTTTTTTTTTTTTTTCATTATAAAGGCGTACCCAGACCTTTAGTTAAGATCTATACGGCCATATACAATTCGTACATACAGTTATATATTTTATATTACAAAAAATTTTTTACTTGAAGATTACAAATATATAACTAAAGATTACAAATATATGACTAAAGATTTAAGTTACACTTTTTAAGAAAATTTATAACTATTTTAATAATATTTAAATTTAAGTTCTTTAAAATATGAGCCATATCACAATTAACAATAATTTCAGCGTCTTTGAAACTTTTAAACATGTCGTAGCGTTGATCCCTGTAGAGCGGGCATTCCCATATGTAAGAAGGTATACCGATGTAGATACAGAAAGTATGTATAATGATTCGTATATACACGCGAGCGAGAGCGCCCTCAGCGCCGAAATCAAGAAAGAGGTTCGGAAAGAACGAACGAGGCAGATTGTGAGAAGCTCGAGCCGAGTAACGGTCACCTTTGTATCCCTTCTGTTCAAATGTACTTTATTATATCTTATAATATATTAATCACTCTTTATTTTAATTGCCCGTTTATTTATTGATTGAACCTGACCATCCTTACAGTTCAGAAGTGGGATAAGAATAAAGACGTGTCGGTGCTAGTGAGAAAATTTTTGAATTGTTCTTTTGGTGAAAAGAAAAAGGAAAATTTTCTAAAAGTGAACAAAGGGACGCCGGTGTAAGTGTTTTGTGCACAACGACCGTAGTATTTGCTTTGATCGAAAATTTGACAAGTGGCTCGAGTTTGAATTGAAACTCTTTTAATAATACGCGTATAAGAAACATTTAACGCATATCTTTGTGAAACGTGTTAAATATTCGCTTACGAAGAAAAAATTTATATTTGATATAGGCGTACTAAAACCTTATTGAAATATTGAGCGAATTGTAGTATAACGGAAAAAAGGTGTGAACTTTGTGTTCCGCGAATTGAATAGTTGATCGTTAATATTAAAACTACATAACGCGAAAATAAAATCAAATCGGAGTGAAATTATTGAATTGATAAACACTATTGTAATTGAGATACTATTGTAAATTGATTCAAAGTATCAAAAGAAAAAAAAACATTGTGGCTTTGTGCGTAATTAAAAAGTTGAAAAATAAAATTTTTTTTTGAACATTGAAATCGCCTTTTGTCTATAGACATCGTGACAGCCATTTTTGTTCGCGAGGCTTGTGGTCATTCCATCCGCCGTGCAGACCAAAAGTTATACATGTATAGTACATTGGCTATATATATATATATATATATATATATATATATATATATATATATATATATATATATATACACGTGTGTAGTAGTGAAGCGTCTCTATAGAAGAGTTCGACTTGTTACCTATCTAGAATAGCTGACGCAACGATTGAAAATATAGAAAATGGCAGCAAGTCTAACGGCTAATCAGCTAAGAGAAATCTTAAAGCAAAAAGGACTCAGTATTAGTGGTAATAAACCCGAATTGATTCAGCGTCTAGAAGAAGCCGACGAAAATAATTTATGGGTACAAGAATGGCAAGACGCTAGGCAAGCTGCATTGTCAGTGGCAGCTCAGTCAAACGAGAACGCCGCATTGAGACAGCAAATGGCTGAGATGCAAGCAGCTATGGATGTAATGAAGCTTCAGTTGCAGCAAGCTAACGAACATCCGAACAGACTTACAGCACCTCATCCGGGCGAAGGGAATGCGACAGCTGCAAGCAGAAATTCGTCTCCTAATGTAACGGTAAAAGCTATTGCGGAACTATTAGGACCGTTTGATGGTAAGCCCGAATATTTTGAAGCGTGGTCAAATTGTTGCGTTTAATCCAATTGCGAATCTTATGAATTGTCGGACTCGATGATGCGTTTAGTTGTAACGGATAAATTGAAAGGTAAAGCGTTGCAATGGTTCCATTCTAAACCGGAACATTTAACTTTACCAATTGATGACTTAATTTTAGAAATTAAAAAAATGTTTTTTCCGAGATTAAGTAGAATCGAACTGCGTAAAAAATTCGAAGCGTGATTATGGTCGCAAAATGAATTATTTAGTGAATACGCGCACGATAAAATCATATTAGCTAATAAAGCGAAAATTGATGAATCCGAGTTGATAGATTTCCTAATTGAAGGCATACCAGATGTAGTTTTGCAAAACCAAGCGCGCATGCAAGAATTTAAAACAAAGTCAGAATTGTTAAGTGCTTTTGAAAGAATTTCTTTAAAGAAAAATACTACGTTTAATAAAGAGAAAAGCGAGTTTAAACAAACGACTGATAAATTGGCTACAAAATTTGATAACGAAAATATTGAAAATAAAAAGAGTAAATTGAATAATTTTAAAACGAAAGAGAAAAGCGTGATTCGTTGTTATAATTGCGGAGAGGTTAGGCATATATCAACCGCTTGTACCAAACCGAAAAGACTTAAAGGAGCGTGTTTTAATTGTAACTCACTTGATCATACTGTAGAGCAATGTCCTAAAAGAGAAAGAGATAAATCAGCTGATTCGGAGGTTAACATGATTGATAAAACTTTTGATATTGATTCGGAATGTTTTCCAAAAATAATTCTTAATTTTGAAGATAACGATAAACTTTTTGAAATTGAAATGATAGCATTGTTGGACAGCGGTAGTCCAGTTAGTTTTATTAAATCAAAATATATTAACCCGAGTATTATGACACCAGCCGGTAATGAAAGTTTTAATGGTATAAATCAATCTAAATTAATAATTTTAGGTAAAGTTAGTACTAGTTGCTTATTGTTTAATCGTACTGAAAAAATAGACCTTTTTGTAGTAAAAGATGAAACAATGTCTTCACAAGCGATTTTAGGACGCGATAGTTTTAAAATTTTTGGATTAAAAATAGTGAATCCGGAAAAATGTATTGATATCGTTAATAATCAAGATGATGGTTTGAATGATATTATGAATATTAATATTGATAGTTCTAATATCATTGATACATTAAATATTAATCCTGAAATTTCTTTTGAAACGCGACAAGAATTTTTAAATTCATTTGAGCAAAATTACGTAAATGCTGAAAAACCGGAGTTACCGAAAGTGAAGACAGAGTTGCATCTTCGACTCAAAAGTGAAAAACCTTTTCATTTTATGCCAAGACGCTTATCTCATGCGGAGAGATTAGAATTGAGAAAAATAACAGACGATTTATTAGAACGAAAAATTATTAGAGAAAGCGATTCTGAATACGCAATTGCAGTAGTACTTAACACAAAGAAAAACGGGAAAAAGCGCATGTGAGTTGATAGTAGACCTCTTAACAATTTAATTGAATCAGGTAATTATCCTTTACCGTTAATTGATGATCAGCTCATGATTTCAAAAGGAAAAAAATATTTTAGTACAATAGATTTAAAAGATGGATTTTTCTGTATTGATATGGCAGAAGACTCTATCAAGTACACATCGTTTGTAACACTTGACAATCAATTTGAATTTTTAAAAAATGCCATTTTGGTTAAAAGTTGGACCTAGAGTATTCCAAAAACATGTAAATAAAGTATTTGAAAAATTAATTGAATCCGGCGATGTAGTATTTTTTATGGATGACGGAGTAATTGCAACTACTTCATTAGATCATCACTGAACAGTCTTGAAAATGATTTTTAAAACATTAGTTGAAAATAAACTAAAATTACAATTGTCAAAGTGTCACTTTTTTATGACTGAAATTGAAGTCTTAGGCTATAAGGTTTCTGCAAACGGTATCAAACCTACAGATAAGGGAGTTGAATCGGTATTAAAATTCCCGGTACCTAAGGACGTAAAAAGTTTACAAAGTTTTATAGGTCTCGCATCTTATTTTCGTAGATATATAGAGTCATTTTCGTTGATTGTTAAGCCTTTACACGACTTATTGAGAAAGCAAAGTCAATTTAAATTTGAAGAAGAGCATTTGAACGCTTTTAATCGGTTAAAAAAATGCCTAATTAGTGCACCAATACTTGCAATTTATGACCCGCACGCAGAGACGGAGCTTCATTGTGACGCTGGCTCTAAGGGGTTCGGTGCTATATTAATGCAACGTGGAAATGACCATAAAATGCATCCTGTATTCTACTTTTCAAAGCGAACGTCGGATACAAAATCAAAATATCATAGCTTTGAGCTGGAAATGCTTTCGATCATATACGCACTGCGTACACGGAAAAACTTTTGCACCTAAAATACGTTCAAATGTTGCATATAAATTCACATCTACTATTATTGAAATAATTTTAATATCATTCTTGAAAAAAGATTAAAATCAAATTGAGATGATGTTTCCCTCAGAAGAAATGAAATTGGAAACCAGTCATCTATGGATTCAATATATACTCAATATGTATGTTGACTACATTCGAGACAGTCGAACAGCCTTTGTATTCAGACTTGATCGGGATTTAGCTTCAACTCGAACGGAAAAAGTTAACAGTAGTGCGGACAACCGAGCGCGTGTTTTGAAAAGAGGTAGGGGAAAAAGAAAAAGAGGGAGTAACCAAAATACATTCTTATTATGATGGTAAAATAGTAATTTTTAAAAAAATTAATAAATGATACGATTTTAATATAATTTGTGAGTTTAAAACTATTAAAAAAGTATTTCAACTCCAAATCTAATTATTTTAAACAACTAGGGGGCAGATGAGCATGTATCATTTCATGTCGATGATATTTTGAAGTAGGTTTGGTCGAGTGCGCAGCGTTAACGCTTTTCCTTTTGAGTGTGCAAGTTCAACTCTTGGTCAGGATCACTTTTTTTTTTAATTTTTTTTATTGTTTTAAAATTTTTTATTAATTTTTTTTATTTACATTTTTTTTTCTTATAATATTAAAATCTAATTTTTCACGAGTATATTAGGTATACTCGTTTTTTCAATGAATATTTTTAAAAATAAATTATTTCTTAGACGCTATGATGAAAAATATTAATAAATAAATAATAATAATGTTTATTTTATAATACTATAGTTTAATTTATTCATAATGTAATTTGTAAAATTTACATAATAAATAAATTAGACTATAATATTACTTTATTTATGTTAGAATGTATATTACATATTAATATATATCTTAAGACAAAATTTAACATTAAGTATTATAAACCTAACTATTATTCATTTATTAATATTTTTAATTATTACATCTAAGGAATAATTTATTTTTAAAAATATTCATTGAAAAAATAAGTCTACTTAAAATATAAAAAATTTTTTTTCTATTATTATTGAGTAATACTATATAAATACATTTAGAGAAATATTGATGGTTTATTTGATCTATGACATAGTTAGACCTTCTCTAAAGGGTACTACAAAAATTTTACATTTAAATTTTGTTATTTATATTTTTTTGAGCTGTGTAAAGTAAAAAATTTGATCCTGAAAATTCAATAAATTTTTGGTAGATTTCTTGATGTCCGTTAAAGTGATCATTGAGCTGTTAAAATTTTAAATAAATAAAAGGTACAATTTTTAATTTTTTTTAACTTTCACTATAAATTACACTTTATTATATTAAATGCATATATACTACACGTATTTATAATTATATATAAAAGCTTACCTTTAAAAAGGCATATGGTGGTCAAGTACGCTTATCCTGGTAGAAAATTTGTCTAGTTTTATCGAGGCCTCGATTATTTAACATACAAAACTAGACAGATCTAGAGTAAATTTCTACCAGGGTAGCGATTATTTTAATTAATGATTTTAACTTTTTATCTTTTTTCAATAATTCGTTTCGTATTCAATACTTCATATTTTAGACTATTATTTTTATTAAATAAAATCATAATTTTTAACCAAAAGGAGATTTTATCGACTACCTTAGAAAAAAATAAAAGTTTAAAACTAATTTGTTTTTACGAATTGAATTTATATAATGGTTTTAGAGAATTTCTTAAATACATTGGTCATATAAAACTATGAAACTTTGATATTAAAATGCCAATGAAATCATTGAACAGATGGCAAATATTAAATGCATTATTTAAATTTGTAATATAATAATTTGTTTTATCCAATTTCATTTCGAATGGTTTAATAGAATTTGATAGTATAGTACCGGGCAATAATTCTAGATAGGTTATCAAATTTTTGTTCCGACTTTGAAAAAGCGTATCTTTTTCAATTTTTATCCTAGAAAAAATTAAAAAAAAGCATTTTAAAGTATTCTTTAAATGCTTTCTTTTAGCTTACTTACATTTTTTTAACAATATTTAAAAAAAAATAATCGCTTTGGTAATTTTGAAATTTTTTTCATTTTTGCATTTTTCTTCAATCAGCTGTAGTTTTTTAAATAATTGAGCTAGAAAAAATTTGAAAAAAGATTTGAAAAGGGCTAAAAAATGCTATTTGCAGCTATTTTTATAAAAATTTTTAAATTATATTTTGTCAAGTTTTAAGCATATAAAGTTATCGATCTAATACTTTTGCAGTTGTAAAAAACACTTCAATAGCAAGTAAAAAATAATCGCTGGTGCAAAACTTTTGATTTCTATGATATAATTTTTGCAAAATAAATCTTTTTGTTATTTCATACTTTATTATGTTTTATTATTAATAATGAATAGTTATAATTTCCTACTAAAATTAAATCACTACTTCACCAGCGATTATTTTCTACTTGCTATTGAAGTGTTTTTTACAACTGCAACTGTTTTTTTATTCAATCTCTGTAACCAAGCACCTAAATGCTGTAAAAGCTTACCTTAAAGGTATATGGTGGTCAAGTATGCTAAGCGATTTATTTTGATTAATGATTTTAACCATTTTGATGTCTTTAACATATTATAAAATATTTTTAGTAAAAAAATCAAACAATGATATTAGAATTTCATGAAATAATGAAACAAATTTGAAACAAATTTTTTTTTGAAACAAATTAATGTCAAGTATTTTATTTCTATAATTGAATTTTGCATGCGTTCACAGAATTAATCTATTTATTTAGTATTTGAAACTATCAAATCTTTACATTAGAATTTCATGAAATCACGAAGCAAATGTCAATTATATAATACAGATGATAAAACTATGGCACCTTATACTATAAATTTTTGCAAAAAATTAAAAAAATTTTTTTCTTTATAAATAAACGTTTAATCTCACTAACTGCATTACTTTTTGTCATCATTTCTTCTATCATTTATTTAAAAGTGTTCTGAAATTTTTTTAATTCTATTAAATATTTACAAAATTACTTGCCAGACCCGTGTATAAAATTTTTTTAAATTTTTATTTAGTTAAAAAAAATTGTAATTATAAAAATATTGTTCAATTTTAAAATTGTAATTTTCTAATTTCATTATTTTACGTAATATGGTGTTTTGTATTCAGTATTTTTTAGGAGCGTATTTTATCTTAGTACAATTTCATATTACCTATATCTTACATCTATTATAATTTCTGGTTCAAATGTTAAAAACATACATTCATTAGACATTTCACCAATAAAATATTTATACACGGGTTTGGCAAGTAATTTTGTAAATATTTAATAAGATTAAAAAATTTCAGAACACTTTTAAATAAATGATAGAAGAAATGATGACAAAAAGTAATGCAGTTAGTGAGATTAAACGCTTATTTATAAATAAACAAATTCGAAAAATTTTTTGCTAAAATTTATAGTATAAGATGTCATAGTTTTATCATCCGTATTATATAATTGACATTTGCTCCGTGATTTCATTAAATTCTAATGTGAAGATTTGATGGTTTCAAATACTAAATAAATAGATTAATTCTGTGGACGCATGCAAAATTCAATTATAAAAATAAAATACTTGACATTTGTTTCATTATTTCATGAAATTCTAATATCATTGTTTGATTTTTTTACTAAAAATATTTTATAATATGTTAAAGACATCAAAATGGTTAAAATCATTAATCAAAATAAATCGCTTAGCATACTTGACCACCATATACCTTTTTAAAGGTAAGCTTTTATGTAATAATAAATACGTGTCGTATATATGCATTTAATATAATAAAGTGTAATTTATAATGAAAGTTCAAAAAAAAATGAAAAATTGTACCTTTTATTTATTTGAAATTTTAACAGCATAATGATTACTTTAACGGACATCAAGAAATCTATCAAAAATTTATTGAATTTTTAGGATCAAATTTTTTTACTTTACACAGCTCAAAAAATATAAATAACAAAATTTAAATAGAAAATTTTGTGTAGTACTTTTAGAGAAGGTCTAACTATGTCATAGATCAAATAAACCATCAATATTTCTCTAAATGTATTTATATAGTATTATAGTATAATAAAAAAAATTTTTTATATTTTAAGTAGACTTATGTTTTCAATGAATATTTTTAAAATAAATTATTCCTTAGATATAATAATTAAAAATATTAATAAATGAATAATAGTTAGGTTTATATTGCTTAATGTTAAATTCTGTCTCAAGATATATATTAATATGTAATATACATTCTAACATAAATAAATTAATATTATAGTCTAATTTATTTATTATGCAAATTTTACAAATTACATTATTAATAAATTAAACTATAGTATTATAAAATAAACATTATTATTATTTATTTATTAATATTTTTCATCATTACGTCTAAGAAATAATTTATTTTTAAAAATATTCATTGAAAAAACGAGTATACTTAATAAACTCGTGAAGAATTAGATTTTAATAGTATAAGAAAAAAATGTAAATAAAAAAATTAATAAAAAATTTTAAAACAATAAAAAAAATTAAAAAAAAAGTGATCCTGACCTAGAGTTGAACTTGCACACTCCAAAGGAAAAGCGTAAACGTTGCGCACTCGACCAAACCTACTTCAAAATATCATTGACATGAAATGATACATGCTCATCTGCCCCCTAGTTGTTTAAAATAATTAGATTTGGAGTTGAAAATCTTTTTTATTAGTTTTAAAAACTCACAAATTATATTACAATCTTAACATTCATTAATTTTTTTTAAATTACTATTTTACCATCATAATAAGAATGTATTTTGGTTACTCCCTCTTTTTCTTTTTCCCCTGCCTCCTTTCAAAACACGCGCTCGGTTACTGTTAGCTCATTCAGTTCGAGTTGAAGCTAAATCCCGATCAAGTCTGAATACAAAGGCTATTCGACTGTCTCGAATGTAGTCAACGTACATACTTGATCATTTTTTGCAAACTAAATAGATAATATATTTACATCATAACTATTGAGTGTAAAAATATGTCAATAATGAAAGTATTAGTAAGTCTTTAGCGCATTCAAATCGGTTTCAAGTTTTTTTGAGCACAAATCAATTGCAAAAGTTTTTCCGTGTAGATTTAGAGTATATTTATTCGGTATTAAATTCAAAATTGTAACAGATTGTAACTCGTTGGCATTAGCAATGAAAAAGCATGAAATCAACCCTAGAATTTCACGCTGGGTCTTAGAGTTGCAAAATTATGATTACACGACGGAGCATAAAGTGGGTACGCGAATGACACATGTCGACGGACTTAGTCGTTGTAACTTTATCGGTGTTGTAGATGACAATTCTTTCGAGACAAATTTAATCATTTCTCAAAATTTAGATAAAGAAATTATTAAAATAAAAAATGATTTAGATAAAGGTGAAAGTAAATTTTATGAATCGTGTAATGGTATTATTTACCGTAGGATTGACGATAAACTGCTCTTTTACGTACCGGAGCAAATGGAAAAGAATATTTTATTTAAATATCACGACGAATTAGGCCACATGGGAATAGAAAAAGTAATTGATATTGTTTGCAAATCTTATTGGTTCCCTAAGCTAAGATCAAAAGTGACTAGTCACATACGTAATTGTTATAAGTGTATTGCATTTAACCCGCCATCTGGTAAAACCGAAGGAAAAATTCAAAATATTCCCAAAGGGGATAAACCTTTTGATACGTTACATATTGATCATGTAAAATTTGCAGACGCGAGGGTTAAAAGTAAAAAATATATTTTTGTTGTTGTTGATAGCTTTACAAAATATACAAAATTATTTCCAACTAATTCTACAGGAGCGATTGAAGCGATTGACCATCTTAAGACTTATTTTGTATATTATAGTAAACCGGAGCGTATAATTTCAGACAAAGGTTCATGTTTTACTGCGCAAGAATTTGATAATTTTACAAACTAAAATAATATTCAGCATGTAAAAATAGCTACGGGCTCACCTCAGGCCAATGGCCAAGTAGAAAGAATTAATCGAACCATTGTCCCTATGATTAGTAAATTAATTGACACAGAATGCGGGAAAAATTGGACAAAAGTAGTGAATGAAGTTGAGTTTGCTTTAAATAATTTGAGCCATAAATCGACGGGCGAAATACCCAGTATGTTATTATTCGGAATAACGCAGCAAGGTAAGGCACATGACCCTTTAGCTGAATATATTCAAGACGAGATTAATACTAAAACCAGAGATCTATGTAATCTTCGTAATAAAGCAAGTGAAAAAATAATCATACAACAGATACAAACAAAAACCCAAGCAGATAAAAGAAAGAAAGAATCATTTAAATACGAAACAGGCGACTATGTTATGTTGAAAAATATCGATAACACTGTTGGAATTTCACCAAAAGTTAAACCGAGATTTAAAGGTCCATATCAAATTGTTAAATGTTTGCGTAATAATAGATATGTAGTAGCAGACATCCCTGGATGTCAGGTAACGCAAAAAAAGTACGAAGGCGTATGGGAGCCAGCCAATATGCGGCTATGGCGCAAGCAAGAAAAGTCGTAAAATGTAGAGAAAAAAAAAACATTCCGTTCGAGGACGAACGATTGTCAGGACGGCCGAGCTGTAAGAAGGTATACCGATGTAGATACAGAAAGTATGTATAATGATTCGTATATACACGCGAGCGAGAGCGCCCTCAGCGCCGAAATCAAGAAAGAGGTTCGGAAAGAACGAACGAGGCAGATTGTGAGAAGCTCGAGCCGAGTAACGGTCACCTTTGTATCCCTTCTGTTCAAATGTACTTTATTATATCTTATAATATATTAATCACTCTTTATTTTAATTGCCCGTTTATTTATTGATTGAACCTTACCATCCTTACACATAGTAGGTGTTCTATATCTTGATAATCGTGGCCGCAGGTGCATGCTGGGGAGGAAACGATATTTTTCCTGGCCATCGATGAAGCAGAGCTGTAATGATCAGCTCTAAGACGATTTATGGTTACTATTGCGTGCCTGGGAATATTTTTGTCTTTGAACCAAGGATGTTTGGAATTATTGTTGAAGTTATTGAAGTATTTAATTCCTTTTAAAATTCCATCTTCCATGTTAAATTTGCATGTGTCGTCATAGGCAAATTTTTTCCATGTTTGTCTAAAGTCTGTATAGGGCACTTCGTTGTTTTCAGATGGTCTGCTCGTGGCCATTTTAGCTAATTTATCGGCCTTTTCATTGACTTGGATGCCTATATGTGCTGGAATCCAAACAAATTGTAACGGTTGATCTTGAGAACTATTGGACGTTATTTGATATATTTTGTTTCTTGCTTTAACTATTAGAGGGTGATTAAGTGTGGTGGATTTATGGCTTTGTAATGCTTGGAGTACGCTTAGTGAGTCGGAAAATATAACATGTTTATCATATTTGGATTGAGATGCAAATTCTAACGCAGTGTTGATGGCGATGACTTCGGCAGAAAAATTGAAGTGTGCAGGTTAGAGCTTGTTATATTACTGTTTCCAGCATCGTCGGTAATGTAGGCGGAACCCACAGATTTGGAGCCTGCAATTTTACTGCCGTCGGTGAAAATTTTACGAATTGAGTCATCGGAGTAGTATAGGTCGAGCATCAGATCCGGATCTTTGACTTTTTTAATTAATTTACCAAGGCTAAAATCTGTATTTGGTTGATGGTACATAGCTTTGAAGGGATGTGCATATATTTCATTGAAGTGGCTTATATAAAATATCTTGTTGGTTTCTGTGAGAACTTTGGAAATGCATTGAGAGATAATTCTCTTTTTTTTGCGTTAACTTTTTCTATTTTTTATGCAATATAGATTTATGTTTTTGGATGCAGGATTAGATCTATTGGAGAGAGCTTTGGTGACATAGTTGCAACCTGAATAGGAGGCCCGATCCCTCATAGAGGTGAGCTTGGTTTCAGCTAAGATAACGTTTTTGGGTGTAGATGTACGATATCCCATTACGGTCCTGAGAGAAGAATGCTGAATTTTTTCAATGGTTTGTGCCATAGCCTTTGATTTTGGATAATAAATAAATAACCCATAGTCCATAGTGGCTCGAACGAAGTTCTTGTAAAGAACTAATAAAGTTTGGGGATGAGCACCCCACCACGTTCCGCATAGGTATTTAAGAATTCGATGAGCTCTTTGACACTTAATGACGATGGTCTTGACCTATTGCTCAAACTTGAGTTGAAAGTCGAAGATAACTCCTAGAAATCTGGCGGATTCAGTGGATTTAATGTTTTCATTATTGATGGTGATGTGTGTGTCCCCAGGTGGTATATTTTTGTTGTGGAAATGGACAAGTTTAGTCTTTTTAACGCTTAAAGTGAGATCCAATTCAAATAATTTATTGCGTATGTTTTCTGTGGCCTTTTCAAGTTGTGTAGCACTTTTTTCCAATGATGATGAACTTGTGTAGAGGAGAATATCGTCAGCAAATTGGGAAATATGTATGAATCTAGATATGTTTTTATGGATATCCTTAACGTAAATGAGATAAAGAATGGGGCTGAGTACCCCACCCTGAGGTACACCTTTATAAGCATAACGCGGATAATCTAGGATATATTCAGTGTAGATTGAGCGCTTGATTATAAGATGTTGTACGAAGTAAAGTACTGTGCGAGAACATCCAATCTCTCCTAGTTTGCGAAGAAGAATCTGGGGGTTGACGTTGTCGAACGCTCCCTGAACGTCTAAAAATGCTGCAAGTGTATCCCAGTTCTTACTGAAGTTGTTGTCGATATGTAGAAGAAAGTTTGTTAAGTTGTCGTAGCAGGATCTACCTTTTCGAAAGCCTGAGTTTGATGCTGGAAGAATGTTGTTGTGCTCGCAGAACCATTGTAATCTGTTTTTCACCATAAGCTCATATATCTTACAGAGACACGATGTCATAGCTATAGATAGAAGGCCTGACCCGTCTGGTTTGCTAATGAAGTGTACAAAGGATTCTTGCCAGTTTGATGGGTAGATATTTTCCTGTTGCATCTGGTTGTAAATGTCAAGCAATTCCAATTTATACTTCAGTGGAATCTTAGTGAGTGTTTAATAGTCAATGCCGTCCAGACCGCAGCCGGAGTGTTTGTTTCTAGATTCAAGGGCGGCATTGAATTCGGCAAAATCGAAAGCGTCGTCAAAGAAGGAGTCTTTGTTATAATACGATTGAATCGAAGGCTTAATATGATTGGCTTGTAGTTGTGGGGCTATTTTGTCCATTACCACCTCTGCTTGGGATTTCACTAGTGACCTATCTTTGCTAGTTATTAGTGTTTTGACCCACTTGTTTTTGAAAATTTTGGTTTTGTTCCAAACATATGAGACGTTTTTCCGAAAATCAATGGTTTCTGCGAATTGTTTATAGTTTTTTTTTTCTTCTTGAAGGTTTTCCTTCGAGTATGATCAGCTTATAGGTAGCTTTGGTGATCAGAGGCAAGACCAGAAAATTACCACTTCATAAATGCGGTTTTGCGTAGTCTTTTAAGTTTATCGCACTCTGCATCATACCAGGGGACCGGGTTACGAAATCTGGAGGAGGCGACTTTTCTCTTCGCAGGTGTGTTACTTGTGATAGCATGCTTGATCTTTTCAATCCAGAAATTATATTTGTTAATGGGTGACGAATTGATGTAGTCACTTTTATGAAATTCAGAGTATTGTTGGTCAAGCGTATCATTGCATTTTTGCCAATCTGTTTTTTTAGAATATAATTTGAATGACTTTCTGGCGTAGATGACTTGATCTATACTAACTTGGATGGAGATGGGGAAATGGTCAGATCCATGTGGGTCGTCAAAAACCTTGTGATTGATGCGATCAGCTATAGAAGCGGTTGAAATGACTGAATCAATATTGGATTTTTTACACCGAGCAGGATCAATGTGTGTGGACGTCTTGACATTATGTATAATTAGACCATTCCCATCAAGGGAATTCAATAAATTTATTCCATCCTTGTTATTATAACTGCAATTCCAGCCAACATGGTGCGAGTTGAAATCTCCCAAAAAAATAGTTGGTTCGCTACATATTACACTGTTGCTCATAATCTCGTTCCAAACTCTTGGAGAGGGATGTATATGAGGTGGCTTGTAGCATGCAAGTAAATTAAAAGAGTGATCTTTGGCTTTAATCCTAATGCCTCCGAGTTCAATTTCTGTGTCTGATGAGGTAGTATTTAGAACTTGGAAGTCAATGTCTTTTTTAACAATAAATATGATGCCACCACCAGTGACATCTAGGCGATCGAATCTGTGTATATTGAATCCCGTGAAATTTATGGGTTTATCTGGCTTCAGCTAAGTCTCGACTCCAACGATGATATTAAATTCAATTTTCATTTTTTCTAATTCGAGTCTTCTTGCATTTAAACTCCTGAGATTCCAGAACAAGATATTAAAATTTTTATTTTGCATGTTAATATTTTATAGATATATTTGATATGTATATATTATTATTGTTTTCCTTTTTGTGAACGTGTGACTGTATGTTCTTCTTCATTTTGTAATCCTGAGTTAAGCCTTTTGAGAAGTTTTTTAATACGGTTTTTAAGTTTGATATCCAGTATTTTGGCTTCTACTACATACAGCCACTCTACTAGGGCAGGAGTATCCTGCGTGAATTCCTTACTAATGTTAAGGACCTCACGTTGATATTTGACTTTCTTAAGAAATTTAACTAGTTGGTCGTATTGAAGAACATGGTTAAAATCAGCATTTTTGTACATATCTATGACTGGAGCTAACTGAGGAGTTATATCCTCGTCAATATCTTCGGATTGACTTTGGTCACTATTTTCATCACTATTTACTTCTACAATTTTTGTTTTTTTCTTGGCTGGTTTTAAGGTTTTATTTGTCTGTGAAGGGTTTTTGAACTGGTTGCTTTTTTCATTGTTTACTGAAAGTTCTGAGTTGATGCTTCTACTAGTGGTAGAAGGAGCAGACCTTTTAATACCATAGAACTGTGCGTCCATTATTTCATGAGAAGAGTTCTCAGCGATAGTTGACGAGGAGTTGTTTTTATCATTTAGAGGATTTTCCATGTTAAGACCGTCTGCTTGAGTGTTATCTATAGTAAAATGCGTGCGGGCATCGTTCTTATTTGATTGATCAAGTTTTTGAGATTCAAGAGAGTCGCCATCTTTCGGAGGTGGTGAAGAACCAACGCTACTGTGAGTAACGATTTCTTTATCAGACTATTGGCTTATCATGTGAGTGATGGCGCCATCAGTATTAGAGGCTTCA
The DNA here is from genome assembly GCA_017163975.1 of Anastatus disparis. Classification (NCBI taxonomy): domain Eukaryota; kingdom Metazoa; phylum Arthropoda; class Insecta; order Hymenoptera; family Eupelmidae; genus Anastatus; species Anastatus disparis. The sequence continues at coordinate 1,650,538 of JAFFSR010000349.1, read as the reverse complement.
TTCTCCTTGAGTACTGGACAAAATTTAGCAATGTGTCCCTGATTTTTGCAATAGTGGCATTTTATATTTTCCGCACCAAAGAAAATCCAATAACTAATATTTTGATAGTTAATTTTAAGTTTATTTGGGACTCTTTCAAAGTCCTCTTCCTTAACATAAAACTGCCTCCTATGGGAAAATATGTGACTTCGAAATTCATTTGCTGTGGAGAATCTGATGTTAGTTATACCCCTTTTTGTAATTATGTTGATTGACTTTAAATAATCAATAACTATATCGTTGGGTATTTGTGGCAAGATATCAGAAATAACAACTCTACGATAATTTTGTACAGGTCTTCCTGGCACGTATGGAGCGAACGTGTAAGTGCGATTGTTAACTGTTATTATTTTGCCTATAATTTCATTAGCCGCTTCCTCTGAATTTAGAGTGAAACAGACTCTATTCTCGGAAATTTTTAAAAAGTAAATCAAATTCTTAATGTTCATGATTTTTTCAAAATGATCCATATATTGGTCGTTGGTGTAACCCTCTATAGCATTTAACACGACAGTTTGTTCAAATGTAAGTAGTGAGCTCCTACTGATAGCATAGGATTACATTAGCATAGGAGAGCTTATCTCTGTCACTTGACGTTTCAACGGCTTGAACGCCAGAATTAGAATTAATTTTGTTTGTAACTAATTGAGTGAGAGCAGACCCATTGTCGCCACCGACAACTGAGCCCGATCCACGACTATGCACAGCGTCGAAGGCCGCTTGAGAACCTTCTAGACTTTGCGACGCCCCATTGCCGACACCGGCAACCGGAGCATCCGCACCATCCGTACCACCAAGCATACGCAAAAAGTGCACTTCTAGCCCCTAAACGCAGCTCGAAGGCACACCCGCACAAAAAACCATCAGCACAAAATACAGCGTGCAAAACAGGTAGCAAACTAAACGAGGCTATAGAGCGCCACTGCCCACGTCTACACTGTACGGCGTCCTGCGCGCGACTGAATTAAATAATTTCATTGCTATATTATAATTAATTGGATGCATTAAATTAATTAAATTTTTTATTGATTCAAAATATTTGATTTATTTTGTTCTATAAAATTATTTTATTACTTTTATTATTTAATTATGTTGCGTCTATGAAACCGGTTATTAATTGAATTAATTATTATTTTTAACAATTAAATATTTTATTATTTATGTTCCAATTAAATATTTTGTTGTATTAATTAATTTCTTCATCAGATCGATTAAATAATTATTTGAATCAATTAAATTTTTTTTTTATTATATCATTTCATTGATTCAATGATTCTTTTTTCTCAGTATATGTATATTCATCATTATTTCGTTCCGACCACCTCTTAATTTTTATTCATTAATAATACATTGCACAATATTTTCATATTATTTTATACATACATATATTTCATCAACGGGGATCCAATTGCATACATTAAATCGTGCCATAACGTTATTTTAAACGTTTTTAAGCGTTTCGAATTTTGAAAATTAGAATTTTTTTCCATTTGTGACCCAGTTGTGACGTTTCTATGACGTTACGGAAAATCTTGAAATATTTGCTATTGTCTTCCATAGATATATTTATACTCTATAGTGTTGTTACGTGTGTGTACGCGTGTGTACGTGTTTGTACGTGTGTGTACGAATTAGTACGTTTTCGTACGTGTTTTTACGAGTTTTTATGTATAGGTAGGATTTTTTACGTGTCTGTACGTCACTGTGCGCGTTTGTACGTGTTTATACGCGTTGGTACGTGTTTGTACGTGTGTGTACGTGTTTGTATGAGTGTTTACGTGTTTGTATGTGTTTTTAAGTGTATGAAATCGTTCATACGTGTGTGTATCCTACCAAATATCTTGAAAACTAATGAATGAATTTATTCGAAAGTTTAACTAAATAATCATCATAGAACATACTACAAGCTAATGTCTTTGTTTCCTGGAAATTCAGCAATGAAATGAAAAGAAAGTTAATATATATGAGTGCAGGTGCAATATTCGTTTCAAATCTCTCTAAGCGTAACTTATTTTGTATTAACTACAAAGTACACCGAAAAAAATCCGTTACGTCAATGGTTCCATACCTCCTACAACTGTTATTGTTCGCGAGGTTGAAACTACAGCGGTCTAAAATATGCGACGCACATTATTAGATAGGTATAGTAACAGAGTAGTTCACTGTAAATACTGCAATAGTCCGAGCGCTGAACGTTGGCTGTTGGGGGTAAATGAAATACGATCCGTCAAATCACGCGCGTTCGTGTGTTTTGACGGATCGTATTTCATTTACCCCCAACAGCCAACGTTCAGCGCTCGAACTATTGCAGTATTTACAGTGAACTACTCTGTTACTATACCTATCTAATAATGTGCGTCGCATATTTTAGACCGCTGTAGTTTCAACCTCGCGAACAATAATAGTTGTAGGAGGTATGGAACCATTGGCGTAACGGATTTTTTTCGGTGTAAAGTTGCAATATTATCATTATAGTTTCATGAAGTTTCAATCTTCATAGCATAGTAAAATGCGACAATGTTACCAAATTTTAGAGGCTTATCGATGTACCTTAAAACAATGAATACTTTTAAGTTATTAATATTTTTGAGAATATAGCTGGTTATGTACACAGAATTGGCTTTTCTTATAATTGCTTTTAGTGTAAATAAATATTGCATTGAATTAATAATGGAGGATAATTTCCTCACAAAATTCTTCCAGAGGAAAAAACCAAGAACATGAAAAGGCTCAATTTTTCCTAGATTACTGTATCGACGATTGAGACGAAGAACAGGTTATTTTATTTTTAGTTGAAGAAAGAAGGTATTTAGTTGCAGAAAGGGGCAATTAATTTTTATTTTAGAAAAAATTTTTTTCAGCAATTTTGTAGTAGTATAGCATACCCTAGCTATTAGTTTTCTATACAAGCTCAGAGTAGTTGGCACTTTTAGCCTTAGCGCTGTCATGGTGGCACATTGTCACGTATGCGTACATGCATGAGTATACACGTATTGCTGTGTGTGTGCAACGACGTGCAACGCACTGCTATTGCTATTGATTCAAACTTTCTCAAATGGGCCACGAAAAATCGATTGGTTGATTTTTATAGATCCTTTCGAATATTTTGGAAGCTTTATATATAAAAATTACTATCCTAAAACAATTTTTAAAATTTTCAATTTTCCAAAAAGTTATTATTAAATGAAATTTCCAGAACCTTTTTTTTAAATTGCGATATCTTGTTAAATAATTGGTGAATCCTAACGAAATTATTACCGTATATTTAGAAACTATTTAAGAACATAAAAATAAATAATTTATATTAAAAAATATAATTCGTTAATGAATAATTAATTTTGCAACAAACAAATGAAAATTTAAAAAACTTCTCGATGTCGCAGCTAAATTTTTTTTTTACATTTTAATGCGATAATTAATTATCTGAACATGTGCACAATGAAATTAATGTGCTCCCTATTCATAACAAAGTTAATAAATATTTTAATATATTACATACTGGCTGTGGCAGATGCATGGCGCGCGCCTACCGCTGCGCCTGACGCTGAACTTGCCGACACACTCATTTTATCTATAATTTTCAACGCCGATTATTAAATCGTCAGAATAGTAGATTACTCTACTAGTGAGAAAAATATGTCATTCCCTCACGAGTCGTTTTGTCACTCAAGAGTAGCGAGAGTGACAAAAACGCTGCCAAGTGCTTTGGCTCAATGCTTTCTCATAGAGCTTATTGAGTTAGGGTAATTTGATTTGATTTTTTTAAATATAATTTCAAAGTAAAAAACATAATTTCCATTTAAGAAAAATTAGTGAATGTGAGAGAGTGATTAAGAAATAGGAAGAGAGAGGCAAGAATGGATGAAAATAGAGTAAAAATGAGGATCGATCAGAAAGTAAGAAAAGAGTTAGTGAAAGCGTTAAATCAAAAATCAAAAGAAGTGATCAAAAAGCTACTCTAAGAAAATTATTTTTTAAAAACTTGTGTTTTAAAGACAGTAGCAAATAACTTGTATACAAATTTTAGAGCAAATCTATCGAGTACTTTACGTGAAATGGAAAAAAACTGAAAAATGAAAATTTGTTAAGAAAATTTTTAAAATTTTCTAAAATCAAAACTACACTAAGGAAATCGGTTTTTAAAAGTTATCCTTCTTTTGGCAGCTAAAAATAATTCCCATGCAAATCTCAAAGCTAATTCATCAAGTGATTTACGTAAAATACAAATAAATGAAAAATTAAAAATTTTTTTAAAATTCTTAAAATGGCTCTATAAAAAAGCTACTCTATGACTACCAATTTTTAATAGCTTCCCGTCTACTAATACAAGAACATAGATAATATGCAAAATTTGAAGCAAATTCATCGAGTAATTTTCGAGATCTAATTGGCTCAATAAAAAACATTTTCTTTTCAAAATTTCTTTTTCAAAATTTTAAAAATGCTCTAAAATTAAGACTACGCTATGAAAATCAATTTTTTAAAATTCTCCTTCTTTTGGCAGTCTCACATAATTTCCCTGCAAACAAATTTTAGAACAAATCTATCTAGTACTTTACGTAAAATAAAAAAAAAAATAAGAAAGGAAGAATCAAAATTTTTTTTAGAATCTTTAAAATTATCTAAAATTGTAACCACGCTAAGAAAATTAGTTTTCAAAAGCTTATTTTTTTCAGACGATAGCGAATTGATTGTATAAAAATTTTGGAGAAAATTTATAGTATGGTTTACGCAAAATAGAAGATAAATAAAAAATAAAAAAATTTTTGAAAATTTTGAAAATGCTCTAAAATTTAAATCGCGCTGAGAAAATTAGTTTTCCAAAGCTTGTCTCCTCCAGACAGTAGCGAATAACTCGCATATAAATTTTAGAGCAAATCTATCAAATGGTTTTCGTAAAATAGAAAAAAATGAAAAATAAAAATTAGAAAAAAAATTTTTTAAATGCTCTAAAATTAAAAGTGCGCTAAGAAAATCAGTTTTCAAAAGTTTTTCTTCTTTTGGCAGTCGAAAATAAGTTCCATAAAAATTTTCAAGCAAATTCTTCGAGTAGTTTACAATGCAAAAAAAATGAAAAATCAAGTTTTTTTAAAAATTACTAAAATGGCTATAAAAATAAAGCTACACTAAGAAAACCAATTCTGAATAGCTTCCGCACCAGTTGATCGAAAAATTAAATTGTATGGAAAATTTGAATTAAATCCATCGAGTAGTTTTTAAGATTTTATTGGCTTAATAAATATAAACATTTCTTTCAAAAATTTCAAAATGCTCTAAAATTAAAACTAATTTAAGAAAATCAGTTTTTAGAAATTTATTTTATTTTGGCAATCGCAAATCATTTCCAAGCAAATTTGGAAGCAAATTCATCGAGTTGTAAACAAAAAAACAAAAAAAAGGAAAAATCGAAATTTTTTTTTTTAAACGATTTGAAAATTAAAACTACGCTAGAAGAACCAATTATCAATAGCTTCCCAGCAAGTTAGACAAGCAAATAAATTCCATGCAAAATTAGAAGCGAATCCATTGAGTAGTTTTCGAGATATAATTTACTAACTGACATCATACAGACACACATACACCCACATACACACACGTACATACAGACATTTTCTGGAAACCACTTTTTTTACTCCCTGAGTTCAAATATGTACAAATTAATGAAAAAAATAGAAAAAAATTTTATTTTATCGATACAATGCTTTCTCTATGAGAAAGCAATGGAAAATAATTTTCTTTGCTGATATAATTCTTTCTCTATGAGAAAACGAAAAGACGAGTGGGTAATCTATTGCCGGCCGCCTTCGGAAATAGTTTATTTCGTAACGGGTATGAAAAGGCTTTATTTACGAAACGAGAAATTTACAGCCTAAGCCTAAGGCGAGGGTTGTAACGAGTTTCGTAAAAAAGCCTTTTTATACCAGTTGTGAATCGTATTTTTTGCCATAAGAGTCAAAAAAGAGCAACAAACTTGCGATTTTAAGGTTAGAATGGCAATAAATTAATTATATATTAAATTGTGCAGTTATATATCTCTCCGTGTTTTTGTGTAAAAATATCATTGTATCGATCTTGCAGGGATTAAAAACGAATCAAATAAAAAATTTCTTTTTAAAAAGAACGTAAAGTTTCGTTGGCCTAGGATTTGCCAACCTCTTCAGACTTTATTAGGGAAACAGAAAAACAAAAAATACAAATAAAAAATTGAACACTGAGCAATTCCAACACAACACATGCCTAAACAAAACAAAAAATACCTCAAAATTACTCGCAAATACGCTTTACATTGCTATCTAACAATTACAATCGAAGAGCAGGTATGCTCTTGGTCATACTACGTCACACTGAAAATAAACTATAAAATCGAAGTTCAATGAATTCGCAGTAAACAAGAGTATAAAATTATTACTTCTTACATTTAAGTTGTCTTATAATAGAACTGCATATCTTACTGAGAAACTTTATGTCTTCCTTCTTATTAACGCTGTTATTATTCATACTGATATATATCATTTCAGACAGTATTCTTTTTTTATAATTTGGTTCTAAATCTAGAATTTTTTTATTTTTAAAATTGAAATCATGTCTAGATTCTTTTTTATGTATAGAAAAAGCAGTTTCTTCACCAGTACCTTTTTTATGTTCATTAAAACGTGTTTTTAATGATATTTTGGTTTCTTAGTTGGGCATTCGTTACATTCTAATGAATAAACACACCCTGTGTTGTCGAAGATGTCACATTAGCCTTTGCCCAGCTTTATAATGTTTTTTAATGGTTGGTGAATTATTGGAACAGCACTAATATTATACCTTTTAAGAATATTTCTGCACTTGTCGTATAAATCATTAACATAAGGAATCGAAACAATGCAGCCAAAATTAGAATTTTTTTGTTTCTTTATGTTATTAGAGCTATTGATTGAAAATAGACGTTTTTTCAAATATTTATCAATAAAAATCAATGGATAATTATTATTCCTTAAAATATTTTTTACAATTTTTAAATTATTTGCATGATATTTATCGTCAAATAATAAAATTGCTCTATCAATCAAATTGTAAACAATATTAATTTTTTATTGTAATGTATAATCTGAAAAAAAATTCAAAATCCTCTCTGAGTTTTAGATTTAGAACCGAATCATAAAAAAAAGAATACTGTCTGAAATGATATATATCAGTATGAATAATAACAGCGTTAATAAGAAGAAAGACATAAAGTTTCTCAGTAAGATATACAGTTCTAGTATAAGACAACTTAAATGTAAGAAGTAATATTTTTATACTCTTGTTTACTGCGGGTTCATTGTACTTTAACTTTGTAGTTTGTTTTCAGTGTGACTTAGTATGACCAAGAGCATACCTGCTCTTCGATTGTAATTGTTAAATAGCAATGTAAAGCGTATTTGTGAGTAATTTTGAGGTATTTTTTGTTTTTTTTGGGCATGTGTTGTGTTGGAATTGCTCAGTGTTCAATTTTTTATTTGTATTTTTTGTTTTTCTGTTTTCCTAATAAAGTCTGAAGAGGTTGGCCAATCCTAGGCCAACGAAACGTCACGTTCTTTTTAAAAAGAAATTTTTTATTTGATTTGTTTTTTAATCCCTGCAAGATCGATACAACGACATTTTTAATTATATATTATTTAATATTTATTCATACCCATTTCTTACTACATTTCTTTATTTTCATCACAGAACTTTTGCAATTATTTGAAAAACCCTTACATCCTAAAGAATTTTTATTACACGGTTTATTAATATTACACTAACAAACCATTACTAATGCTTTATAATAAAAGTAGTAAAATATTTTATAGAATAATTACATTTATTAAAAAACACTTAAAATAAATATTAAGAGCAGGTCGAGTATATCTGTCCTTTTCTAATCAAAGAATTGATTTTCTTACAAAAACTAATAATTTTAGCAAAAATAAAAAGAAAGCCGCATCTTGTCTCAAAAAAAGCAATATTTTCATCGATGAGAAAGAATTTATTTTATCGCTTTGTTTTCGAGAAAACCTTGGAAACAAGGTTTTCTTGAAAATGGAGCAATAAAATTAATTCTTTCTTATCAAAGAAAACTTTGCTTTTTTGATACTGGATACGGCTCCCTCTTCTTTTTTTGCTAAAGTTATTAGTTTTTGCGAAAAATTATTTATTTGATTAGAAAAGGACGAAGATACGTGACCTCTTCTTAAATAATATATAAATTATTCCGTTTGGAAAATTTTTTTTGTTAAAATTTTATAGTTGCATCCCCCTGGTTAGGGTATTAGAAACTATAGGTACTTTATTTGTGATTAATGTTTATATACATTAAATTTTTACATACAATAGTGGTATTCGAAAAGTTGTACATGCTATAATAATATTCAAAATTATACAGAAATTTGGTATTCATTTTTAATTATTTGTTACTATACATTATATGTTATTTTTCAATTTTGTTAAGTCTAGAAATTCAATCATTTTACTGATTTGATTTTTGTTATTCAGTATTTCACTTAAATTGTTTTTTATTTCTAATGATTTTCTGTGGTCACTGTATTTCGGGCACTGTAACAATATATGTTCAACACTGTTTTTTATTTGGCACTTATCACATTGATTGGATGTATTTTTGTTTATGATTGATTGGTGTGTCATTTGTGTATGGCGGATGCGTAGTCTCGTGATGAGTATTTGGTTTTTTCTGTTTAAATTGGTGGTGGGATTTTTTTCGTAGATGTTACTTCTTATTCTGTTGAGGAAACTATTGCCTTCTTGCCATTGTTTATTTCAATGTTTGAGGATGTTGATTTTGATTTTTTTTAGTAGGTCTTCTCTGGTAATATTATTGAGTGTGTTGGTGTATATTAATTGACTAGCGTTTTTTGCTGCTTGGATTGCTGTTTGTTGTTCGGGTGAGTCAATTTTATATTGAGTTATCTTGAATTTGCCTTTCATATCTGCTAGTTCTCTATGGGTTTTATTATGGGTTTGATTTTTATGGGTTTTATATACTATGGAGTTATTGTTATTTTGTTTCTTTATTCTTTGTAGAGAATCTGGATCTGTATATATGGTGATGTTATTTTTATTTATTATGTTTTTTGCATGTTCTATGGCCTTGATTATGTTTATTGCTTGTATATTTTGGATTTTGCACCATTTTGGATATTTATGTAGTATTTGCTCGCCGTTAGGTAGTATTATTGCACTTCCAGTCGAATTGTTGTTTTTGTATGTTGATGTATATAACTTGTAGTCGTTCTTGTATTTTCTATGTATTTCTTGGGAATTTTTTGTTGGTTGGTCTATTATATATGAGGTAAATTCTTGTAGTTCTGCTCCAGGGCACGTACGAACCTGTTCAAACAATGTTCAAGGAATTATTTGGTATTTATGTATTTTGTATTTTTTTTGGTTGGTTGTGAATCTGTGGTAGAATGGTTTTTTTGCATTTTTTTTTTAATCGTATACTATTGTATTGTTTTGCTTTGCTAAGATTTCATATACTTGATTCTTTGGCCTAGTTAATATTTTTATTCCATAGTTGAGTGTGTTTTGTATTCTTCTGTATTCCAATGGCATCATATTACTTTCGCTCAGTATACTGTTGGTGGGGCTGGTTATATATGCACCTGTAACGATTCTCATGATTGTGTTTAATATTGTGTCTAGTTTTTTGAGTATGTAGTTTTTGGCTGAGCCATACACAACACTGGCATAGTCTATTTTGCTCTGTATAATTGCTTTGTATGTGTTTTTGATGATTTTTCCGTTTGTGCCCCAGATTTTCGCTGACAGTGTCTTGAGTATATTTATTTTTTGTAAGCATTGTGTTTTGAGGTTGATTATATGGTTGTTCCATGATAGTTTATGATCGAATGTTAAAGCTAGAATTTTTATGTCTTGTACTGTTTTCTATTTTATTTTCTTTTATGGATAATCTGGGTTCCTTGATTTTGCGTTTGTTGTTGAATAAAATTGCTTTTGTTTTGTTTTTTGAGAGCTTGAATCCTGTTTTGTCTGCGAATTCTATTATTTTTTGTATAGTGTTTTGCATGATGGTTTCACTGGTTTTGATATTTTTTCCTTCTATGTAGAGTGTCATGTCGTCGGCGAATATAGTGGTATGGACAGGGCTTTGAATACATTTTTTGATGTCATTAATTGCTATAAGAAAAAGTATTACACTTAGTACTGATCCTCGTGGAACTCCGTTTTCTATGTATACTGGTTCAGAAAGTTCATTTTCGACTCATACTTGGATAGTTCTGTTTTCTAAGAAGTTTTTAATAAAGTGGAACATTCGTCCGGTTATTTTCTGTTTTGTCAGTAGTTTTAATAATCTGTTTTTCTATATTAGGTCGTAAGCCTTTTCTAAGTCGAGGCACACAGTCAGTAGGTGTTGTTTATTTACAAGTGCGTCACAGATTTCTGATTCCAATTTTACTAGACAGTCTATGGTGGAGTGATTTTCTCTAAAGCCGCTTTGTTGCTTAATTAAGATGTTGTTGGCTTCCAGGTACCATTTTAATCGATTGCTTAATATTTTTTCTAAACATTTGCATAGACAGCATGTGAGGGCTATGGGTCTATAGCTTTCTTTATTGTGTTTTTTTCCCTGGTTTGGGTATGGGTATTACTATAGCTTTTCTCCATTGATCGGGAAAGACTTTGTTGGTCCATATGATGTTGTAGATATCTAATAGGCATTTTGTGGCGCTTGTAGGTAGGTTTTTGATAAATATATTTGGTATCATGTCAGATCCATTGTTGGAGCTCTTCCATTGTGATTTCGTTATTTAGGGGGCCATCCAAGTCTTCTTCTTCTTGTGCTGTCATATATGTGTTTTTTTTCTTCTTTTTTATAATGAATGAAGGGTTGTTCATAATAATTATCACTCGAGTTCTCTGCGAAGTTGTTGGCTAGTGTGTTTGCTATATCTTGAGGTTTGTTGATTGTTATATTGTTATCTATTAAGGCTGGTATTTGTAGTTGTTTATGTCGTCCACTTATCGCTTGTATCTTTTTTCATATATCTTTAGTTGATGTTTGGTGATTGATTGAGTTAAAGTATTCTAGCCAGGATTTGCGTTTACTGTGTTTAATAGTTTTCTTCACTAGTGCTTTACGTCTCTGATGTTCTATTTTATTTTCGTATGTAGTTTTTTTTTGTATTTGTTGAATGCTTTTTTTGATTTTTTAATTGCTGTTTCGCATTCTTCATTCCACCACGGTGCGTATTTATTTTGAATTGAGCCTGTTGTTTTCGGGATGCTTTCTTGAGCTGCTTCTATGATTATATCTGTGAGTGTTGTTGTTATATGATTTATGTCTATGTTGTGGTGTTGTTTTGAACGTAGTCGTATAGAGGTTTTATCTTTTGAGAAACTATATCTTGGTATTTAGGCACGTCTGCTTTGTGATATTTCCATCTGGGTTGATTGATACTTTGTGGTGGGTTGAAGTGAGTTATTGTTATGAATATGGGGAAATGGTCGCTGCCGTATATATCGTTGCTTGTTTCTCAATCGATCTGATGTGCTATGCTATTTGAGCATAAGCTTAGGTCTATTGCACTTGTTTTATTGTTATGTACGTTGTAGTGGGTTAGAGAAAGATTGTTGAGTAGTATTAAGTCATTGTTGGCGATGAACTCTTCTATTATTTTTCCTCTGCTGTCTAATTTGTGTGAGCCCCATGATTGGCTGTGGCTATTGAAGTCGCCTGCTAGTATATATGGTGTGGGTGGTTGTTCTATTAAGTCATTTAGTGAAGTTAGGTTTAGTTCATATCTATTGCTTAAATAAATGTTGCATATGCATATTGTTTTGTCCCCTATTAGTGTTTGGATGGCTATTGCTTCTGAATCGGTTGTAATTTTTATTTCTTTACTGTATAGTTTGTTGTTTACCAGTATTGCTACACCGCCACTGGCTGCTGAGCAGTCAGTACGGTTTTTGTTATAACAGCTGCAGTTTTTTAATTTGATTTTTTGATCATCATTTAAATTGGTTTCTTGAATGTATATTATATTACTGTTTTGCCGATCTATTAATTTTTCCATGATTTCTTGATTATTTTCTATTCCATTAATGTCCCATTATTATTTTTTCCATGTTTATTGCTTATTTTGTATTTGAGTGTCTGTTTCTTCTGTGTCTGAATTCATTGGTGTATCTTGCGGGGTTGTTGGTGCTCCGGATATATTCTTTAGTAGTATGGTGCATCTTCTTTTTATGGAGCTGTCTCTTACGTTTGGGTATATATCTTGTTTAATTAATCTGATAAAGTCTTCTATATTTGTTGTGTGCTGTTGTACTATCTCTAAAGGGTTTTTTGCTCCAATTAGGTTTTCCAGTAAATTTTTGAATTGTATGTAGTTCATTATTGTGTTTTTTTCATTTAGGTAGGTTCTTAAACTGATTAGTTTTTTGTCTAACTCGTCAATTGGTGCTAAGTCTATTTTTTTTTTTTTATTGTTTGATCCTCCTTTTTTTTCTTTTGGTAAGCTGGGGAAGTTTTGCATATATTCTTCTTTCTGGCTATTTTGTGTTTCAGTTGAGCTGATTTGTGAGTGTGCACGTTTTTATCTTTTTTTTCTACATCAATATCCATTTCTTCTGTATAATCTTCTATAATATGTATCTCTTGGTTTTCTAATGTGTTGTCAGTGTTATTTGAATTATTTATTATACTATTAGTGTTTATATGGTTGGCTTCTTGAGGCTCGGAGTCGTTTTGGTTTGGTTTCTTTACACAGTATCGTGCGATGTGTCCTTCCATTTTACATATAAAGCATCGAAGAGTATCTGTGCTTGTATATATGTAGTAACTTGTATCGTCGTAGTTTAATCTAAAAATCTCTGGTACCTTTTCGATGTCTTCTATTTTAACATAAGTTTGTCTTCGTGAGCTGATTACATGTTCGTACCCTTCTTTTTCGATGCTTGCTTTTACAGCGGTCTAATAAATACTTGTTTTCCTTTAATTGTTATGTGTTCATGTTTGTCTGTTAATTTGTCGACTAATTCTTTTGTTGCTAAATATATACAGATACGATTATTTGATGCCTTGGTTGATGCAATAACATTTTTTGAGCCGACTATATCTCCTTTCGCACAGGTGTAATCTGTTAAATTGAGGTCATCTACGCACATTAGTATCAATCCCTGGTTTCTTTCTGGAAACAAAAACTTTTGGACCACATCTGCATAACTGTTGTTTTCTGCTTTTCTAACTTCAAACGTTGGTATATTCTTTTTTACGGCAGGAGGTTCTCCCATGGTAGTCATCTTTAATTGCGCCGAAGCGCAATCGAAGATAAAGTGATTGTTCTTAGAATCAAACTAATTTACACTTATGCTACATTGACGCTTAGCACCGTTTAAGATATACGGAGAGTTATAAATACGTGTATTCACTACGAGCTCTCGTAGAAGACTGGTTTGGAAAATTATAGATAATATAAGTGTGTTGTGAAGCTCAGTGTCAGGCGTAGCGGTAGGCGCCACGCGTCTGCCACAGCCGCTACGTAACGTATTAAAATATTTATAACTTTTTATGAATAGAGAGCACATCAATTTTATTGTGCAGATTTTTAGATAATTAATTAAGGAATAAAAATGTAAGAAAAAAATTTAACTGCGACACCGAGAAGTTTGTTGAATTTGCATTTGTTTATTGCAAAATGAATTATTTATCAACAAATTACATTTTCTTACGTAAATTATATATTTTTTTGTTCTTCAATTATTTCTAAGTATACGGTAAAAATTTCGTTAGGATTCACTAATTATTTAACGAGATATCGTAATTTTAAAAAAATGTTCTGGAAATTTCATTTGTTAATAACTTTTTGAAAAATTGAAAATTTTGAAAATTGTTTTAGGGTAATAATTTTTATATATTAAGCTTCCAAAATATCCAAAAAGATCTATGAAAATCAACCAATCGATTTTAATTTCTCATTTGAGAAATTTCGACTCATTAAAAAAGGGTCTTCCCCTACTACATTCAGATATTAAACACATGAAACGTCGAAGAATAAGTTGAATTAATGACTCATTAATCGTTGTTGCACACGCGTGAATATCCTTACACAGCATCGCGCTAAGCTGGTCATACGAGTTTGACCGCGTGGTTTGTAGCGTGGGGCGAGAGTCAGACTTTGGTCTTGAGATGCGGGGACCTATATTGAGTCGCTTTTCATGTTCTAATTTAATTAAAGATTTCAATTTTCAATTTTAATATCTTAAACCCCTAACCAAGTAAAGCAACATGCCTCTATCTCTTTACTTGGGGTTTAATGAGATCGGTCCTCTAAGGCGGGGTCGCGTATATTTTTAAAATGTTTAGAAATATAAATATATATATATATTATATATTATATATAAAATATTGATAAAAAAATGCTTATAATAATATTTAAAAAAATATATTTTATAATATTTGTGAATATAATTTTGAAATATAAAAAAAAATGTTCAAAAATACACCGAAAAAAATGCCGAATTTACACGCTGCGAAGTCGATTGTTGTAAATGATTTGGACAACATTCGCAGCCATTGATATCGGAAAATCACAATGTAAGAGTGCGTAACAATATCGCAGCCAATCATTCGAACTTTCTGTATAAAAGATTACATTAATCGGAGCAGAGCGCTGCAACTAAGCTGCGTTGTGGCTCGCTACGGCTCTCCGTAGTCTACGGCACAGAAAGCTGAATCCAAGACCAGCGACTAAACTGCTCTGTCGCTCGCTACGGCTCTCCATAGTCTACCGCACAGAAAGCTGAATCCAAGCCCAACGACTAAACTGCTTTGTCGCTCGCTCCGACTCTTCGCATCGAATCATGCAGAAGGCTAAAGGCGACCACTGTATTCTCCGTACCCTAACGTATACAGAAAACTGAATCCAAGCACAGCGTTTTATTGCGAGCGGTCGCTCGCTTTAAATGCCGATCTCAAGCCTTGCGACAACGCTTTGAACACGCTTGCTTAATTAATAAATAACATTGAAAAAATTATAATTTTTATTTCCTTTTATATTTTTTTTTTAAAGTTCATGTAATTATGTGAATTCATAATTTTGAACTATTTTTAAAAATTTATAATTCATAAGTACAGTTATTAATAATTTAATATCTTTGATTATTTTTTTTTTTTATTTTTAGATTTATTAGGACATATTTAAAGTTAAAAAGTTAAAAAACTATACTAATAAATCTATTAACAAATCTAAAAATAAAACAAATAAAGAATTGAGAAAGAAAATAACTTTTTTCAACAAACAATTCATGAGATTATGAATAATAACATTTATGAAGTTATTACTAAACATTAGATTCCCTTAATTATATTGTTCCAAATTTCATACGCAAGTTGTATTCACTTGCCGTAAAAGGAAAAATATTTACAGATGATTTTTATGCTATTTTAAATTTGTAGTTAATTTGGGTACATAATAAATAATTAATAAATATTTCCAAGTGAAAAATACTCAAAACCTGGTAGAATTAAGATTTATTGGTAATATCGTCACTTTATATTTATGGATGATATCTGATAGAAATGTATTTGTACGTTTTCTTCAAAATAATAAAGTGCGTTTGAAGAAAGAAAATCTTGTGATTGATTAAAAATGACTGTTTTTAATACTTTTCCGCAAATTCAGGTGTTTTTAGAAATTCTCTTCGTTATTGCTGAAATTTATTCGTTCTTTATAAAAAAAATATTAAGTCAAGTCATTAAATATCAAATCAACTTGGGCAGTTTTTGAGTATATTCAATAGTGATTTTTTACCTAACAGGTAAGTTAAAAAGTCTATATATTGTAATTTTTAAAAATTCAATTATATTACACATGTTATTTTCAACAAAAATAGTTCTATTAAGTTTTTACAATAGTTTGATACTTTTTACTAGAAAATTTATCAAAACATTAATTTAGCCAAAAAATTTGAATAAATAAAAATATTTCATCACTTTGCATTTTTAACCCTAAAATGTTTTATTTTTATTTTAGAAACCAAATGGAACATACTCCCAGACTTATTGATTTTTATTATTTAGCCGTGTAAATTCATGTGAAATTTTTCGTATGTATATATATATATATATATATCTACAAGTTCTATGGATTTATTGTTATAACTAAGAGTATTATTTTATTAAGATTTCATAAAATGGAATAAAATAATATATGAACGACAATTATTTTAAATAAATTTCAAAGATAGATTGGTACATCTTCAAAAGTTTAAACTTTAAATATTACTTTTTTGAAACAATTTTAAACAGCTACTATTCGATTTTCATTATATTAAAAAAGACACAACTGCTTGCGAATAAATTATTCTTTTTTAAAACTATTAAACAAAATTCATTTTTTTTTTTTTTTTTTTTTTTTTTTAATAATAAACGGGCATTTTCTGCCCAATAGCAATTTACGTAAACAATTAAAGACAATACAGTTGACGTATTATTTAACGTGGTGTCAGCCCACGGCAGAGACAGCGAAAAAGCGACCAGACGGGGAATCGATCCCGCGCCAACGGGAATACGAGTCACGCGCCTTAGCCACTACTCCACTGAACTCTACTTTTTAAAAATCATATTGCACGATACCTTTAAAATTTCATTAATAGTATCAAATATTTTCGAAAAATGATATGAATGGTTTTTGCATAAATGGTATGGAAAAAAGCAAATTTCTGGAGGTTTTTTCATTAAATATAATTAAATACAATAAATATATACATATGAAAAATTTCACATGAATTTACACGGCTAAATAATAAAAATCAACAAGTCTGGGAATATGTTCCATTTGGTTTCTAAAATAAAAATAAAAAATATTGGGGTTAAAAATTTAAAGTAATAGAATATTTTTATTTACTCAAATTTTTTGGTTGAATTGATGTTTTGATAATCTCTCTATTAAAAAGTATCCAACTATTGTAAAAACTTAATAGAACTATTTTTGTTAAAAATAACATGTATAATATAATTGAATTTTAAAAAATTACAATATGTAGACTTTTTTACTTACCTGTTAGGTGACGAATCACTATTAAATATACACAAAAACTGCCTAAATTGATTTGACATTTGATGACTTGACTTAATATTTTTTTTATAAAGAACGAATAAATTTAGCGATAACGAAGAAAATTTCTAAAAACACCTGAATTTGCGGAAAAGTATTAAAAACAGTCATTTTTAATCAATCATAAGATTTTCTTTCTTCAAACGCACTTTATTGTTTTGAAGAAAACGTACAAATACATTTTTATCAGATATCATCCATAAATATGAAGTGACGATATTACCAATAAATCTTAGTTCTACCAGGTTTTGAGTATTTTTCACTTGGAAATATTTATTAATCATTTATTATGTCCCTAAATTAACTAAAAATTTAAAATAACATAAAAATCATCTGTAAATATTTTCCCTCTCACGGCAAGTGAATACAACTTGCGTATGAAATTTGGAACAATATAATTAAGGTAATCTAATGTTTAGTAATAACTTCATAGATGTTATTATCCATAATTACATGAATTGTTTGTTAAAAAAAGTTATTTTCTTTCTCAATTTTTCATTTGTTTTATTTTTAAATTTGTTAATAGATTTATTAGTATAATTTTTTTAACTTTTTAACTTTTAATATGTCCTAATAAATCTAAAAATAAAAAAAAAATAATCAAAGATATTAGATCATTAATAACTGTACTTATAAATAATAAATTTTTAAAAATAGTTCAAAATTATAAATTCACATAATTACATGAACTTTAAAAAAAAAATATAAAAGGAAATAAAAATTATAATTTTTTCAATGTTATTTATTAATCAAGCAAGCGTGTTCAAAGCGTTGTCGCAATGCAATGAGATCGGCAATTAAAGCGAGCGACCGCTCGCAATAAATCGCTGTGCTCGGATTCAGTTTCCTGTATACGTAAGAGTACGGAGAACCGTAGTGAGCGACTACATAGTTCATTCGCAGTAGTTGCCTTCGGCCTTCTGCATGATTCGGTGCGAAGAGTCGGAGCGAGCGACAAAGCAGTTCAGTCGTTGGGCTTGGATTCAGCTTTCTGTGCGGTAGACTATGGAGAGCCGTAGCGAGCGACAGAGCAGTTTAGTCGCTGGTCTTGGATTCAGCTTTCTGTGCCGTAGACTACGGAGGGCCGTAGCGAGCCACAACGCAGCTTAGTTGCAGCGCTCTGCTCCGATTAATGTAATTTTTTATACAGAAAGTTCGAATGATTGGCTGCGATATTGTTACGCACTCTTATATTGCGATTTTCCGTTATCAATGGCTGCGAATGTTGTCCGAATCATTCACAACAATCGACTTCGCAGTGTGTGAATTCGGCATTTTTTTCAGTGTACCTGAAAGAATATTTGTTTTTTTAAAGGATACCCCCCATTAAGATAGTCAATTTTGCCCTGTCCCTGAAATTTCTGTTTGACCTTGTAACTTTATTCTGGATAAAAAAAAATAGTTTTTGTCATATTTGCAGACCGCGACCCCCCTCCCCCTGTCCACACCATGGAAAAAATGATTTTTTACTATTTATTTTTTTTCTCCGCATCTAGTCGGTAAAAAAACCCAAGAAAATCGTGCTTATAGCTTAAATGGTTACAAATCACGTAGAATTTTTTCATTAAGATTTGATGATGCTATGTAACCTAAAAGGATAAAGAAAAATTCAAACCCTTCCTATTTTCACGAGAAATGCGGTACAGGGCCAATTCTTGCAAAAGAACTTGTATTTTGTTTAAAATCACTTGCCTGAATTTTGCCAAATATTTTCTGTTGGTGTGCCATAGTTAAAAATGGAAAAACTTATTTTTTCGACGTTTTTGGCTGATTCTAGCTCATTTGCAGACTTTGTATTATTATTTATATTATGAAATTGTATTCTAGAACTTTATTTATGAATTTAATTATGCAATCAAGTCAGAAAAATAAGATTTACAAATATTCGCATCATAGTTTTGCACGAATCCACATTTTAGATTAGGTATTTAAACACTTCTTTCATGATTTTGTTGATATTTCACTACTTTATATATGATAAAATCTTTTAAATATTATATTGCTTTGATATAAGAAAATATTTTGGTAAATAAGTCATTTCACAGGTACAGCTATATTAAGTACGGTCAAAATATCAACTTGAGATTACATATGAATTTATATTTCGTAAGAAAAACTTATCAATATAAACATTATCATGATGATTTAATAATATGAACCTTGTCTTTGACATTTTTAACTTTATGTAATCTAAATCTGCACTCAAGTCACACTTTGCGAGAGCTATGTGGTCTATTTTTACATTGTGTAAAAAAAATTTGAGCATACGAGTACATTGAAATCTTGTTTACATGTCTCATATTAATATTACAATATTAAATATATTTTTGTTAAATGCGCTTATTATAACCAATTATTTTATGATATTTGCAATCGTTTTATAGATCATAAATAAAGTTTGCACTTATGTCATGTATTGTATTATATTATCTCTATTGACATAGGTACAAATCCAGTAACGTAACTCAAGTAACAATCGTTAGGCTGAAAGTTATAGTCTTTACTTAGTTCTCAGATATCTATGTTCTTACTCTTTTTCCATAAGAAGAACAAGGATAGAATATTTAAGAACTGAGTAACAACTACAACTTCTAGCCTAAGACTTGAGTTGGGTCTATGAATTCGAGCCATAAACAAACATTATGGCTCGAATTCATAGTTGTGTCTTGAGTATTAAGTATGACTTAAAACATAAGTTTCGTTACTTGAGTATCAGCTGCTACTTCAATTGAGTGCTACATGAAGAGGTTATCACAGTTAGTTATGAAACAAAATCACACAAATAAGATAGTCGTCGGTAAGGATGTAACACTCAATTGAAGTAACTGCTGATACTCGAGTAACGATACTTAATTTTTAAGTCATACTTAATACTCAAGACACGACTATGAATTCGGGCCTAAGCTCGGGCCAAAGAAAAGTAACATGTAAAATATTTTGTAAATAGAATAACGAATATTAGTATTGAAACAGTATTACGAATATTATTATAAAAAATAAAATCCTATATTTATTAATTCTACATATTAGGTAAGGATTTATTTCTAAGGAAATTGTAGTTGAAGACGATAATATTATTTCATAGGCTATATTACAATATTAGAATAACATTGTATAATAAAAATTGATTCAATATTAAATGAATCGTTATAATTATTATTGTAGGTGTTTAAGAAGATCTTTCGATAAAACATTAGGGCAAAATATTCGAATTATAATTTGTATATGATTAAGATAATAAATCCAAAACTTCTGAAAATATATAGAGCTATTACACGCTAGAAAAAGAACAGGCACAGATATAAGAAATACTTTGCTTCTATATCTATATATATATATATATATATATATGAGAAATAAGCGCGTTGTTCCTAGCAACAACTCGCTATTCCATGTAAACAGGATTTCAATGTACTCACATGCTCACATTTTTTTTACACAGTGTAATAATAGACCACATAGCTCTCGCAAAAGTGTGACTTGAGTGCAGATTTAGATTACATAAAATTAAAAATGCCAAAGACAAGGTTCATATTATTAAATCATCATGATAATGTTTATATTGATAAGTTTTTCTTACGAAATATAAATTCATATGTAATCTCTAGTTGATATTTTGACCGTACTTAATATAGCTGTACCTGTGAAATGACTTATTTACCAAAATATTTTCTTTTATCAAAGCAATATAATATTTAAAAGATTTTATTATATATAAAGTAGTGAAATATCAACAAAATCATGAAAGAAGTGTTTAAATACCTAATCTAAAATGTGGATTCGTGCAAAACTATGATGCGAATATTTGTAAATCTTATTTTTCTGACTTGATTGCATAATTAAATTTATAAATAAAGTTCTAGAATACAATTTCATAATATAAATAATAATACAAAGTTTGCAAATGAGCTACAATCAGCCAAAAACGTCGAAAAAATAAGTTTTTTGCATTTTTAACTATGGCGCACCAACAGGTAATATTTGGAAAAATTCAGGCAAGTAATTTTAAACAAAATACAATTTTCTTTTTTTGCAAGAATGGGCCCTGTACCGCATTTCTCATAAAAATAGGAAGGGTTCGAATTTTTTCTTTATCCTTTTAGGTTATATAGCATCATCAAATCTTAATGAAAAAATTTTACGTGATTTGTAACCATTTAAGCTATAAGCACGATTTTCTTGGGTTTTTTTTTACCGACTAGATGCGGAGAAAAAAAATAAATAGTGAAATAGTACATTACGTAACGGGTATGGAAAGGCTTTATTTACGAAACGAGAAGTTTACGGCCTGAGCCGAAGGTGAAGGTCGTAACGAGTTTCGTCAAAAAGCCTTTCCACACTACTTGCGTAGTGTATTTTTCGCCATGAGAGCCAGAAAAGAGCAACGGAATTGCGATTTTAGGGTTGGAATGGCGAAAAATCATTTTTTCCATGCTGTGGACAGGGGGAGGGGGGTCGCGGTCTGCAAATATGACGAAAACTATTTTTTTTCATCCAGAATAAAGTTACAAGGTCAAACAGAAATTTCAGGGACAGGGCAAAATTGACTATCTTAACGGGGGGTACCCTTTAGAGAAAAATATATGCTATTATAAAATGTAATTAATATAAAAATAAGAAGTTTAATTTTAATTGTGAGTTTGATAAAAAAAAGAGATCACTTACTTTCCAATGAGATGAGTTGAGGTAAATAGCAGAGTTATGGATGTCCTTTTAAAAAGACCTTGGCGTGTTGACTATACCTTGAAGACTACTTGGAGATTGAATTATTGAGAGCTTGTTGACAACTGAGAGGACACTTGTAGAATGTTGCTGGACCCTTAAGGGTTGGTTGATCTTGAAGAAAGCTTGGCGAGTGTCCAAGCGGAATTGACTGGCAGTACTTCGTTAGGGTATTTTATACTATTAAAATTGGGCTGTTACTATTCACCCTCGTTAGGGTAAATTTTGATGTATTGAAATTTTCTTATTAGTTGATGAATTTTTGCAGAAAAGTTTTGTAAATTGTCACTTGCCTGTGTTGACATTGATTTCTTTTCTCTTTTTCTTTTCACTACCTTTCTCTCTCTTTTGAAATTAAGCTCCATATAATTTTATATTAATTTTTTTATTAAAAATAAGCATATAACAATAAAATAATAAAAAAGGTTGTTTTAATTTTCAATATTTCTTTGGTTAATATTTATTCGAGTAACTTATTTATTTTAAGTAAACATGTATTTTGATATGAATTTTAATGTATCATTTGATAAAAAAAAGGAAAATAAAATAAAAAAGATAATAAAAAGAAATATTAAAAATCAATTACAATTGTTAAAGAATAAAGGAAATAGAAATAGACGCAATAAGTATATAAAATCGACGCAGTTAAAAATAGATGCCAAGAAAGAAAAAGAAGAGAAGACACTAAAATGTTATTTAAAAAGAAATGCTTAAGAAGGGGCCGAACTATCTATCTTTGTCTAATAGCGTTTTTCATTATTTTTGTAAACACTATCCGGTATAACAAGAAAAAAATAGCAGCCCCCGCTAGATATTAGTATAATAAGTAAATTTTGTAATAACAACCAAATTTTTTCACTGCGTAGTTTTTGAATAATTAGAGACCTACCAAAAAAAGATAGGTTATATTCTAGATTGCTAGTAGGTCTCTAATTAGTCAAAAACTATGCGGTAAAAAATTTGGTTGTTATTACAAAATTTACTTATTATACTAATATCTAGCGGGGGCTGCTATTTTTTTCTTGTTATACCGGATAGTGTTTACATAAATGATGAAAAACGCTATTAGACAAAGACAGATAGTTCGGCCCCTTCTTAAGTTTTTATTAAAAAATTATTTGATTCGTGTTTAACAAATTGCAGTTTAGTAAAATAAATCAATTATATCGGTAATTATTCGAATAAAATTTAAACAATAAGTAATTTTATTCGTGTATATAATTGTTTATTTATACAACGGTTTTTACATTTGTCTAAAAGTTTGTTGATCCTAATTATTTATTTAAAAAATTATTTTGTATTATTTTAAAAAAGAAAAGTATTTTAATTAACACTGGAAATTTCAATATGTATGCTTATAGCTGCTAATCTTCGAGCATAGACTACTGGAGGAAGCCTCCCAGCTATTAATTGCGTTACAAGGCGAAAAGAAAGAAAGCCTCTATTTTGGTACGTGCTATCTCTCTCTCACTTTCTTAGTGGGGAACAAAAGCAGCCAATCAAATCAGGCTAGAGAGAGACAGCACGTACCAAAATAGAGGCTTTCTCTCTCTTCGCCTTGTAATGCTTGCTGCCATTCGGAGGCTTCCTCCAGTAATATATGCTCGAAGCTGCTAATATTGTCTATATACAGTGCGACGCTTGAATTTTACGCGCGCTTAGACTGCTTGGCGCTCGGCCGCCAGAAGCAAGTACGGGCGCTGAGCCGCTACGAGGCGTTGCTCCCGTAACGGGAAAAACAAGTCTCTGTGCAAATAAGAGCCGTCGCTGGCTCTCTCGAAGCTCACTCCTTACCTGACCGTCCGTCTGTTAGCATGTACTAGGGGGAGAACTTTGCATGCTGCAGATGGTCTTTCCTATTCCGCTTTGACTCTCTCGGAGTTTACGTAGAGTCAAGTTCCTGTACCTTATCCGCGTGCACTAGGATATTACTTTGCACGATTTCCTGCTTCTCTGTTGGAGTTGTACATAGAGAGATCCTCCTGCCGTATATTTTCCTCTCCACTCTCTTGGAGATTACATAGAGTGGGGGACAAGTAAGTATATTTGTTTAATTTATGAATTGGTAAAGATATTGATAAAATGAAAAAAGCAAAACTCGATTGCTGCACCTCCGACATCCCGTTAAGAACATTCCTGAAATATTATTTGTTTAAATAGAAAATATCATTATGAATCGACGATTGAATTATTTTGTTTTTATCATTAAAAATGATAATAGCATAAGTCCATGAACACTTACAACTTTGAAACTTATAATTAGAATGAAAATGGCATAAGTCACAAATGATGGAATGTTTTTTATTATGATAAAAAAAATAAAAACAATGCTTTCACGTTTGGGTGAATTATAAGAAAAATTTTCCTGATTTTTTTATTGACATAACTTTAATATCGAAAATCTCTAAATTAGAAGTATGAGACTTATGCCACTCTCATTCTAACCCACACATATAAAAAGAAATAATAATGATGTCGTAGTTCAGGATATGCATTAAAGAACAATGACTTGCGAATATTAAAATGTAAAATTCAAGTATAAGGCTGTTCATGTTCAATTCATTTACTAGGGGGTATCCTCATACCGACATAATTTACAAAAATACACATAACTTATATTTATTATTAATTAATAATTATTATATGTTTATATTTTTATGTATATGTATGTATATTTTTATATCAAGTTTGTTCCTAAGCTTGGCATGAGTCATAATAAAGACTGTCACCAAATTTCATTGTAACTGAAGGTTTTTCCAAATTTGAGTCTGGCATCTGTTCCTTAATGAGTTGATAATATATTGATAGATATATGAGAAATAATTTAAAAAAATTTTAGTGTAGCTATAGGAAAAAGATATAATGAAGCGAGAGTATATTTTAAACCTTGTAAGAGATCTTGTCAAATTTGGAAGGATAACGGTACATCTGTGTAAATAAAAAATTCGTATCGCATTGTTAAGTTTACTGCAAAAAATTTATACATAGAAAATATCATCAAAATAAAAATATCATTGCATGTTGGATACTAATGGAGTCGTTAGGTACTATAATTACTTGTTTCAAAATATAGGCTAGTATTTAGTTAAATTTATATTTCTAGATTATATATATAGTTCTTAATGCGTTACAGAATAATAAATATCTCAAAAGAAAATGAGTTCACATCAAAACATATACAGATCAGACAAAATAATAATCTTTTGGCAAAATATGAAATTGAATAATGATTTAAAAATAATTATCAGAAAAATAAAGTGTCGGTCTTATAGGAAAACACTTTAAGAGTAATTTAGAAAAGAAATTTGCATGAAAAGATATAAATGAAATTTAATTTTATGTTTAAAAGAAGTCGGCAAAATTACTTGACATTAAACACACAAATCTAACTTTATGTGACGTTTTTGAATATACACAGATAGACTGATAAATGCACTCATACATGTAAACAACGCAAGATTGTCGTAGTGTGACCGCCATGACAGCGCTAGAGCTTAGAACGCCACCTACTCTTATGATGTTTTATGATGAAATTAAACAATATACAAACACAAAATACGTTTGCCCACCAGAAGCTATGCATCGTATATTAAAATATAGTATTAGTGAACTTTCACATGTTATTTATATATAAGCTGTTCACAATAAAAATAAACAATATGTATATTTTAAAGAAGGATCCGAACACGAAATTAATAAGAAAAATGTGAATACAACACTAACAGCGCGGTTTGAACTTAATAAATCTGACCCAGAGACACATAATTACATTTATTCTGATATACCACAACATTATGTTTTGAATCGAATACCTGAAACATGGACGAAAAGTATAAAAACTATGAAACCTATTTTAACCAGAATGTACTTACTAGGAGAGTGTCACATCTCCGGATCATGGATTGTACTCAAACTTCCGTATAAGTTTTCAGATGACAAAATATGAAAAAGGCTAAAGTTATAGTCATAAACGCTCAATATTTCGCTAGTTACAGTCGATTTTGAAAAATCACTGAAAAAGTTACTTGATTTTTAAATGCATATAGTTCTTCAGCATTGATAGCTAGAAGCTTGAAACTTTTTTAAAATCAAAGTTGAGCTCAAACCGTTCCGAAATTTTAGTTATAGCATATCAAAACATTATTTTTTCATAAAGTTATAGCGTGATAAAGATTGGACCGGAATTTTCTTTTTAAAACATTAATTCATAACGACGAACATAGACGCTTATAGAAGCGTACTCTTAAATGGGAAATTTCTGTCAAAAATGAGTTACCTAGCTACTGACGGCGCCACTAAATCCCATGTATTTTTATATCTATATATTTCCAATTTTTCATATGTATAGATATACAAACAATGTTAAAGTGTTACCCAGCGTTTTGGACGAAAAACTTAACCCAGAAGTATCCTTCTATAAGCGTCTATCTTCTTTGTTATGAATAAATGCTGAAATTGAGTCCAATCTTTATAACGCTACAACTTTGGGAAAAAATAATATTTTGATATGCTATAACTACTATTTCGGAAGTTATAGTCACAAACACTCGATATTTCCTTAGTTACAGGCAATTAAAGAAAATCACTAAAAAAGTTACTAGATTTTTAAATGCATATTGTTCTTTAGCATTGATAGCTAGATGCTTGAAACTATTAAATTAAAGCTGAGCTCAAATCCTTTCGAAACAGTAGCTATATCATATCAAAATATTATTTTTTCCTCAAATTGTAGCGTAATAAAGATTGGACCTAAATTTTCTTTTTAAAACATTAATTCATAATAAAAGCTGAAATTAGGTCCAATCTTTATTACATACCCAACATTCATTGAAGCAGCAAAAGCAAGAAATTTAGTTGAAATAGATGATGAATGGGATAAATATCTAGAAGAATCATGTAAATTTCGATTTCCAGAAGCTCTTTGTCAATGATTTAGTTACATTTGTACATTTCACAATCCAATTCATGCTCGAGAATTATATGAAAAATATAAAATTTATTTTTATCGTATTACAAAAACGAATTAACAAAAAAGGTAAAAAATATGCATTAAGCACAATTAATGATATTTTAACTAATAATGGATTCCAATTAAGTGACTTTGATTTACCTACTTTAGAATATTATATTGAAAATAACGAAAGTGAATTTAGTACAGTAAATAATGTTAATAATATTCGGTCAATTATTGATAGTCTAACAAATGCTCAAACGACTATTTTTAATACAGTAAAAAAATTCATTTAATACAAACTGCTATGAAAAGTATATATATAGACTGTCCAGATAGCAGTGGAAAAAGCTACTTATGGACAGGTATAGTGGCTAATTTATTACAAGATGTTGTGACAGTACATACAGCATTTAAATTACCATTGAACATATCTAAAGACACAATATATAATATTAGTGCATACAGCGCAATAGGTAAAAAAATGAAAAATGTATTAATTGTTATTTAGGATGAGATCACAATGACATCAAAATACGCTTCAAAAGCCTTCGACCGCATGTTTAAAAATGTATGTAATAATAATTACTTGTTTGGAGAAAAAACATTTATCATATCAGGTAAATTAAGACAAACATTGCCAATAGTAAACCAAAAATAGAACACAGATAGTAGGGAATTGTGTAAAAAAAAAGCTATTCATGGAAACATTTTTAATGGTAATTTTCATTCAAAATATAAAAACGGAAATGAAATTATACAGATTTCAAAAGAAACTGCTTTTCTAAGAGCTACAGATAAAAAACGCAACAATTATTGTAAGCGCTGTGTAATAAAAATTTGTGGCAGCAATTTTGAACACTGTGTAGTAAGATACACACATACATATACACACATACATATACACATATACACATATACACATACACATACACACTTACGCATACACACATACACATACACACATACACACATACCAGACACACTTACACATACACACATACACATACACACATACACACATACACATATATACATTCACACATACACATACACATAGACACATATACATTTACACATACACATACACACATATACACATACACATACACACATACACATACGCACATACACATACGCACATGCACATACGCACATACACATACCTACATATACATACACACATACACATACACTCATACACATACACACATACACATACACACATACACATACACACATACACATACACACATACACATACACACATACACACATACACACATACACATACGCACATACACACATACACATATACACACACACATCCACACATACACATACACACATACACATACACACATACACATACACACATACACACATACACATACACACATACACATACACACATACACACATACACATAAACACATAAACATACACACATACACACATACACAACCACACATTTTTGTCTCTGTCTCTTCATCCCGGACTCAGTCTCTCCGCCTCCGTCTCTTTGTCTTCATTTCCCTGTCTTCGTCTGTCTATTTTGGACTCTACGTCGTCGTCCCTCCGACTCCGTCCCTCCGTCTCCGTCTCTTAATCTCCGTCTTTTTATCTCTCCGTCTGTCTGTCTCCGTCTCCCTGTATCCGTTTTCCGTATTTTTTCCTTCGCCTCCGTCTCTCGGTCTCCGACTCTTCGTTTTCATCTCTCTGTCTCCATTTATCCGATCCGTCTATATGTCTCTGTTTCTCCGTTTCCGCCTATTTGTCTCCAATTCTCCGTCTCTAACTCTTTGTCTCTACGTGTCCATCCCGCTCTTTTCGTTTCTCCATCTCCGTCTGTCTGTCTCAGTCTCTCCGTCCCCGTATCTCCGTCTCCGTCTTTTCGTTTCCGTCTTTTCGTCTCCGCCTTTTCGTCTCTGTCCCTCCATCTCGGTCCCAGCCTCTTTGTCTCCGTCTCTTTGTGTTCATTTCTCTGTCTCCGTCTGTCTGTTTCCGGCTCTACGTCTTCGTCCCTACGACTCTGTCCCTCCATCTTTGTCTCTGCGTCCCTTCATCGCTTCGTCTCCATCTCCTTGTCTCCGTCTTAGCGTCTCGGTCTCTTCGTCTCCGTTTCTTCGTCTCCGTCTATCTGGCTCAGTTTCTCCGTCTCCGCCTTTTCGTCTCCATCTTTTCACCTTTGTCTTTCCATCTCCATCCCACCGTCTCCGTATCTCCGCCTCCGTCTCTCTATCTCTTCGTCTCTGTCTTCGTCTTTCCGTCTCCGTCTTTTCGTCTCTGCCTTTTCGTCTCTGTCCCTACATCTCCGTCTCAGCCTCTTCGTGTTCGTCTCTTTGTCTTAATCTCTCTGTTTCCGTCTATCTGTTTCCGCCTCTACGTCCTGGTCCCTACGACTCCGTCCCTCCATCTTCGTCTCTGCGTCCCTTCATCTCTCCATCTCCGCCTCTTCGTCTCTATCTCTCCGTCTTTGTCTCTCCGTCTCCGTCTTTTCGTCTCTGTCTCTCTGTCTTTGTCTTTTGGTCACTGTCTCTCCGTCTATCTGTCTTGGTCTCTCAGTTTCCGTTTTTCCGTCTTCTTCCCTTCGTCTCCATTTCTTTGTCTTCGTCTCTTTGTCTCTGTCTCTCCGTCTTCGTTTTTCCGTCTTCTTCCCTTCGTCTGCAGTCTTTCCATCTCCGTCTTTTCAGCTCCGTCTCTTTGTCTTTGTCTCCATTTTTCCAGTTTCTTACCTTCGTCACCGTCTCTTCGTTTTCGTTCTTCCGTATTTGTCTCTTCGTCTCAGCGCTGGAAATAGCAACCGTGAATTCTTAATTACACAATGCTTACAATAACAGTCGCGGTTTTTCAACCACACAGAGCTTAAAATAGCAGCTGCGAATTTGTAACTCCACAGCGCTCAAAATAGCATCCGTGAATTCTTAATTGCACAGCGCTTACAATAGCAGCCGCTTTTTTTAACCACACAGCGCTTAAAATAACAGCCGCGTATTTGTTATTACACAACGCCTACAATAGTTGTTGTGTTTTTTAACTACACAGCACTTGCAATAGCAGCCACGTTTTTGTAACCACATAGTGCTCAAAATTGCTGCCACAAATTTTCATTACACAGCGCTTACAATAATTGTTGCGTTTTTCATCTGTAGCTCTTCTAAAAGCAGTTTCGAATTTCTAATTGTGCAATAAAAGTAGATTGTTTTATTTTCGTTAATTAGGTTACGTTACAAAGTCCTTTATTCAAATTAACATTTCTTAGAAGCATAACTATAGCTCCTTTATTAAATTGCAATCCGTGCAGAGGTAAACCGTTGGGCATTAAAATACTCTTTTACTGGTTCATTTATTTTTGATAAAATTTTTTCATTCATTTCTATTAAATCTACGTTTTTCGGTGCTCATATAATATTTTCGTAATAGTCACAATTTTCAATATTTGTATTATGCCCGTAAATTTCATCAATTAGACTCCGCTCTGACAATATTTCTTTTGGAATCTGTATAACTTCATTTCCGTTTTTATATTTTGAATAAAAATTACCATTAAAAATGTTCCCATAAATAACTTTTTTTTTACACAATTTCCTACTATCTGTGTTCTATTTTTGTTTTACTATTGGCGATGTTTGTCTTAAATCACCTGATATATTAAATGTTTTCTTTCCAAACAAGTAATTATTATTACATACATTTTTAAACATGCGATCGAAGGCTTTTAAAGCGTATTTTGATGTCATAGTGATCTCATCTTAAATAACAATTAATACATTTTTCATTTTTTTACCTATTTCGCTGTTTGCACTAATATTATATATTGTGTCTTCAGATATGTTCAATGGTAATTTAAATGCTGTATGTACTGTTACACCATCTTGTAATAAATTAGCTACTATACCTGTCCATAAGTAGCTTTTCCCACTGCTACCTGGACCGTCTATATATATACTTTTCATAGCAGTTTGTACTAAATAAATTTTTTTACTGTATTAAAAATAGTCGTTTAAGCATTTGTAAGGCTATCAATAATTGACCGAATATTATTAACATTATTTACTGTACTGAATTCACTTTCGTTATTTTCAATATAATATTCTAAAGTAGGTAAATCAAAGTCACTTAATTGGAATCCATTATTAGTTAAAATATCATTAATTGTGCTTAATGCATATTTTTCACCTTATTTGTTAATTCGTTTTTGTAATATGATAAAAATAAATTTTATATTTTTCATATAATTCTCGAGCATGAATTGGATTGTAAAATGTAGAAATGTAACTAAATCATTGACAAAGAGCTTCTGGAAATCGAAATTTACATGATTCTTCTAAATATTTATCCCATTCATCATCTAGTTCAACTAAATTTCTTGCTTTTGCTGCTTCAAAGAATGTTGGGTATGTAATTCCATCAAAAGTTTTTAAGCTTTCAAAAGATGTTGCAGCTTTAACGTGAAGCAGAAGTAATCTTAAAATGAATCTTTCTCTTTGTTTAGGATTAAATGACTAGGAGAATTTGACATCTCCAGATCACGGATTTTGCTCAAACTTCGGGATAAGTTTTCAGGTGATTAAATATGGAAAAAGCTAAAGTTATAGTCATAAACGCTCAATATTTCGCTAGTCACAGTCAATTTAAAAAATCACTGAAAAAGTTACTAGATTTATAAACGCATATAGTTCTTCAGCATTGACAGCTCAGAGCTTGGAACTATTAAATTAAAGCTAAGCTCAAATCCTTTCGAAACAGTAGTTATAATATATCAGAATACTATTTTTGCCAAAAGTTATAGCGTAATAAAGATTGGACCTAATTTCAGCTTTTATTATGAATTAATGTTTTAAAAAGAAAATTCAGGTCCAATCTTTATTACGCTACAACTTGGGGAAGAAATAATATTTTGATATGCTATAACTACTGTTTCGAAAGGATTTGAGCTCAGCTTTAATTCAATAGTTTCAAGCATCTAGCTATCAATGCTAAAGAACAATATGCGTTTAAAAATCTAGTAACTTTTTTAGAAATTTTCTTTAATTGCCTGTAACTAAGGAAATATCGAGTGTTTGTGACTATAACTTCCGAAATAGTAGTTATAGCATATCAAAATATCATTTTTTCCCAAAGTTGTAGCGTAATAAAGATTGGACTCAATTTCAGCATTTATTCATAACAAAGAAGATAGACGCTTATAGAAGGATACTTCTGGGTTAAGTTTTTCGTCCAAAACGCTCGATAACACTTTAACATTGTTTGTATATCCATACATATGAAAAATTTGATATATATATATATATATATATATATATATATATATATATATATAAAAAAAATACATGGGATCCAGTGGCGCCCTGAGTAGCTAGGCAACTTATTTTTGGTAGAAATTTCCGATTTAAGAGTACGCTTCTATAAGCGTCTATGTTTGTCGTTATTAATTAATGTTTTAAAAAGAAAATTCTGGTCCAATCTTTATTACGCTATAACTTCATGAAAAAATAATGTTTTGATATGCTTCAACTAAAATTTCGGAAGGGTTCGAGCACAACTTTGATTTTAAAAAAGTTTCAAGCTTCTAGCTATCAATGCTAAAGAACTATATGCATTTAAAAATCTAGTAACTTTTTCAGTGATTTTTTCAAATTGACTGTAACTAGCGAAATATTGAGCGTTTATGACTATAACTTTAGCTTTTTCCATATTTTGTCATCTGAAAACTTACACCGAAGTTTGAGTACAATCCATAATAGTCGAGGCGAAATTGGCGGGTGAGCAAAAAAAATTTTCGAAGGGAAAATTTTTTACGGGATGACCTTTGTGAAGGGTACTAGAATAAGGATCTGCAGTTTACCTGGCGAAAAAGTGGTCCCAATTTGTTTAAATCGATTTCATTTAAACAAATTTAAAAAGTTGTTCATTTTGATTCGGACAAAGTTTTTTTTAGATTAATGGAATGCTTCTAAACAGAAAAGTATTTCTATGGTTTTTTTCTAAAGTTAACGGTTTTCGAGTTATTAACAAATAAAGATGTTAAAAATCACTAAAATGCCCGTTTTCAAAGCTCTGAAACGATACTAAAATTTGAATTTTTTTAGGTTGGCAAAGTTTTAAAGTAAAATTTAGATACTTTTTAATAGAATTCCGAAGAGTAATTTCAAATCACTTTATTTTTAAATGTTATTTTTCAATTGTTAATTGAGCGCGTATACCCAGTATCTCCAAGTCCAAGCGCATCGCTAATTTTCAAGTTGTTCTACGTTTCGGAAGATAATTTATAAGGGACTTATGGTTCAAAATATACTTTAGTTAAAAATCTGTTAGTTAATTGTATTTTTATAATTTACTACATATAATATACGCATTAAAAAATATATAAATATTTAATCAAGAAAATATTAGAATTTTGCGAATATATTTGTTTTACTCAAACTTTTATTTATAAATGTTTTTAAAACTAACAATATTTTTAAAATTAACAATATTTTTAAAATTAACAATATTTTTAAAATTAACAATAGTTTTAAAATTAACAATAGTTTTAAAATTAACAATATTTTTAAAATTAACAATATTTTTAAAATTAACAATATTTTTAAAATCAACAATATTTCTAAAATTAACAATATTTTTAAAATTAACAATATTTTTACACAGATGTAAATCACAACCACATAACGGTACACAATTCACATTATTTTTTTTATATGAACATGCTTTGGTATTACACTTTTTTTGGTATTTACATTGCTTTACTAGCTCCTTAGCATATGAAGCCTTTGCCGCGCGAGTTAAGACATGAACTTTAGCAGACGACATATTCAGCTGTATGCGCTTGGACCCAAAGATACTGCGTATACGCGATTGATTAACAATTGTAAAATAACACTTAAAAATAAAGTAATTTGAAATTACTCTTTGGGATTCTATTAAAAAGTGTCTAAATTTTACTTTAAAACTTTACCAACCTAAAAAAATTTAAATTTTAGTATCGTTTCAGAGCTTTGAAAATGGGCATTTTAGTGATTTTTAACATCTTTATTTGTTAATAACTCGAAAACCGTCAACTTTAGAAAAAAACCATAGAAATACTTTTCTGTTTAGAATCACTCAATTAATCTAAAAAAACTTTGTCCGAATCAAAATAAACAACTTTTAGAATTTGTTTAAATGAAATCGATTTAAACAAATTGGGACCACTTTTTCGCTAGGTAAACTGCAGATCCTTATTCTAGTACCCTTCAGAAAGGTCATCCCGTAAAAATTTTTCCTCCGAAAATTTTTTTTGCTCACCCGCCAATTTCACCTTGACTTTGATCCGGAGATGCGACACTCTCCTAGTAAGTACATTAGTAGTATATGGGGGATTATAGGTAAAAATGGCGGCCATGAAATTCAGGGGGATTATAGGGAAAAGATTGTTGGCGCCTAAGCTCGAGCGTATACGAGAAAAAACGAGATAGCCCGAAGTGGAGGGGGACGCCTTAAGAAAAAATTTTTGGAGATGCAAGGTGTCTGTCAGGTAAGCGTTGAAGAGGTATAGAGGGAAAAATCACTGACGCCAGATTTTATGAGTATATAGAACGGAGTTCCAAGACAATTCTTGAGCAAAACAAAAGCGTCTGATAGATGGTTTATAAGGGTGTTAGATGTTTGAATGTTGTTTTTAAAATACTTGTTTGGTAATGAAAAAATTTCGAATTGTCAGGTTGAACGCATTTATACTAATATAGAAGGAATTTGTATACAGCAAATTTTATTATTATGACTGATTATAACAGATACTAAATATGATTTTACGAGAATTAAATATAAAATATTTTCACATACAAAAAATATAAATAATGAAATAAGTTTAAGGTTATTAATTTAAAATAAGTCATTCAAGTAGAAATCTAAATATATATATAATCTTTATACTGAATAGAGAATTATGTTTTAAAATGCTTAAATAAATATGATTTATTGAGGAAATGGGTTTGGTTATTAAAGAAATGGTTGAATAAATTAAGTGAAACAATATCTTTATTTTTACGTAATATATGTTGTATTATGTCTTTAAAATTTCACGTATTTTTATAATTGTCTAATATTTATAACGAATTAAGTTTCGATATAACAGATGTCGATATGAAGTTTAAATGTAACGCAGTTAACTCATTATAAATAATATTATAATAATGTTTAATGAAGTCATTTTCCAGACCAGCAGATGTTTTATTTTTAATTTTTTCAGATTGTGAATTTATATAATGTTTGACGAAAACCTCTGTTTTTGGTAAAATAGTATTTTCTGAGAAAATTTCGCATATTTCGTCAATAATAGTTTTATTACACGCCGAAACTGTTGTTACAATATTATTAATAATATTTATGCATTCTTCAATACACGCCAACAATTGTAAAATACCTTCAAAGCTTTCTATAAGCTTTCTATTAAGCGTTCTATAGAGTAACAAAAGAGAGTAATAAAAAGTCATTAGAACTACCTTAATGGGTGAAAAGGTATCAATGGTTATTGAGGTAGCATGCGTAGGTAAGTAAAACTGTAAATTTTGAAAAACTGAAGACAATAGAAATTTCTTTTATTTTTAGTAATGAAAATTTTAAAGCAGAGTATTGTATATGAAAATTATGATATAATAGTTACAGTAGTAGGAAAAAGAAAATTTGAAAATGAAAAAGTAGGTATAATAACAAATAGTTTAAAGAAATGCGATCATTTCTAGTTTAGACATCAACGCAGTGAAATATTTTTCTGTGTTATTTCTAATACACTGTTTAACTCCAAAAAGTTGAATATTTCAGTTATTAATAATCTAATAAAATATTTACAATTATTTCAACGAAGTAGTAAAAACGTGCATTTTGTAGATTTGAAAAAAACATTTTTAACTCTAATATTATTACGGTGTTCTCAGTTTTTGATAATTATAAAACTAAAAAAATGGATTTAACAGGCTCTATAATTTTTAAAATTTACACTGCTGTATTCGAGCGTTTATTGGAAGACAATCCAGAAATCGTGAGTGTCAAAATGCTGGTTAGTCGTGAAAGTTGTCAATTAAGAAAATTAAATAGACTGTTTAAAACTTTTTGTAAACTTAATGTTAACCGCAGAAAAATTGCGAATGAGCGTAGAAAATTAATAACTAGTGCAGCAGATATATTTACTAAGTTTATAAGATCTCAAAGTTTATCGTTTTTATGTAAATCATTCCGCCGAGGAGATTTTCATGATGACTTAAGAGCGATAACTATTTTAGTGGATGAAATAAAAAGAAGACGAGCCCAAGAGGACCCTGATGTGCAGGTTATACGATTGACATACAACGAAATGATAGAAGGTAAGATATTTAAGAGGAGGTCACGTATCTCTGTCCTTTTCTAATCAAAGAATTGAGTTTTTTACAGAAACTAATAACTTTAGCAAAAAATGAAGAGAAAGCCGCATCTCGTAATAAAAAAAGCAATATTTTCTTTGATAAGAAAAAATTAATTTTATTGCTTCGTTCTCAAGAAAACCTTGAAAAACCAAATTGTCCACCCTAACCTCTGTGATTTAAGTTTTTCAAAGTTTTCTTGAAAACGAAGCAATAAAATTAATTTTTTCTTATCAAAGATAATATTGCTTTTTTTTTATACAAGATGCGGCTTTCTCTTCATTTTTTGATAAAGTTATTAGTTTTTGTAAAAAAATCATTTCTTCGATTAGAAAAGGACAGAGATACGTGACCTCCTCTTAAGTTATTAGAATTATTTATTTGTATAGATATATATATATATATATATGCATGTTTTATTCAGCATTATATTTAAATTTTTTCAAACTTATTTTAATTTTTCCTTTTTAAAAAGTTACAAATCATTAAAGAAAATAAGAATTGGAATCTTTGATTATTTAAGGAGGAGAAAGGGAGAGAGAGAGAGAGAGAGAGAGAGAGAGAGCAAGAGAGAGAGAGAGATATGAGAGAAAGATACGCACCTTTAGTTATATATATATATATATATATATATATATATATATATATATATATATATATATATATATATATATATTCATATATGAATACTTAGTATTTAAATAATAATAAATATTACGAACCTCATAAATGAAAAGTATCACATATAAATATTCAATTTTTACTTGTTTATTTTTAAAACTAAATAAATAAATATGATCTACAAAAATATATTAAATTTTTTATCAAATAAAATTTAATTTTTTATATAAATAATAGAATAATCGAATTTCATATAAATAAATAAATTAATATATATAATGATTTTATTGTTTTACAAAATTTTATAATTAACAAATATCAATAATATGTAAATTGTAATTTCCACAAAGTAAAATTAATTTTTTTCAATTTTTAAAAAAAAATAAAAATAAGTTTGAAAATTTTTTATTATTTAAAACAAAAATAATTCATGATAAATTTTTTTTCTTTTTCAGAAAATCAGCAAGTAATAGTTGTACCAAAAGTAGATAGAGTCGTTGCTTCAACGAGTAAAAATGATAGTGAGGAAGCCACATGCAATGGTAAGTTTTAAACATTTTGAAAACTTTTTTTTATGATTATTATTTTTCAATCTTTTTCTTTTTTTGTAATTATAATTTCTTATTTTTTTCAACATTGGTAAATTAATAACAAACTTTTTTGTTCTTCTTTTAGAAAATTATCAAAACATCAACGAGGTTATGCAAATTGACGACTTCGAGGAAGGTGATCTTTTTGATTTTTCGCAATGCAGCATTACAGAAGAAGTAATTAAAATTATTCAAAATGAATCGGGTAATGACGAAGTTTCTACTAGAGACGAAGCTATTGCCGTTGATGAAGAAGATCAGCAACAACAACCAATTAACGCACCCATCCCGGGTCCTAGTAGAAACGACAGCCGTAGTTACGAACCCCAGGGTTCAGGATCAAATCAAGCTGGTGAGTGTTTCAGCATTATATGGGAAACGAACAATTATTATGAACGGTTTGGTACTAATGCGCTCGAAATAGAAATAAAATTTAAAGAAAATGGAATAAATTTAGAGGGGGGTATAAAAAAATTATTTAACTATATAACGCACGAATACGAACCCAGCGATTACATTAAAATCAATATATTAAGTAATACTTTGCCCATCGGTCCTATTACAAGTTTCAAATATTTAAAGGATTATAATTTTAAAGATTTATGGAAAACAATCGAACTGATATCCCAAAGCGCTCGTGAATTTAAAATTGACGAGAGTTTTCAGATACAAATATTGAATGTTCGTGTACCGATGGGCAGAGGGCGTAATAAATCATTACAGTTTGATATTGTTAAGTCAAAGTCTATTATACGGATTAATAATAATGACACAAAATGTTTACCGCGTGCTTTAGCCGTAGCACTTGTCCACGCGAAAAAAATGATGCGTGGCGATAATTGTCCTGCAGAACTAAAAAATCGCTGGGAGAATGTGCGTAAAAGCCAGAATAAGGCGCAATTAGAACTAGCCAACGATTTGTTGGAAAAAGCGGGAGTCAATATAGATAATGATCAAGGTTGTGGTCTTCGTGAAATTCAAAAGTTCCAAAATTATTTCAAAAATGACGGTATAGCTGTAATGGTTTACGAAAAAGACAAGATAGGTAAAGGCGATTCGTCATTGTTTAATGGGTTTAAAATTTTAAATAAAAGTAACATAGAAATTAGACTAATTTTAAATATATTATACACACCGGCCGAGCAACATTACGATGTCATTACGAGTATGACAGGTGTTGCAATGTGTGATAATTTTTGTCATTTTTGTAATAAAGAACTAAACGGTTAAGTATCCACAAATGTCCATTTAGTTGCGATAAGTGTAAATGTCGTGGTATGTGTGATAAAGAAGTTACGCAAATAAAATGTTCTAGATGTTCTATGGATTTTTACGGGGATACGTGCTTACAAAATCATTTAAAAGGAGCGTCAGTGGCGTAACCGGCTAAGGCGCACGCCTTATACGGTCTCTACACTTTCGCTCCAAGCGGTCGGGGGTTCGATTCCCGGTGAAAACACCTGAATTTTTTTTCAGGCTTTTTTCATCGGAAAAAGAATCTCTGAGTGCGATGGGTTAATGTTCCTGGCGTGGGTTTTCTCCTGGGGGAGTTTTCCCTACGTCACAGGTCTAAAAAGCCTGGGTAAATGCGGGAACCGACCGTAGAAATCTGCTTACCGACTGCTCTTGGAACGCGGCAGTCCATGATTTCTATTAGCAGTATTTAATCAATCATCCTTTGTTGATGAGCGATACATTAAACCCACGAGATAGTTTTTACGGAGGTAGAACCGAGAATACTGTTTCTCTCGTAGAGGTACAAAAAGGGGATATTGTAAATTATTGTAAAAAAAAATTGTAAAATATTTATAAATACTGTAAAATATTGTAATATTTAGTGTAAAAAGGTATGCGAGAGTCAATGTTTTCAAAAATCTTGATATCGCAATGCGGTAATAAACGTATTTCGAAATCTAAAAAAGTTTTAAATATAAAATTAGAAATTTATTTAAATTATAATATTTCAACCAAAAGTATTAATTCTTTGTATTTTGTATGAATTTTGAAAAATATAATAATAAAAATGAATAAATATTAAAAATTTTTGTTGTAAATTTTCATTTATTTTTTTTCAGTTTGTACACATCATCCAGAGCCTTCAGAAAAATGCTGCACTAATTGTAATGTTCCAACTTGTAGATTTTACCCTGAATACAAATGTACTCTACAGGGTTTAGCTTTACACAGAGCTTTACACAATTTGGTAAATTTTAAAAAAAATAACGATCAAAATAATTTTGACGAATTGTTCCATGATTTAAAATTTTATTCTCAAAGATTTTTCATATCATCAACTGTACAAATTTGGCATTTAATGACTAGTAAATTATGCACAATTTGTGAAAATATATGGTGCGATGCTGAGGGTTGCCCCAGGAACATTGAAATAATAGAATTTCAAGAAGTTATGACATTTCGGAATATCAGCCTTGGAGATTTGTTGATACAAATTGAATCAAAAAATGTACAATATTTACACTTTACAATATCTAATATGCGCGAACATCATCGTCACTCCGAAAATCCAAATTGTCCATTTCATATCGACGACACTCCATACATGTATATAAGTGGTCGTATGACCAATACTTCATCGACAATTTTACATTTTTAAATAAGATTTATACTAAATAAGATTTGATTTGATTTTCAAAATAAATAAATAATTATGAAGTTATATACATAATGAACCTTTATTTATTCTGCCTTCCTTTTTTTCTTCTCCAGTTTTGAAACATTTCAAAGAAAGAATGTAATATTTAAATTATATACACGCACACGTAAACAGACACACACACATACACACACACACATACACACACACAAATATGTATATATAATATAAAACAAAATATAGTGAAAAATATAAATAAAACTTAAAAAATAGCTCATAAAATTTGTAAGCTAGTATGTATCATACAGCTGAAATGTGCATCAGCTTATAAAAGGTAAAAATCTAGATTTTCGCTTTCATTATTCTAGAATCTTCCGGCGTGTACGTACGAGTATTAGCTGATTTTTTCGTACGTACCGCGAGCGCGGGCCGGGACCCCACCGCAAAATTGATTTATTAATTTTAAAAAAGAAATAATAATAATAAAAAAATAAAAAATGACACTAGCATGACAACACCCATGGACCTCTATGATTTGTGGTCCAACAGGTTGTGGAAAGACGCACTTCGTAAAAAGATTTTTCCGATTTATTGACAGTATTTCCGATACAACTTTTGCTCGAAAAATGCTATATTATTCCGAATGGCAAGATGGATATTTGGAATACGGTAAAGATGTTGAATTTCATGAAGGTTTACCTCAAAATGAAGATTTTGCGTCTGACTCTCGACCAAAATTAGTAGTCATCGACGATCTGATGAGAGAATCTTCTAATAATGTAGTTGCTGATTTATTTGCAAAAGGTAGTCACTATAAAAATATAAGCGTAATTTTTATTACACAAAATTTGTTTCATCAAGGACCTAAGCAGCGGGATATTTCATTAAATTCAAACTATATTGTAATTTTTAAAAATCCTAGAGACCGTGCACAAATAAAACATTTAGCGCGTCAAGTTTATCCAGAAACTTCAAAGTTTTTACAAGAAGCTTATTACGACGCTACAAGTGTAGCACATGGTTATTTGTTGTTAGATTTAAAACAAAGCACAGCAGAAACCTGCAGAGTACGAACTAACATATTTCCTAATGATACACATCACTACGTGTACGTTCCACGAGATATAAAGAGAGGTGTCACGGGTGATAATTTTTCAGTGTTACGTGTATAATGGCTGCGGTAAGATAAAAAAAATCGCTCGATCCCAAAATAGCACATGCTTTACACGCCCTTTGTTATTTAAATAAAGAACAACGTAAAGTTATTTTAAAACTTGCTGATCGTAAAATAGTTAAAGGTATTTGTGAGTGTGCTTTGAATACTTTAAAAGGTACCGTACATTTAACACCTTCTCGAAAACAAAAGTTAGTTAAACATAAAAAAATTCAGAGAAATTTAAGCAATTGGGACTCTAAATCGTGGAAAAGCAAGAAACGTTTAATCGTGCAGAAAGGTGATGGTTTCTTAACAGCTTTACTTGCACCTGTATTAGGAACTATAATATTCGCTCTTATCCCCACTCGTTTTTAATTTTAAAATGCAGCATGCACGTAAAATGGTTCTAGTGCTTCAAGATAGTATACAAAAACTTCTTCATACAAACGTTCCCGAGGTCTCGTTGCAATTACAGTTACAATTTCTTATGGTGTATATTCCGGTATATCGGAATTTTTAGAAAAATTAAATAATGCATTAAGCGAAACACATATATCATTTAAATTGTCAGTAGAACATAACAACACCTACGTATACGTTGAAAAGACATGTGATTCAGAAAAATGTATCAATGAGCACTCTATAAAAATGAGCCGTGCAGTTTTGGATATTTTAGGCTTTGCTGAAATAAAAGGATATTTAAACATTGATTTACACAATCCCCTTGCTACTCGACCAGCAAATATTTTTAACGCATTACCTAGACAATTATTTATTTACTCAGATATATGTGAACCTTGTATTGTAGGTGACGTACAAACAACTTTATTACGTATTGTACCTGTAAACTACAAGGATTATGTATTTGCTTCTAATCAATATCAAATTTTTACACCTATAAATTATATACCCCTCATAAAAAATAGTTTCAGAACAATCACTATAGATATAAGAGATCATCTCGGTCGTATCATACCATTCGAGTGTGGTACGTCGACTGTAACACTACATTTTAGACAAGTTGCATAACAAAAATAAAATAAAAATGAATCATTATATTGAACATTATGAAAGTCAAGTTGGTCAAGGGGGTATTCAACATGTTTACGTTGGATCACCATATCAAAAAGGTCATGGAGGTATAGGTCGATTTCTTGGAGGACTTTTTCGTAAAGCGCTTCCTTTTTTAAAACGTGGTGCTCGAACTGTCGGAAAAGAAGCTTTTAAAGCTGGAATTAACATTATCGATGATGTCAGTAGTCATAATATTCCTTTTAGAGAATCACTACGCACTAGAGCACGTGAAACAGGTAAAAATTTAAAAAGAAAGGCAGAAGAGAAAATAGAAAGTCTAATAATGGAAGGCTCTGGTTATAAAAAACGCGTAAGAAGACGTAAGGATCAGTCGCGAACTAAACGTCGCGTGAAACGTATCTCATCATCGACATCATCTTTAAACAGAAAAAGAAAAACAAGAAAAAATAATAAAAACAAACGTATTAAAAAAAGAAAAATTAACAAGAAAAATAAAAAACGTTCAGTAAGTGACATTTTTGGACCTGTATAATTTCAAAATGGCATTTTTACACACACATTCGTGGGAATGTACTAAATCAGAATTAGATTTATTTACTCTCCCACCCACTCAAACAGCTATAGAATCAACAGAATGGGTAGAATACAAACATGTGACAATTACCTAAACGCATAATAATTGGTTTAGTTTCAAATAGTGCATTTAATGGAAGTAGAAAAGAAAATCCATTTAACTTTCAACATTTTAATATTAATTATCTTGCTTTAAATGTCGACGGAATACAAATTCCTAGTAAACCCATTCAACCTAATTATCCCGACACGTTCATTGATGGATATCATACTTTATTTAGCGGGACAGGTATTCACTTTATGAATGAAGGAAACTCTATTTCAAGAGATA
The DNA here is from genome assembly GCA_017163975.1 of Anastatus disparis. Lineage (NCBI taxonomy): Eukaryota > Metazoa > Arthropoda > Insecta > Hymenoptera > Eupelmidae > Anastatus > Anastatus disparis. The sequence continues at coordinate 1,607,427 of JAFFSR010000349.1, read as the reverse complement.
CTTACCCAAATGATTATTGTCTATATGCTTTCGACTTAACACCAGATCTTTCAGCAAATTGTAACACGCATTGGAATTTAGTTAAGACAGGTGCAGTCTGTTTAGAATTACGTTTTGATCAAGTTTTGGAGAATTCCGTGAATTGCATAGTTTACGCCGAATATGATAACATACTTGAAATAGACGCGTCACGACAAGTTATTATCGATTTTAATGGTTAGATAATAACAATAATACTTTCACAATATTTTTTTAAAACCTTCTCTATGAGTCATAGAAGAATTTTAGTATTGATGACGATTTCCACAAAATTAGGAAAGAGGAAAATATAATAAAAAGTGGGGAAATCTATATAAATTCAACTAGATACATATGTTAAACTCTCAAACGTTATTGAAGTTTTAAACTAAACAGATATATACATAAAACGAAAAACTATGAACTACATTATTGACGTTCAAGGTTTTCGCGATATTCAGAATAAATTAATTATAAAGGAAATAGCTGTAATATCTCTAGATAAAGATTACGTTTCGCATTGGATAACATCTCCTCCTTATTCATTTACTCATTTACCTATCAGAACTCAAGTTTTCAATAACTGGCTTACCAAAAACTACCACGGAATCGAATGGTTTGAAGGAGATGTACCTCATCGACAGCTTTATGCAAATTTACGGGCTATAACACGTACTGCAAGACGAATTTTTGTTCGAGGTTCTCAAGAAGTGCAGGTAATTCAAAGTATTATATCACGACGTGTTATAAATTTAGAAGACTATAACTGCCCGTCCGTACATAATTTACAAAACTGCAAAACTTACTGTTGTTTTCATGGTTCTCAAAGTCATGAATTTTTCATTTGTGCTCTAAACTCCGTAGTTAAATATAAAAAATGGCTTATCAGGAATAATAGACTTATTTCTGCATTAATTGACTCCGACAGTGATGATACTTCGTACTCTTCTCCTGCGGATCCAACTGACAATACAGTGCAGAATCCTCCTCCTCCTCCTAAACCAAAAAGATTTGGAAAAAAAGTGAAGTGAAAAAAAGATCATCTACACCAGGACCTGGCAAAGAGCCTGTATATGATAGCATCGAAGAATCAGGATATTATACTTCGGAATCAAACACACCTGTAATTACAAAACAACGCAATGAATACTCTTCAGATTCGGGATGCGCTTCACTCCTTAAGAATACCATCGTACGGTGTATTTCCAGCCGACCGGATACCCAGGTCATTGACGAGACCGATAGCGTGTGTATTTAATACAGACATTCACACACAACCAGGAACTCATTGGGTAGCTGTTTTCATTGACAAGTATGGAAGAGCAGTGTTTTTTGACAGTTACGGTCTACCTCCTTTAATACCACAACATAAAAAATGTCTTCAGCAAAATTCTATTCATTATAAATGGAACACTAAACAACTACAAAGTTTAAATTCAAAAGTTTGTGGGCAGTTTTGCTAAATGTTTTTAGATTACATAAATCGAGGCTACTCACTCAATAAATTTTGTAATTTATTTTCATCAGATTACTTATGAAATGATAATATTGCTGCACGTTTCTATAAACGTATTCGTGGTATTCAACATAAACGTAATTATTATAAAAATAAATTCCTTGTAGGTAATGGTCGCCGAAAATATGTCAAATGTTGCATACAAACATGTAAAGCAAAATCATGCTACACTTGAAATTATATATTCATTATAAAAATTTTTGTACTTTCTAAAAAATTTGTAATTATTTGTATTAGACTAACAAGGAGAGTGCATTGCATTTGGGTCTTGGATTTTCTTCTAGCTTTGGGATCTTTTTTCTTACATAAAATCATGAAAAAAGCCGCGTCCATTCGGTCCAACGCTCGATTTTTTCCAAGTTATAAGCAGTTTTGTCTGTTTTGTTGAAAAAATTGCATCTGCTTTATAATTTTACAGTTTTCGAACTACTTATTCTATAAGGTTTTTACTGATTGCATATTAAAGTTGAGATTAAAACCTTTCGATTGAAAAAAAAACGTGTCTAAAAAGCTCAAGTTGTTAAAAACTTATGAAGGAATGAAAATTGAAATGAATTTCTGACTAAAATGTTGCATTTATTTTCTATGCATTTTTTGAGCAAAATATTTGTGCTATTTTCATTCGTCCATAACTTTTTAACACTTGAGCTTTTTGGACACGTTTTTTTTTAATCGAAAGGTTTTTATCTTAACTTCAATATGCGATCAGTAAAAACCTTCTAGAATAAGTAGTTCGAAAACTGTAAAATCATAAAGCAGATGCAATTTTTTTAACAAGATAGACAAAACTGTTCATAACTCGGAAAAAAACGAGCGTTGGACCGAATGGATTCGGCTTTTTTCATGATTTTATGTAAGGAAAAAGATCCCAAAGCTACAAGAAAATCCAAGACCCAAATTCAATGCACTCTCCTTGTAAGTAAAAAATAATAAACACTTATTTCTATTGCTAAAATATTTTGTTATTTTATATATATAACCGTGAACACCAAATCCTTTTCCTAAAAATATTCCATTAAAATATTTAAAAGATTCAAAATTCATATTTCTAAAATCTTTTAATTTAATAAATTATATCACAAAGAATTTTTCTATTTGTAAATTGAATTCCATTTAAATTACTAGCATTATATATTTAATATATACCCTTGTAAAATATACGATTTTATTAGTCATAAATTTTTTTCATATACAAAAAATTTATTTCACCAAAGAATCCTAACTTACCGACTTTTACAATAACCGTTACTTTACTACTCCAAAAAATTTTTCTTACGGCGTCCCTCCACTTCGGGCTGTTTCGTTTTTCCCCGTATACGCTCGAGCTTAGGCGCCAACAATCTTTTCCCTATATTCCCCCTGAATTTCATGGCCGCCATTTTTACCTATAATCCCCCATATACTACTTACATTCTGGTTAAAATAAGTTTCATAGTTTTTATTCTTTTCGTCCATGTTTCAGGTATTCGATTAAAAACATAATGTTGTGTTATATCAGAATAAAAGTAATTATGTGTCTCTGGGTCAGATTTATTAAGTTCAAACCACGCTGTTAGTGTTGTATTCACATTTTTCTTATTGATTTCATGTTCGGATCCTTCTTTAAAATATACATATTGTTTATTTTTATTGTGAACAGCTTATATATAAATAACATGTGAAAGTTCACTAATATTATATTTCAATGTGCGATGCATAGCTTCTGGCGGGCAAACGTATTTCGTGTTTGTATATTGTTTAATTTCATCATAAAACATATCCAAATCATTCCTTTGGATATGTTTTATGATGTCCTTTGAATCATGTCCTTTGAAGGAGTATTTAATTAAGTATTTTATAGCTCCTATCGTTGAACATAATTTAATAATAATATGACAATTAAACTTTATTAATAAATACGGGTTATAAGGAACAACAAATCTATTGTCAGCTCACTTATTTTTTGTGTATAATCAGAGATTAGTAGAGATCGCCAATGAGCATAGGCGAGAGCGTGTCCATTAAAATTCAATGTAAACTACTGCCGTCACATGGACAAATGCCCGAACTATCCGCGCAAAGCCCCTCCGCGTCTACACGCGCGTAGAGAAGCAAGTGAGAGGGGAGGAGACAAACACACGAAACACGCTACTTCCAGTGGCTCGCTTTAGCACGTTTTCGCCGCGGTACGTCATAGCTTTATTTAAATGTGATTAACCATTCCGAAAATTTGTTGATTAATCAGATATTTTTATATGAAACATAAATATATTTTTAAATGATAAAAATCGTTAAGGTATAATCAAACAAATAACAATAAATAAAATCTTTTGGGGGGCGATGAAGAAATATAACTTTTTACCCTATTCAACTGACGTATGCGGTGGCTGTGGTCACTAAGTTTTTACGCACCTTGCTGTAATCCTAATTTTGCCAAGTTCAAATCCGATGCTTTACCTATTTTTTTTTTTTTTTATAATTTCAAATATTATATATTTTTATAATCAATTTCTATAGAGGAAAAAATAAAATTAAAAATTTATTTAACACCTTATAAATTCTATTTTATTTTAAAAATATAAAAAAATATAATTTAAAGTAATTTTCATTTAAAACACGCTTTCATGAAATTTGCAAGGTTTTGTAAAGTTTCATTTTTCCTTAATCAAATTATCGACATTATAAATTTATATTAAGTTAATTCAATAAAAAAACATTTAAAAACTTGTTATCAAGATATTTGCTACTATACTACTATATTACTGATATTAAAAAGGATATACTTTTAATAAAAACATTTCTTCATTCTTTTATGTGTTTAAAATTAAATGATGTTTATCAACATTTTATGTTGAATTTTTATTAAATCAATTGAAAATAATGTTGTCATGCTCCTATATAAGTTTAGAAAATGCCAGTTTTTGAGAGACTAAAAGAATTAAGCTATTTAAATTGTTGTGATGTATAAAATACATCACAAGGAGTAAAATTTAAATAGATTAGTTATTAAGTATAAAAAGCAAAATTATAACAATCGAGCACACTTATCTTTTAATTCATAAATCTTATTTTTTATTTTTGTAACGTTTTTTTTAAATGATTTTTCTCAAGCGTAAGAAATTGACAGATGTAAAGGAGAGTCGAGAAAACTGGAAGGGAAAAGCAGAAATAAAAATAAAGTAATTAATAGTTATTAAAATAGAAAAAAAAATATTCATCGTAAACTAAGAGCAAGAGTTGACGCAAAGACAGAAGCACAGCAAGAAGGATTAGCTGTAATGATTTTGTCCTCTATATGATTAACCTTTTTATATGGTGAAGTCAAGGGAGTCCAGCCCGGTACTCGTTTAACACATTACATCAGGCTAGACTGTCAGACCCACCATACCGAAAACTTTGACTACCGATGGATGGTCAGCCACTTTTGGGATCAACAATCAACCGATACTCAATGAGGTCGGATTTTTTAAGAGTCGCGATATAAGATATATATATATACGCATACTTAGATATTTCAACGCCATGCCAGGTAGCTGTACATACACATGTAAAATCGACCAATGAGGAACAGCTATGAGTAGAAATCTTTGATAATCGATGTTTCTACTGCGTGAAGCAACATAGCAACTTCGAATACAGTATAAAAATTTACTAGAGTGATAGAGATAGAAGATCCGCGACCAAGAGTCGATTAAGCTGTCGATAGTGACTCATAACTGAAGAAATCAAAGTAGAAACTAAGACGCAGCGAGAAATAAGGATAGAAAATGAAGAGTAGCTAGGTGCGACAGAGATGGACAACAGAGCAAAGGGGAAGGTAATTTCCTTCTTCTTAAAAGAGATCATTCTGGGATCAGCAGTCGTTGAGTACACTCGAGTAAAGTTAAAACTCATCTTTTTTGTTGAATATTATCGGTGAAGCTAAGGAGTAAAAAGAGAAACGAGAGCAGAGAAGTCGTGGGCTAGATAAAAGGAAAAGGAGAAGTAAAGGGAAAGAAAGAAGGCTGCGGTGAGACATCTCCAGAGACGACGACTCGGCGACCGGGTGCGACCATCTCTTGGAACCAACATCGTTTCCGTTCTTTCGACCACGCCATTGTCTTCTTCTTCGACCAGCGTCACGTTCTTTTTTCGTTTTCGACTACTGAGAGGGAATCTGCAGCAAAGCAACTGTAAATGGAATTCTACCAGCGGGTTAGCAAGTAAGAAATAGTATTTTCTAATTTTGTTGGTTTTCCTCGACACCTTTCTCGGTTCTCCTTAAGAGATAAATTTTCGTGTTATTACCTTAATACGATAGAGTTTTTCTTGATTTCGATCGCGAGTAGATTAAAAGTAGAATCAGTGCGGTTTAGTGAAAATACGAATAAAGACATTAAAAATAATAAGTGTAAATTAAAAGAGAAAAGAGGAAACCACGTGCGAAGGCGTTCATGCTTGGCGACGCGATGCCATTTTGCTTTATAAGTTAAACACGAAATTCGTAATTATTAAATTCAATTAAATCTGCTTTTATTATATTCTGATTGCTACCATTTATATTACCGAAAATTAGTTAAAGTGAAATAAATAGACGACGCCTCGGCCATCGTGAAATTGTGCGAGCGAAATAGCTTTACGTAGTTATTAATTAAAATCTAAAGTTCTTATTTATTTTATATATAGTAGTGCGAGCGATATCGATATTAATTCTTTAAAAAGTTATTGAAGTGCGAAGTGTAAGTGTTGGGTTTTGCGACTGCGCGGTAAGGAAGTCGAGCGACGCGTAATTTAAGTTACAAAAAATTATTCTTTGTACGGTGTTAACCTAAAAGGTGATTAAATCGATTGCACGTGTAACGGAATTATAGATTCTTGTTCTTCCGCATACGCGCACAGCCTAAGTGTAGTAAAGCAATTAGAGCGGCGTTTCCTTTCTTGTTTTTTTTTTTTATTGTGATGTATAACGAAGTTTTTTTTAAATTGATAATATAAGAAGTTTAAAATTAAAGTTAAATAGAGAATCAACTGCTTATTTTTCCTCTTCCTCTTTTCAGGACAAGAATTATAAGTTAAAGAAAATTAATTATATCATTCATTTTTCTTGAATAATTAGAGTCATTCAATATCAATAGTATTTTTTTATATATAAAGTTAAAATTTAATTGCTTTTATATATTAAACATTGCTCTTTTTAACTTCTCATTTTTTTTAACTAAATCACAAATTACATTGAAATTTTCTGGACTACTCTGATCATTATAGAACCAGCCTACAACCCGAGGTAGGCCAGTAAGTAATGACCCCCTCTGCAGTTGCTCTACCCAGCTAGCTGAGCAGGGTTTACTGGCGCTCAATTAAAATTAACTATAAATTTGTGAATCCAGGTAAGTTCGTGGTTTCGGGGATTCACTCGGAGGTCCGAGGAATTTGCCACGTAACAATGTAGTGAAAATTTTATTATATAATTTGAAAATTGTTTAAAACCTTATGAGAAACATGTTTTATAATAGAAAATGTTAAATAGAAAGTATTAAAACATAATAATGCAATAAAAATGTTTAAGAGATTAATAAATCTAAAATATCATAAAATAAATAAATGTTCTTAAATAAAGTTCAAAATTTGGCAATTTTTAACGAAAGGGATAACATGTTTTGAATAAATATTATATAAAGTTTAAATTAAGTTTACAAAAATTTTATAAAAAGAATTACAAAATTTAATTTGAATGAAAATTTTTCAAATGAACTAGGAGAAGAAATGTCCCTATCTTCGGAAAACGAATTTGGTTGAAACAGAATCTGATTTTTTATGAAAAAAAATGGAACGAAAAAAGGTTTTGGATATAAAAATACCGATATTTCATCAAAAATATAGGGAAAAGAAACGCTTATCGGAACTTGAATAGCCAAACAGCTAAAATTCTTACTAGAAAATGTGTGATAGATCAAAGAAAGTACTTAAATATAGAGGACGCTGGATCTCCCATACTTTTTTACTTAAAAAATGTAGGTTTTTGGAAAAACTAGTCATTATTGATAGAAATTAAAAGTTGCCCGCAACTTGTACAGTAAAAAGCAATATTTTTTCTGATGAGGACAAATTAATTTTGATGCTTTGTTTTCAAGAAAAGTTTGACATACTTAAACATCATATTTTCTAGCCTAACTTATGATGTTTTAAGTATATCAAACTTCTCTTGAAAAAAAAGCATCAAAATTAATTCGTCCTTATAAAAAAAAATATTGCTTTTTACTGTACAAGTTGCGGACAACTCTTTATTTCTATCAATAATCACTAGTTTTTCCAATCACCTATATTTTTCAATTAGAAAAGGATAGCGAGATTCAACGTCCTCTTAAGCTATATTGCATCAAAAAAGCTTATGTAGTTTAAAAGTTACGAACGATCAAAATATACAAGTGAAATAGAGTAAAAAATTTATCATATATTATATGCTAAAACTAGTAACAAATATGTAATAATTTTTAATTAAGCATAACTTTTTAACCACATTGAGCTTTTAGAAGCTAATAAGGCTTAAATTAAAGTATTTAATTTGTACTTTTTTAATATTCAATACATTTTTCTGTAAGATTTTTAGTTGTCCGATCATTCAAGTTCTTACAACTTTTTTTCATTATATTATTGAAAAATGTTTATAACTTTGTCTCTGAAATCTATTTAAGCAAAAGAAAAAATACGGGTTGATTTTTTTCATCATCAAATCATATCTTGTAGTTTTAAAAGAATTTGTTTCTCGAAGGTGGAGATGATCTCTCATTATGAGTAGGCTTTGATCATTAGTTATTTAAGTATGAAAAAAATATTTATACTCAAGATATAATTGTCTAATTAATTATTACAAGTACTTTAAATGAACTTTGAGTTTAAAATTTCAAAAGTTTTCATATTTGTTAACAAAAATTTGTAGTATTGAAAAAATTTCTAATTTAATAAATGTTTAAGTGCAATATCAATATAATTAACATTTTATTTAAAAAAATACAACAAAATAACGTTTGCCACATATATTTAAAACTGTTTAAATAATAAAATTATCAATAAATTATTTTTTTTACATATCGTCGGCTTGAATTAAAATTTGGCTACTTCAAAAAAATTTTTGGGTAAACTTTAAAATGAAAATTTCAATGAAAAAATTTATAAAGAATATAAATTTTTTGAATAATGAAATGTATAATTCTATGTAATGAGACAATTTGAATAATCAAGTAAATTAATTTGATGTAAATTAGACAAAAATTTTTTTTGCTTCAAAGCATACGAAAATTTTACGTTAATTTTGTAAAAGTCCGTTGCCTTCTCTCAAGAGTGACTTTAATTTAATTTTCTTTTTAAGGCAGAATCCCACTTGCTACAGGAAGGGAAAGTACCGTGAATAAAAAAAGAATTATATTTAGTTTCAATAAATAAACTATATTCTGTAAATAAAATCATTCATCAATTAGATCCAAGTAACAGTCATTACAGTAATGAAATAAGTCTACTGTAATGACTAATACATGGATTGCTGCGCTCACGCTTTGGTGGTTAAATGCTTTAATCAAGAGAGACGTAAGCGGCAGGTCTGGCTCTTAAGAGCCCTGAGACGACACTGATCAAACTGACTATTGCACGCTGACGGCTCTCTCAGTTAATGCGTCCCCACCTTCCGTCGGCGGCGCGCGCTTATTACATATTTGTGGCTTATTGCCTTTATTAATCTTCTTCTCCCATTTCTTTCTTCTTTCCTCCTCCTCTCTCTTCTCGATTGCTTGGACTTCTAGCTGGTCCTGTGGAGAGAGGGAGACCCCTTTCCTCATTACTATGTTTCATATACTTTTATTCTATATGTGTGATGAGTGTATCTGTATAGGTGATGAGTGCGCTGCAAAGCTCTCGCATCCATTTACTGTTAAGTTATACTTATAGTTTCTAATCAAGTTTAATTTAATTTATAATAATAAAAAAATATAATTATAATAAATCATTATGTTGCAATTTTTAATGTTTTATCTACTTTATAACAACTGTAAAAGGATGCGGGCTGGTATGCTTCATAGCTCCCAAAAGAGATTTTCTGAAAAGCTTACATTTTCAGAAAATTTCTTTTTTTCCCATTTTTGACATGTATGTATAGATATGTAATGTCTTTGTATTGATGATGTGTGTCACGTGTATGTTTGTATTACTAGTTCGGCTTTAAAGCTTTTTTCAATTTTAATAATTTTTCATTCTTTTATATATATGTATATTTGTTTTTAATTTTATCTTATTTATATAGAATTAAATATATGTTTTAAATTAAGGTTTTATTTGATATATGTTTTTTTTTTTTTTTTGTATTTATTTAAAAGTTTTTTTTTTTTTTTTTTTGTTTTAATTATTTATAATTTTTATTACCTGGTGGTCTTTCCAGTCCAGCAGGAATTGTTTCCGAGAGAAGTTGAGGTAGTCCTCATAATACCTGTAGTATTTCTCATTTTCTTCTTCTTCTCTCTTTCTTTTTAAACTTCTCATTTCTTCATTCTTTTTCTCACATAATTTTACAAACTTTCTAAATTCTTCTTTTGCGTACGCCTTTGCTTTTTCTTTTTCTTCATACTCCTCCCCTGTCAAATTCGTTTGTACCTCGATGGTTGTCGTAGGTACACACGGTGGTGGCTGACATGGATTGAAGCCCATTTTACGATCGTAATCGGTATCGCACGCTCTTCCTATCCTAGGTTTTTTTTCTTATTAACATTTTTCTTTTTATACGAGTCTGCGGCATGCAAGATTTTTTCTTCTTCACTTTTTGACTCGCCCGATGCTGAAGTCCAGGATGTGGTTTTTCCAAGGAAGTAAGTATCTGTTTTAACTCCTGGCACCACATCTACTCCTACGCCCGTAAATAAATCTTTGTTTTTTGTGGGTCTAAGGACTTTATATCCTTGCCACACTTCTATTTCACAAAGTTCCTCCTCAAAATACAACTCAATAGCGTCGTCAGCCATTTTTCCTTAATTTTTACAATAACCAGATAAATTCTTATTATATCGAGATTCACACTTGACACGGTCAAGGTTCGATCGACACTGATCGTCTATCATAAATTCCAAATTTTAGTTTATTTTATTTTATTTGATTGGTTTTAGTGTAATACAAGAGCTTAATCTACGTGTGTGTTAATCCGTGAGATGCTCTTGTTTACATTTCCACGAATTTTATCTTTATTTCATGTACAATTTCAAATCTTGTACATGAAATTGTCCTTTCTCTGTTTGATTTATACTATCATATAGTATATAAGAGGTTTCACCTACTCTTTTCTTAATTATATAGGGACCTTCATACAGAGAAAAGAATTTCGATATTTTCTTATTTTCTAAGTTTGATAGTCTGTTTGTTTTCAACAGAACTTCGTCGTTTACTTGAAAATTAAGAAATTGGTTTTTATGTTTTTCATTGAATTTATCAGCTCTTATTTTTCCTTTTCTTTTTATTTTTTCCTTAGCTAAAAAGATTTTTTCTTCATATGGAAAATCTAGCTGATTAGCTTCATTTGTTATATATTTCTTCCATTTTCTCTCTGGCTTTTTATTTAAGTGGAGTTCTTTTGGAGTAAACTCCGTTGTACTGTGATATGTCTCATTTATAATTTCTTGTATCAATGGGACATACTTTAGCCAGCCAGAGTGATTTTCATTTGTGAAGGTCCTAAAGAAACTACCTAGTTCTCTGTTCACCCGTTCAACTATGTTGCTTTGAGGATGTCTTATTGAAGAGAAGACAGCCTGTATTTTTTCTTTTCTAGTCTTTCTAGGTAGTTCTTTGCAATGAACTGTGGTCCATGATCACAAAGAATTTTTTCAGGTTTTCCATATTTAGGAATGTAGTCATCAAATACTTTTTTATGACTATTTTTGCATTAGCTTTTCGTACTGGGTATAAGATTACCCATTTACTAAAAGCATCAATGGTAACTAGTATGTGCTTCATACCAGCTACTGAAGATGGGAGTGGACCAAAGAAATCCATGGATAAAAGTTCACCTGGTTTCTCTGGTACTATATTTTCCATGGGAGCTAGACTCCTTTTATTATTTATTTTGTTACGTTGACACGAATCACATGTTGATATTAACTTGTGAGTTGTGTGCCTTATGTTTTTATATAGAAGTCTTCTTCTAGCATTTTTTGTAATTTTTTGGGACCTATATGCCTGTAAATTTTATGGATCTCAATTATAAAGTCATTTATGATTGAGGTTGGTAGCATAATCTTATAATTGTTATGCTGGTTTCTCTTATAGATTATTTCATTAATTAATCTATATGTAGAGCCAGTATTGACTTGGTTTAAATTTTGTTTTAATTTAATTATTTTTTCATCTTTTTCCTGTAGACTTTTTATGTTTTTTAAAATTTTTAATTAAATCTCTGCTAAGACCCTGCAATTTCAAAGCTGCTATGATCAACTCTGAGGGCTGTATTCTAGAGTGCTCATAGAAATTAGGGTGTCTTGTTAGCAGGTCAGGAACGATATTCTCTTTTCCTTTGACATATTCTACCTTTATGTCTAAATCCTGTATTGCTAGGATCCACCTAGTGATTCTCTGGCTAGTAAAACGACTTTTAAATAAAAATTCGAGTGCTTGATGGTCTGTTTTCACATAGATTTTTGCGTTTCTTATGTACGTTTCTAATTTTAACAGACCCCACACTATTGCAAGTAATTCCTTTTCAGTCGTAAAGAATGAAATTTCATTTATCCTTAGTGTACGACTTACGAAGGTAATTACCATTTCTTCGCCATTATCATTTAGCTGGGATAAGACCGCTCCAATGGCTAAGTCGCTTGCATCCGTCCTTAGAATATAAGGTTTAGAAGGATCAGGATAAGACAATATTATGTTTGTCATGAACAAGTTTTTTACATTTTCAAATGCTTGCTGTTCTTTGCTCCCCCACTCCCATTTTGTTTTATTCTTTAAGAGTCTTAGTAGTGGTAAGGTAGCATCTGAAAAATTTCTTGCGAATTTTGAATAAAAATTAACAAGTCCAAGGAAACCTTTTAATTGACGAACGTTTTTAGGCCTTGGGAAGGTTTTTATCATATCTACCTTCTTTGGTTGGGGTCTTATGCCCTCTTTTGATATGATAAAACCTAAGAATTCTGTCTCTTCTTTGAAAAATTGACATTTTCTGAAGTTGAGAGTTATTTTGCTTCGTTGCAATTTTTTAAATAACTCTTCTAGATTTTCGAGATGTTCCTCTTCTGTATTTGTTATACAAAGAAGATCATCTACGAAATTCAACAGATTTTTGTTCATGCCTTGTAATGCAAAGTCTAGCCCTTTTATCAGAGCTGCAGTACTTACTTTAGTACCGAAAGGACATACGTTAAATTCGTATATTTTTCCTTCGTGCATAAAGGCTGTATATTTTTTACATTCTTCTTTTAAAGGTATTTGCCAGAAACTGCTGGTCAAATCTAGGCTAGATATTACTTTCGTTTCTGTGCACTCCTGCAGTAATTCCTCAATTTTCTTCGGAGACTCATGGTCCATTTCTAGTTTCTCATTTAATTTTCTTGCATCTAGGCATAGTCTTATACTTCCATTCTTCTTTATTACTGCAACGATTGGACTTATATATGTGCTACTTGATTTTCTTATTATTTGCTGCTTTAGCATTTTATTTATTTCTTCTCTTACCCTTTCCCTATTATTTAAGGGGATTGGATAAGGTTTTATAAAGAAAGGTTCCGTGTTTTTGACCTTTAGTTCATATTCGAACCCTTTTATTTGCCCTGGCTTCGACGAAAATATTTCCTTGTATTTTAAGATCAATTTTTCTAGAATTTTTATATTTTTTCTCTGTGCTTTGCACTTTTTCGAGACTTTCTTTTATTTCATTCAAATTTATTTCATTAGGATTTTCATTTCCTTCTGATATATTTATTATTTTAATTTTAGGATTATGATTATTGTCTTCTGACTTTAAAATCATGTATTCCTTATTTATTGATTGATCTTGTTCTTGATCTTCTTCTTCATAGATTGTCTCAATCTTATGATGCAAAGCTTCATTTTCGTCGATCGTCCAATTGCTATAATTAAGGCAAATTATCTTATTATTCTCATTAAATGATATTTTTTCATTTTGCACATCAATAATAAAACCAAATTCTTTCTGTGCATCTATGCCTAGTATGCAGTCTCTTATTAGTCTAGGAATTACCACAAATATGAGGTTTTTCTTTATGTTTTCTATGCTAACTTCTATCATAAGTTGCTTTTTTAATCTTGTCGATTTCTCACCGACTGCTCCTCTTATTATTTTTCCAATTACTGGGAGCATAGGGCAGTTTTTAAAATTTTCTGCATTTTGATTGTAGAATGTCTCAGAGATGCAGGTGACTTGACTACCTGTATCTACTAGAGCTTTTACTCTTACATTGCTTAATTTTACATCTATTTCTGGACATTCTACTATTTTTTTTTGATTTTGTGAGCTAGAAGTCTCTTCACTTGTGAGAAATTCTCTCAGTGAACATGTTGTTTGTTCAGTTGCATCATGCTGACATCTTTCATTCTTTGCATCCGAGATGCATGATGCAACTTCGTCTAGTTTTCCTGATTTTGGTTGGTATTTCGTGGTTCCATTACTAATATTTCGTTCTCCATGGCTTCAGGTACTGTCTTTCTATTTTTTAACATCTCCTCTCTTTGTACTACAGAGATTGTCTTGGTATTTTCCTTTGGCCATTTGGAGTAATTGTTACGGTTTTGGTTTCTGTTTTCCGGGTTGTAACTCTTTTGCTCATTGTTACTTCTGTTATTAGTACTGGAACCATCACTCGTCTGTTTATAATTATTATTGTTGGCATTTTTATTATACACCCTTGCCTCTGGGTGCTGTGTTTTTGCTTCAGGTTGCCATTTTTGTGACTTTTGGCCCTCCGCATCCTTCATGGCCAGTAAGTCGAGAAATTCATTAATTTCTATGATTTTCTGCGCCCTTACTGCGAATTTAATATCAAGATCGTGATGGTTGGCCAGTTTTCTTATTAACTCTTTTTCTGAGTATGTGCCAATCATCTTTGCTCTACTTATTAATTTCGTTGTATATTCGATTCTGGAAAGTTTTCCATTTGGGCTGAACCTTCCAGATTCTATTTTTCTTTTATCTCGTCCTGCATGACGTCATTTATAAATCTCTCCTTGAATTTATTTTCAAAGTCTTCGAAGGAGTAGATATTTTCCTCAATGATGTCCCACCAAGTTGCTGCGTTACCTTCCAATGAGTTGGATAGGGTGTACAGCATCTCTTTGCCTTCAGATTCCGTAATCTCTATGTATCTTTTATATCTCTAAGATATTTCATAGGAGATTCGGTTTCTTCAGCTTTAAACTTTGGTGGGGTGATCTTTGTTTTTCTTGAGTTCATGCTCATGTTAGTATTGGATTCTTTCCATCTGCTTTCTGTGTGAGCAGTGTTTTTCTCGGGAGATAATGATCTGTTCCGAGTAGAACTTCTCAAGTTTCTGTCTTGGCTGAATCTCACTTCTCTGTTTGTGATTGAGCCTTTTGTACTTCTTTGCAAGTTTTCGACCTTATCTTCCAATGATTCGATATCGTATCTATTGGATGCAACGTTTTTTAATTCTCTTGCATGATCTGTTAATACGATATCGATCTGGTTGATGTCGCATTTATTTTGGAGACATGCTCTTTGTATTTCGTCATTTTGACTTCGTAGAAATTCTATTTCTCTATTTTTTCTACTAAGTCTTTCTCCAGGTCAGCAATTCTTTGCTTGGCCTGCTTGATTTGATGTATATATATCTCTCCATCAGCTTCCAATTGCTCTGAGACGTACGTTGTCATTTGATTTTTTACTTTTTCTAGAATTTTATTGGCAGTTCTTTCTTCGATTTCAGAGTTGGCACTTTTTATTGTATTGGTCATATCTTCAATACATTTACCTGCAGAGGCTATGTCACTGCGTGATGCTGTCACATTGGATAACAGCGTTTTCACGTCTTTTAGGTGTTGAGCTCTCTTTGCGTCTTGGTTTTTCTCAAAACCGTTCATTTTTTCTCTCAGAACCTCAATGTTTGTGATGTTAGCTTGCATTACAGGCTCTAAGTCTTTAAATTCAGTTCTGGTCTGGTTATAGTTTTCTGTCAAGAGTGCCAACTCCTTCTCGATAGCCATTTGTTTTTTAGACATTTCTTTTTCTGTCTCTTGGCGTTCTTTGACTTTTTCTTGTTCTTCGTCTTTTTGCTGCTCAATGAGTTTGATTCTAGTCTCATTATTTTCTATGTACTGCAGAATCTGTTGAAGATTTTCTTGTACATATTCCTCCCACTCACTTTTACTATTCTCATTTAGCAGTCTTTCACTAAAGGATTTTTCTAGCTCCTTTTGCTTCTCTTTGATCGTCTTTGCTTTCTTTGGTGGCATTTTGACGAGAAAGAACAAGAACTTTACTGTCTAACAAGTCTTTTATTATCATGTGTATCTGTCCGTATTGCAGATACACTCTTGTCTTATTAAGCTTATTTAATGCTTCAAAGACGTAAAAAAAAATAATTTTTTGTTGAAATATAATTTAATGTTTATTTTTGAACTAACTATTCATTTGCAATTTTCTCAATTTATTTTTTTTTTCAAAGCATGCATGTGCAAGATATATAAAATTATATGTTGCAAATGAATAATTTTATTCTGAGTGTCTGATCGTGTGCAGATCACTCTCGTCTTATTAAGCTTGCAGAAGCTCAATAGACATAAAGAAATAATTTTTTTTCGTTTTTAGTTTAGTTTTAATAAGTTAATCATTCACAACTCTTTTTATTTTGTATAAAAATAAAAAAAAACATATTTATGCCACATTAACTGAATAGATTCATGAGTTGTGAACGAATAGCTCTAGTTCTGAGTGTTGTATTAAAGAGTTTAATAGATAAAAAAAAGGAATTTTGAATTTCGATCTCTTTAATTTTAACTTTAAATTTAATTAATTATTTATTTACAACTCCTTTTGTTTTATTTATCGTTAAAAAAGTTCAAAAAAAAAAGTGTATAAGTTGTTGAGTTGTAAATAATTAATTTTAATCGAGCATCTGACCGTATGCAGATTTACTCCCTTTTTTTTTTTTTTTGTTAATCTTGTGATTTTAATTATAGTTTTATCCAGAGAAAGTATCATCTCTTGCATAGGAATGTCCCCTATATATCATTTTGCATGGCACGCAAGTTAGTTTCTTGCGTTCTTAGCCGTGCACAGTTGTTGCGTAGCAGAGAGAGGGGCACATGAGCGTGGATACTGAGATCTGTTTTATGCGCTTGTAAACGCTCTATTTGAATTTAAAAAGTGTACACTTCGCCACTGCGTGACGTCACCCGTAGCGTACTTTTATATATGTAAAAGGGGAATCCCCTCATATGCCTCTTTCTCAGCTACTTGGCGCGTACACGTCCGTCCTTCTCTCGCACGTACGTGTAAGCGCGCTTATGCCGACGTGTGCTAAGCGAAAGCTATTTTGCTTTCGAAGAGAGATAGACGTTGTAGTAACGTTATCTTATTCTCTTTTATCTTTTGAACTGTTCATTCGCAACCTTCTTATAAATAATTGATTTCATTAAAATGATATTAAAAATGTACGTAATTTAACAGGTTGC
Organism: Anastatus disparis; assembly: GCA_017163975.1. Classification (NCBI taxonomy): domain Eukaryota; kingdom Metazoa; phylum Arthropoda; class Insecta; order Hymenoptera; family Eupelmidae; genus Anastatus; species Anastatus disparis. The sequence continues at coordinate 1,590,257 of JAFFSR010000349.1, read as the reverse complement.
AAATAAGCAGTTCTATTTAGAGTATCTGGCCGTATGCAGATGTACTCTAATCATATTATAAAATAAATTTTTATTTTCATTTGACATTAATTATTTTTTTGAATTTAAATGAATCATCTATCCATAGCCCTTTTATTTTATTTATTTAAAAAGAAGCATATATATTAAATTATATTAATTGCTCGGTTATGAATAGATAGTTTAAAATTTGAGCATCTGACCGTGTGCAGATTTACTCTCGTCTTATTAAGCTAAAAAAAAATGCTTAACAGACGATAAAAGAGGAAATAAATTTTTTTTTTATTTTATTTTGAAATTTTATTTTTATATTGTATTCATTATTATTTTTTTGAATCTAAATAAATCATTTACTCACAACCTTTTCATTCTATTTATTTAAAGGAAAGCATATATACTAAATTGTATTTATTACTTGGTTGTGAATAAATAATTTAAAACTTGAGCGTCTGACCGTTTGCAGATTTGCTCTTGTCTTATTAAGCTTGATAGATGCTTAATAGACGTAGAGAAAAGAATTAATTAATTTTTTTTTTTTTGATTTTTATTTTGAAATTTATCGAGTAATTTAATTTTCCATTTCCACACAACCAGAAATCATAATTATTGTTTATGATTTTGACTTTTACTTCATCTCATTTATTTGTTATAACTTATCGGCTGGTGCATGAATCACCGATGAGTCATAATCTGTGGGAAAACATCAATCTTTACTTTTGGTTGTGTAAAAAAAATCATACTCAAAAAAAGTTTTTTTTTTTTTTTTTTTTTTTTTACTTAAAATTTTTATTTAGATTTTATTTAAGGTTCTCCCTACGCAGCACACTCAAGGTAAAAAAAAAAGATTTTTTGTCCTTATGTATATACATGCAAGAAAATCTTATTATTTCAAGATAATCCAACTGTCTGGCTGGGTCATGAGTCACCAGTCAGTTGAATCCTTCCTTCTTTTATTATTTTTAATTTTTAGATTTTTTTTCTTTTACCCCGTTGTGCCGCACATATGGAAAATTTTTTTTTTGATTTTTTTTTGTTTTATATTTTTTTTTTTGAATTTTGTTTGTTTAGCTTAAAAAAAGAAACAATTATATGGTTAGGTTTTAAGTTTTCTCACGTGTTTCTGGTAGCTGTTTGGGAAGGTTTGATTATTGTTACACTGTGTTCGTGTTCAAAAAAAAAAATTTTTTTTTGTGTGTAAGTTTTGTTTTCTTTTTTTTTTTTACTGTGTTTGTTTTGTGTGAACACTATCTTCTTTCTTCTCCATATTTCCCTCCATGGATTTGACGATGATACTGGTCCACCTATCGATCCTTGCATCTAGTGAGTCGATAACTCTCTCGAGCCGTAGAATTTCCTTCTTAGTTTCACTTCTTACTGTCGTGTTTTTTTGTAAGTCATCTTTTATCTGTGTCATAAGATCTTTAATATTATTCTTGAATGATTTCTGGTCATATCTTAAGAAATCAATTTCTTCAATTGTTTCGATAAGTCCAGCTTCAATCCTTTTCGTTTTCTTGATCTGGAATTCGAGCTCCTGGACAACCGTATTGTGCTTCTGAACGGATTCTTTAATGAAGTCCGCAACACTCTGTCTTGGTGTCATTATTGGCATCTTATGACTTCTTTTTGAAAGCTTTTTTTTGTGTATAAGATTGGGTCCGTGCAATGGTATTAAATAAGTCACCAAGTGCACTTTTCCCAATCTGTTTAATTTTCCTTCTTATTATTATTACTTTCCTTTTTTATTGCTTTTCACCCTCCTTATTGGGATCCTGGCAGGATCGCCATTGTAAAAGTCCGTTGCCTTCTCTCAAGAGTGACTTTAATTTAATTTTCTTTTTAAGGCAGAATCCCACTTGCTACAGGAAGGGAAAGTACCGTGAATAAAAAAAGAATTATATTTAGTTTCAATAAATAAACTATATTCTGTAAATAAAATCATTCATCAATTAGATCCAAGTAACAGTCATTACAGTAATGAAATAAGTCTACTGTAATGACTAATACATGGATTGCTGCGCTCACGCTTTGGTGGTTAAATGCTTTAATCAAGAGAGACGTAAGCGGCAGGTCTGGCTCTTAAGAGCCCTGAGACGACACTGATCAAACTGACTATTGCACGCTGACGGCTCTCTCAGTTAATGCGTCCCCACCTTCCGTCGGCGGCGCGCGCTTATTACATATTTGTGGCTTATTGCCTTTATTAATCTTCTTCTCCCATTTCTTTCTTCTTTCCTCCTCCTCTCTCTCTTCGATTGCTTGGACTTCTAGCTGGTCCTGTGGAGAGAGGGAGACCCCTTTCCTCATTACTATGTTTCATATACTTTTATTCTATATGTGTGATGAGTGTATCTGTATAGGTGATGAGTGCGCTGCAAAGCTCTCGCATCCATTTACTGTTAAGTTATACTTATAGTTTCTAATCAAGTTTAATTTAATTTATAATAATAAAAAAATATAATTATAATAAATCATTATGTTGCAATTTTTAATGTTTTATCTACTTTATAACAACTGTAAAAGGATGCGGGCTGGTATGCTTCAATTTTACGTACTTATATGATACGATTTTTTATGAAAATAATTTTCACAAATTAACACCAATCGTATTTAGCGAAATTTTTATTTAATGCGCTTTGATGAAGTTGACAACACTTTTTAAAAAATATGCTTTATCAAAGCACATTCCTTAATTCTTTTATTATTCTTTTATTCATTTTAAGTTAAATTTTTGTTAAATCAATAAAAAATAAAGTAATAAAAACATTTAATTCACACCCCGTCAAAAACGTTTAGCTAAAAATATTAGTTAAAAAAATAACTAAAATATAGCTAAAAATACAGCTATATTCAACTGGAATATAGCTATATTTATATGGATTTTTTAGGTAAAAATCCAGTTATTTTTTAGGTAAAAATCCAGTTATTTTTTAGGTAAAAATCCAGTTATTTTTTAGGTAAAAATCCAGTTATTTTTTAGGTAAAAATCCAGTTATTTTTTAGGTAAAAATCTAGTTAATATTTTCAGTAGCTTACAACAGCTGAAAATATAACTGTATTTTCAGCTATATTATCAGCTATATTTTTAGATATATTTTTAGGTACATTTTCAGCCAACTTTGCAGCTATTAATATATGAAATTTTAATTTTTTTTTATTTCACATCTGGTAAATTATTGTTATTTACATATCTAATATGACTAGAAATTACAAGGTACTAAATGAATCTCAACATTCTAATTTTCAATATTTTTATAGCTCCAAAGTTGGCTGAAAATGTACCTAAAAATATATCTAAAAATATAGCTGATAATATAGCTGAAAATACAGTTATATTTTCAGCTGTTGTAAGCTACTGAAAATATTAACTAGATTTTTACTTAAAAAATAACTGGATTTTTACCTAAAAAATCCATATAAATATAGCTATATTCCAGTTGAATATAGCTGTATTTTTAGCTATATTTTAGTTATTTTTTTAACTAATATTTTTAGCTAAACGTTTTTGACGGGGACATAACCATAATAAACCATTTAAACATATAATAAACAATTTGAAATTGATTTTTTAAGATACATTTCATAATTCTTTAATATTTTGAATTGGAAGAGATGTTTCCCTTTATCTGTCATTCTCAATATTTTCCTCATAAAGTTTCAAAGATTTAAAAATCATATAAATTTTGTTAATATTCAGATAGCTCCCCGATCAGCTATGATTTGTTGTTTATTAAAAAGGCGGATAATCTTTCGAAACTTCAAATGGGTTTTTATTTCATATGTTATTACTGTAAATTTTTAAATAGGCTCGCCGATCATTTCTTTAAGATAATCTCATCTAAAGTATGATCACTTTGGGTCTCAATAAACTATTAATTAATAAAATCAGTATTGTGTGTTTATTTAAAATTCATATAATTTCAGCCTGAAGAACCGTTCAGCTCTCTATTATTAAAATACTAATTTGTATAACATCTTGAATTTTTTAAAGTAATTTGATTACAAAATAGTAATTAACAGAACGAGCAGTCAGATAAGATGCAAAATAGTTATTTTTATGAAAGAATTTTCAATTTTTCTTAAATAATTAATCTCTGTGTAACTTAAATTTTAAAACTGTTTATGTAAATTTTGAAAAATTGATATTTTTCATCTTTTAAATTTTGTAGCTGTTAAGGCGACTTCGGAATTCAGATTAGGTTTTATTTTTTTAGTTTACAAATCATGCTTTTAATACATGAAATTTTTTGGATTTTTTAATTTTCCACCATTTTTTGATACTCATAGAATAGTGAAAAACTTATAAATCCAAAAAATTTTACAAACTAAAAGGGTAATTTGTAAACTACGAAATGGAAATTTAGCATAACCTCCGTAGTCGCCTTCAAATAAAATGTTTTTTAAACGTTAATTTAAAAGAATGTTATTATGCCCCTATAGAACTTTAGAAAATTTCACTTTTTAACGGACAAAAATAATTCAACTATTCAAAGTTTATTAAAAATTTTGTTTATTAAAAACTAAAAATTATTACGTTCGTTAAAGAGAATTATCAATTTTTTGTTTTGTGAAAAAAATAAGAATAAAAATTAATGATATTATAAAAATATGGTATTTAATGAAAGAAAGAAGAAAAAGTCCAATTTTTAAAAATATTAATGATATTCAATGTCATTTTTATTTAAAATGCGCTATAATAAAGTTTAAATTCGTAAAATTATTTGTTTTTTCAGATAAATTTATTATTGTACTTTTCTCAAATGAAATTAAATTTATTCATATTTATTTTATATTTTTATTAAATGAGTTAAAAACGTCATACATTTAAATTTAGAAAAGGTCCTATTTACTTTTCTAAATGGATATTAGATTTATTCATATTTATTTTCTATTTTTAATAAATGAGTTGAAAATGACATACATTTATATAAATTCAGTATAAATTTGGAAAAGGTCCTTTTTTTAAAGAATGAAAAAGGTTTTATTATTCGCAATTAAGTAAGAATAAAAAACCACTATATTTTATAATAATTTTTTTTAATCTTTAATATTTTTTATTTAGCAGGAAAAAATTACAAAACTAGCTACGTTTTCATTTCATATCGATATAAGTTATATATCCATGTAATATTGACATTAAAACTTTTTTTTATCCCTATCTGTAAATAAATTTTTTTATATTTTAAAAATAAAATAGAATTTAAGGTGTTAAATAAATTTTTAATTTTATTTTTTCCTCTATAAAAATTGATTATAAAAATATATAATATTTAAAATTATAAAAAAAAAAAAAAAATAGGTAAAGCATCGGGTTTGAACTTGGCAAAATTAGGATTACAGCAAGGTGCGTAAAAACTTAGTGACCACAGCCACCGCATACATCAGTTGAATAGGGTAAAAAGTTATATTTCTCCATCGCCCCCCAAAAGATTTTATTTATTATTATTTGTTTGATTATACCTTAACGATTCTTATCATTAAAAAATATATTTATGTTTCATATAAAAATATCTAATTAATCAACGAATTTTCGGGATGGTTAATCACATTTAAATAAAGCTATGATGTACTGCGGCGAAAACGAGCTAAAGCGAGTTTGCCGTAAGTTTACCTACGCCACTGGAAGTCGCGTGTTTCGTGTGTTTGTCTCCTCCCCTCTCGCTTGCTTCTCTACGCGCGTGTAGACGTGGAGGGGCTTTGCGCGTATAGTTCCAGAATCGCCGCAAGGATCGTCATGATCGAATTTGGCACGTTTTATTAACACGGCATTGGCAATCTCTACTTATCTCTGGTATAATATCTTATTTATATCATTTTTTCGTCGATAAATAGGATAACCATTTGTCATTATTGTAGTTTCATCAAATTGTTTCAGAATATTTCTCGTACACTTTCCTGATTCTTTATCACAAGAGCCATGGATTATAAATTGTTTAACTATTTCATATAATCGCGGATTTTCATTTTCATTTGGAATTTCAGCTACTATAAATTTATCAACGTCATCACTATTATAAATTTTATCATCTTTACTTAAAAATATTAGTACATGTGAATGCGCTAATCGTCTCTTTTGAAATTCTACTACGTATGAATATGCAATGCATTTTTCCAAAATATGTTTTATAGTAATTTGCTCTATTAATATTTTTTATTTTTGATAAAATACTTCAACAACAATATCTGGTCTATCTATTACTTCTTCACTTTGTCCTATATTATTTGTGATTTTTTCTCATTTCGGATTGCATGTCATAGTAATGAAAAAATCTGGTTTTTCAATTCTTTGTAATGATCTAATGTCATGAAATCAAGAAAATTTTGATGTAAGGAACGCGGACTTTCGGTAAAAGTTGATGGTAATATAAAACATTTTTGCAATTTTTAAACTATTATTGATTTCGTTTTCTTCTATTTTTCAAGAAATCTATTACGCCTTGATAAAGTTCTGTTCTTAAAGAATCTTGATTCTTCTTCATAAAATATAATCTTGAATTTTTCATTTAAACCCATGAATATAAGTGGATATATAATCATAAAATCTATGTGTTTACTTATATATAGGATTCTTATTGGTTCTTCTGCTTTCGAATAAACACATATTTCTCTTTCAATTCCATCCCCAGGTATAGTTCCATTTCTAATAAAACGATTATTTTCTTCAATTTCTACTTCGTACATCATTTTATAAGCTGCTGCGTAAGGATTATTTATCCTAATTATAGAATTTAATGTATTCAATAATTCAATAAACCAATTCAGATAGTTTTATATGCGGCATTTATTTGCTTCTTCGTTATCAAATATGTATGATTGTCCATACTTTCTCGATTTATTTTCATTTGCATGTGATGCATATGTATTATGGTATATTTGTCCACAAATACGTATAACTTAAGGACCTTTATTAAATAATTTATCAAATGCTGCACCAAAACTAGCAAACATGCTGAAGCGTTATTATATGATCTTATGCATTTTTTAAAATTATTACTTATCATAGAATTTCCCGTAAGTAATTTCTTAATCTCTCTTAATCTCTAGGATATTCTGGGTCTTCTACTAATGTTATATTTCCTTGTTCACAACATGATATTAATTTCTTATTGCTTGACATTTCGAATGCAAAATGTCTAGCACCACAAAAATCACAAATAAAAATCAAATCACCAACATTATTTTCCATGATATGATTTTCATTATTATTGGTCAATGTATCTTTAGCTAATTGGTAATAATTTATATCATTTTGATTTTTTTTTGTTTTGAATTTATCTTTGTTTTTTTTTATAATAATTTTTATTTTTTACTGAAGCAACTAAATTATCATCTTTATTTAAAATGTTTTTTATAAGATTAATTTAAACGTTTCAATATTTTGTGTATATTTTTCAATTAATATTGTTTTCTATTTTCTAAAACTTTATCTTTATTATATTTATAATACGATTTGTTATGAATGCGTCTATCATAGTTGTAATTTTGTTGATATGTTAAATTCTTATTTTTGTTTAAGGATTGTTAATTGTTTTTTAAAAATTCATTTTGGTTAGAAATTTGACTTTTTTGTTGCGATATATTAAAAATTTTTTATTTTTCAATTGCAACTTTTATAATTTTTTAAAATTTTTATCTCTCTTGAAATTATTTTCAAGTTTTGTAATTACATTGATGTATTGACAATTTATTTGATTTTCATGTTGCGTTATATTAAAATTTTTTAATTTCTCAATCAAAACTTTTGTTAATTTTAATCATTTTTTATCATTAAATTTATTTTCAAATATCAGAATTGGTTCTTGTTCAATATTACTTGCAGAGTTTTCAATGTTATTGTATTTAATTTTTTTACAATTACTTTTTAAAATTTTTTCTTTAGTTTGTTTATATTTTCTTTTATTACTGTTTTGGTAAATTTTGCGTAGATAAATTTTTGGTTCATAATTTGTTGTCTCTAAACATTTTATGTTATCTAATGAATGTAATTATCGTAGTGCCAATTTTTGTAACTTCTTTTCTTCAAGATATTTAAAATTTATATTTTGGAAATTTAATTTCATCGTTGACAATTTCTTATGATTTGCTGATTTCTGGATATTGCTTTATAATTGATATTAGTATAATTGTTCTTCACTAATGGAAACATGACAATTGAATTTGTTTTATGCATAGTTATCAAATGTTCACGCATTTTTTCAATGTCAAATTCTATTTCACAAGGACACAAATTATTAACGATTGCTGTTGCAAACGCTATTGAAAAAATGCCACAGTCAAAAGGATTAATCTGAAACTGAACTTTTTCTAAACATATTTGTAAGTTTTCACGAATTGAAAATAGTTTATTGACGTAAATTTTGCGTTCATCGTTTAATCCATTACTATTTAAACTATCATAAACATGAATTACATTTTGTGAATAATAGATACGAACCCAGTGACCAAAATGCCGATTTCCGGAGAAAAGTATTTGTATGCAATCTTGATTTAATGGAACTGGATTAATATTTTCGGGCCTTTCTAAAGATATTGTTGATAAAGTATATGGGGACGGAGATATGGAGATGGAGTGACGGATTGTGTATGTGAGTATGTGTATATGAATAAGTGTATGTGTATAGATACGTGTATATGTGTATGTATGTATGTGTATGCGTGTATGTGTATGTATGTGACAATAATGCAAAAGATATTCACGTAAAAAAAGTCTTAATTTTCTACTTTAATATAATATTAGTAATAGTAATTTTTTTATTTATTCTTTGGAACTGCAGTCGAGCTAATTTTAACAAAATATTATAAAAGTTTTTGAATTATGCAGTAAATAATTATGTTGTTTCTTGAGTATAGACTTTGCTAGGTTCAATTGTTGGCAATCAATATCGTGAAAACTATGAAAATATTTCTTGAATTTACTGATGGTGTAATAACTACAATAAATCAATTTACTACTGGTTGTACCATCAACTTTATTTCAATTATTACTTCTCAACGTTTCGGTTTCTAATAAACCCTCATCAGGAACTACAACAAAATCACCCATGAATTGAACACAAAATCATAAAAATACAATTCCAATGTTTTAACTTCGAAATAACAAAACTTCCAAATAAACACAAATACATACCTAAATACAATTATAATATAATATGCCTTTCTTTCAAACCATATACATTAATTATAAATTTAATCATTTTATCATTATAACAATATTAATTTTCTTAATTATCTCAATACATTTAACGATCTGTATGGTAAGAAATTTTACAAAGAATGACTATACATATTTCACCGACAAAATATATCTAAGAGTACATGAACCCAGTTAACACAAGCGTCAAAAAGTACATGAACCCAACTAGCAAAAACGCAACCACAGAGACGCTTCTGACTTTCAATGTTAACAACCCAACAATATTCAAAGCACTAATAGATAAAACATCATACAATTTTTTTGCACATGTCTTGAAATATTAAAAATTATTACTTTTTATTTATTGTACAATCCAACACATATTTTTAATTACTATTTTAATTATTATTTTTTAATGAGTTTATGTACAAATTCTTTTATGATACTATTAAGATTTTGAGTATTTAGTATTCTATTTACAGTATTATGTTTTTCTATATAAATCATTTCAGATATCAGTCTTTTAAAATAATCTTTTTCAATGTCTAAAATTTTAATTTTCTTAAAATCAAACTCGAAAGTATGACCTGTGTCAAACATGTGTGAACAGATTGCCGAAGTTTCTTTTTTATTTTTTACGTCTCTGATATGTTCAACAATTCTCGTACAAAGCATTCTACTTGATTGTCCCACATAACTCATATCACAATCCATACAATCAATTTCATACACTATACTCGTTCGTTCTTTATATATGAACGTTCTTTATAGTGTATGAAATTGATTGTATGGATTGTGATATGAGTTATGTGGGACAATCAAGTAGAATGCTTTGTACGAGAATTGTTGAACATATCAGAGACGTAAAAAATAAAAAAGAAACTTCGGCAATCTGTTCACACATGTTTGACACAGGTCATACTTTCGAGTTTGATTTTAAGAAAATTAAAATTTTAGACATTGAAAAAGATTATTTTAAAAGACTGATATCTGAAATGATTTATATAGAAAAACATAATACTGTAAATAAAATACTGGATACTCAAAATCTTAATAGTATCATAAAAGAATTTGTACATAAACTCATTAAAAAATAATAATTAAAATAGTAATTAAAAATATGTGTTGGATTGTACAATAAATAAAAAGTAATAATTTTTAATATTTCAAGACATGTGCAAAAAAATTGTATGACGTTTTATCTATTAGTGCTTTGAATATTGTTGGATTGTTAACATTGAAAGACAGAAGCGTCTCTGTGGTTGCGTTTTTGCTAGTTGGGTTCATGTACTTTTTGACGCTTGTGTTAACTGGGTTCATGTACTCTTAGATATATTTTGTCGGTGAAATATGTATAGTCATTCTTTGTAAAATTTCTTACCATACAGATCGTTAAATGTATTGAGATAATTAAGAAAATTAATATTGTGATAATGATAAAATGATTAAATTTATAATTAATGTATATGGTTTGAAAGAAAGGCATATTATATTATAATTGTATTTAGGTATGTATTTGTGTTTATTTGGAAGTTTTGTTATTTCGAAGTTAAAACATTGGAATTGTATTTTTATGATTTTGTGTTTAATTCATGGGTGATTTTGTTGTAGTTCCTGATGAGGGTTTATTAGAAACCGAAATGTTGAGAAGTAATAATTGAAATAAAGTTGATGGTACAACCAGTAGTAAATTGATTTATTGTAATATCGTGAAAATTTTTTTCTATGTAAAAGCTATAGCTTTTATTACAAAATCGATTTTTATTGCTCATTTCTTATAAATAAATGATGATTAGACTGTGTTAAAAATGATAATTTATCTTGTACAACAGTGAATTCATTGCCTCTGGTAACCAACAATAAATTCATTGGAATAGTAATTTTTAACACAATAGCATACTTGTATATCACAGAACAACGATCAACTCAACATTTTGCTAAAAATTTAACTTTATGCAAATGAATTATATAAATGTAAATAAGATAAATATTAAGACAAATGTTAATGTAAAAGATATAAATATCACTATATTTATATCAGTGAAGTAAATGAAGAGAGGAAGCTGAATATTATAAATAAATCGTAATTGTAATCATATCAATAAAATATCAATAAAGATATTATTTTGTTATTATTGTAATGTAATATCAGACTTACATGTAATTGAGAGAAGAATTAGTTATAATTTTAATTATGCAGTACTAATTAGTTATAATTATAATCACAATAATGAAATGTAAATAAAAATTATCAATCTTCATTATTACAACAGAATATAAAAGTAAGAGAAAGGTGTGAGATGGCGCCGAGAGAGGGGGGGGGGTACATAAATCAAAGAGGGTGGGTGTGAGGTTTTAGGGAAAGGAGCAAAGGGGGCCTTTTTATTTTAAATAACGTAATTAACAATTTAGAATAAGAATTAGAGGTCGTCAGTGACTCATTCGGTAGAGTAATGGATTCGTAATCTCGAGGCTCCAAGTTCGATACCCGCTCTCTGACAACCATCCGTCGCTAATTAGCATCGCAACGATAGCATAAAATACAGCGACGTTAAATAAAAAAAAATAAGAATAATTACAATGTAATTTGAGGAGTCGCTATATCGAGGGAGGGCTAGGAGGGGCAAGGGGGGGGGTGAAGTGGCTTAAATTCTGATTTTACAACTATATGTGCATATATATACATATATATATATATATATATATATATATATATATATATATATATATTATTCTGTATATGTGTATTATTAAAAAAAACTAAATATATATGAAATAATTATCAATTAGAAATAATAATTATTTGATATTACATGCTATTTTATTTAAATGTAATGTGTACGTCGTACAAAGTTTCTTTGAATAGCCCATCAATTAGGCAATTTTATTTCTTGACAATTGATAAATTAATTTATTAGAACATTTAAAAATATAACTTTTATTAGTCGATCTAAAATTGCGTTAAAATCAAAATTTATTGACTTGAATTTTTAAAAATGATCATAATTATTTTTTAGATCAAACATCAGTAATATATTACATTGTTAACGTTCAAATAATTTTTTGAACAATTTTAAAGTAATTACTTTCTGTTTAAATACAAACATCTACATAAATATATATGATCAAATATGTATTTGTGTAAAGTAATTGTCAACAATTAATTCAATTATTATTTTATATAATAAATAAGAATAGTTTTGTTTATTTTGATTCAGACATTTTAAAAATACATCATTCATTGTGATTGCTAACCGTTTCAAAATAATTCAATTTATTAATATTACGTTTTAACATTATAATAATTATAATTGGAGTGTGAATTGGTCATTGGTTTGTGCGTATGTGTGTGTGTATGCATATATTATGTTAGTATGTGTGTATTTGTCTATGTATTATGTGAGTGTGTATGAGTGAGTGTTGTGTGTATGTATGGTATGCGTGTGTATGTATGTGCGTGTATGTATGTGCGTGTATATCGTGTGTATGTATATTAGTAAATGTGTTCACGTCATTTAAAAACTGTGTCATTTTGTTTTCGTGCCACTGTGTATATTTCTGTGTACGCATTAGTTGGTTCGTCATTGTCTATAAGTATATATGTTACTAAGGGCGCTATATGTAGTGCGCCTGTATACTAGTGTACTCGAGAAAATTTTCGTGTCAGCTAAAAGAGTAAGTCGTATTTTGTATTATTGTAACGTATGTGTATGTTTTTATATGTGTTGTGGGTTTGTCGGTGTCCGTAAGTATATATCTATACCAGTAAAGAAGTTTATGTTGGTGAATTGTGTATAAATTGGTGTGTGTGTGTATGTATGTGTGTGTGTGTGTGTGCGTGCGTGTGTGTGTGTGAGTGTGTGTGTGTGTGTGTGTGTGTGTGTGTGTGTGTGTTTAAGCACCGGCGTGTGAGTGTATGTATGTGTGTGTACATGTATGTTTGCTCGTGTGTGTATATGTATATGTATGTTCCTTCAGGTGCGTGTTTGTAAATGTATAGTGTAAAAGTGTGTATCGATAAAGTGTTCATCTCGATTGAGAAGTGTCTTGTATAGTATTTTTCGCTCTAGGTGTATGTTTTTGTGAATGTAAGTGGGTTTGTCTATGTTAGTTAATATGTGTTCGTAGCTCGTAGCAGAGTAAAAGTTTATGTTTGTTAAGTGCCTATTTATAAGTTAATATGTATGTGTGTTTATTTCGGTTTTGATGGTAGCGTATATATCGGTATGTGTGTGTTGATAAGTATGTAAATTACGATACGTATGTAATTTTTATTACAAGTCTTTTGTGTATATGTGTGTTCGTATCAGTATATTTCTCTGTGCTTTAGTGAGATTTTCAGTGTAATTGTCGGTGTATGTATGTATGTGTGTATGTTTATATATGTGTTATTATATGCGTGCATGTACATTTGATGCGTGTGTCTGTGTGTGTATGTGTGAGTGTGTCTGTGCGTATGTATGTGTGTGTGTGTGTGTTTATGCGTGTATGTGTACGTGCGTGTGCGCGCGTGTGTATATGTGTGCATTCATGTGTGTATGTATTATGTAAGTATGTGTGTGTATTTTTATGCATTATGTATGTGTGTATAAGTTTGTGATATGTGTATGGTATGTATATATGTGTAAGTATGTATGGTGTGTATGCGTATTAGTGAAATGTTAACATCAGTTAACAAGAGTGTCATATTGTATTCGTGCTGCTGTGTATGTTTCAGTGTGCGTATTGCTTGGTTTGTCTGTGTCTTTAAGTATATGTATTGATAGGAGTGTCTATATGTTGTGTGCCTTTACGATTTTGTTCTAGTGAAAATGTTGGCTTCAGCTAAAAAGTGAGTCGTATTTCATTATTGTCAGTATGTGTATGTTTTTTGTGTGTTGGTGGATTTATCTGTGTCCGTAAGTATATGTTCATTGCAGTGAAAAAGTTTATGTTGGTAAATTACGTAAAAGTTTGTGTGTGTGTGTTCGTTAGTGTGTGTGTGTGTGTGGAGAAAAAAATATATATTTAATTAATGGTTTTATTTCTGTTTTCTAAAACACTCATAGTTCGCTTTAATTTTTTTTTCATATTCATACATTTACCTATAATTTTGCAGATCCTTATCGATAGAAATATACATTTTTAAAAATAAATGTAAAATAAATTTAAATGAGAACAATTATTATAAATTTTTGTTTGATACTAGTTTTTTAAGTGCTAACACATAACAAAATTTCATATTAAATGTAATATATCATATTTATACGTACAATATGATTCGATAAAAGGAAACTTATTTTATATACATATAGATAGTATCATTTTATCAGTGATTAACAAATGATTGTTAAATTTAGTACAACGAACATTATATTTATGATTTCAATTTTTAAAGTTAGAAAAAAAATTAAATTCATATTTTATATTGAAATACTATTGTCAAGGAAATTAGCAAATTTATATATAATAATATATGTTAAGTAACAGAATTTTTCACTTAAAATTTTTTTTCGTTCTTAAGAAAAAATTTTTGATTTTTCTAAATTTTTTAAAATCATTTATTCCCATCGTAAAAAGAAAGATCTTAAAAGTGTCAAGGCCACTTTCTTTTCAATCTCTTATTAGGTTCTGGGAATTCGACAGCTTTACCGTCGACGGAGATCGTTGAGTCTCCACTCTTTTTACTTGTCTGCATTGAGAGTGGGAACTCACGATTGTTCCAACGCACTGGACAAGGGAGTGCGAGAAGGAGAAAGAGAGCTATCTCTCTTTTTCTTGCATCTCCTCCCACTACCAGTCATTACGTTTGAAATTGGCCTGACGGTGCTAGCTTTAACAACGGGCCTAGCTTAAAGAGAGACGCGCGCGACCAGGCAAAAAGAGCAGTACGTGTGTGCTGCAGCCCACGAGGCTGCAGCTGCAAACTTCAACCTTCGACAATTTTTGTTTCTTTTGAATTTGAATTTCCATTTTAAACTCAGTTTTGTTTTCCGTCATAATATTTTTCTTTACTTCTTTCAAAAGTTAACTTATTTGTTTTTCTTCAAACTAATTTCTTTGTTAAAAATTAAATTTATAAGAATTAATTAAATGAGCATCGCGAATTCCAAGGCCGAATTTCGGTACCGCCATAGTCGTGTTCTTAAAGTGCACAAGTCTTCGTGTAGATGTGCAGATAGCCGGTGAAGATGCAGGGGCTGATTTATTCACATGAACAAATCAGAAGGGGCAAGCTGAAGGAATCAGGAGAGCCGGCAATGCAGTGCCCGCCGGCCAACATGTAACATCAAAAGATAAGTTTAATGTTCATAAAATATTTTATAAATTAACAGTATCATAAGCGGCTAAAAATTTTATGTCAATTAGTTAAATAACAAACTACACAAATAATTTATCGGGAAATAAACCATTTTTGTACAATTTATTAATTTAGAAAACTTGTATTGTAAAATATTATACCAACTTTATAAAAATGTATTAATTTACAGTAACATTAAACTAAGAATTTCTTATTGCTCTCGTTGTTAATATCTCTAATCAATAAAAATTTCGTTATTGAAGGCAGAATTTTGCTCTGGGAGGTAAAACTATTGGAGTAGAATTCTCGCCTTTTTACAATATAATACATGAAAATGCGACCGAGTGACGTTAGGAGCAAGGTAAATTTTGCTAGTTTTGAATTAAAATAAAATCAGTTAATAGTGATAACGAGTGAAAACTTGAGATCCAAGGTGAATCAAGGTGACGTTCGGAGTAATAATCTGAAATATTAATCGGACGTTCAAGCGATTAAAGGAGGAAGCCCAACTTCATCTTGACACGGACATTCTCACTGTGTAGTTTGAAGTGTCCGAGTATAGAAAACATCAGGACGATCAAGTCGGAAACGAATTATACTCTTTCTCTCCTTATTAGTGAGTTTACTTATATTAATGAAACCCACGAACCAAACTAACAACAGTTAAGAGCAGGCTGAACTATCTGTCTTTGTCTAATAGAGTTTTTTTATCATTTGTCGAAACACTATCCGTTGTATCAAGAAAAAAATAGTAGCCCCCGCTAGATATTAGTAGAATAAGTAAATTTTGTAATAACAATTAAATTATTTTATCGCGTAGTTTTTTAATAATATGAGACCTTAGAGCATATACTATTGGAGGCAGCTTCAAATTCGCCGTGCGCGTGGTTAAGTTGAGAGAGAGAAAGGTGTACTGAGGTCGACAGATATCTCTTTTTCTCCAGCACGTGATTGGTTTGTTTCGTTCCTTATCACATGACTGAGAGATAGAGATAGCTATCTACCTTAGTATATTTTTCTCTTTCTCAACCTAACCACGCGCAAGGTGCAATCAGAGCTCCTTCCAGTAGTATATGCTCTAAATATGATACCTACTAACAAACTAGAATATAACCTATCTTTTTCGGTACATCACATATTGTTCAAAAACTACACAATAAAATAATTTGATTTTTATTACAAAATTTACTTATTATACTAATATCTAGCGGGGGCTACTATTTATTTCTTGATACAGCGGATGGTGTTTATGTATATGATGGAAAACGTTATTAGACAAAGACAGATAGTTCGGCCCCCTCCTAAAACATATAAATAACAAATTAGAATAATATAATTATACGACCATTCTTTGCTAATATTTAGAAATTTTATATAAAATCATTCAACTTTTTCTCTTGACTCTACAATAATTATTGTAAGATTAATATCTAGAATAAAGAACAATAAAAATCTTTTAATGAATAGAAATCAATTATAATAATATGTGTGTTATTTAATTTAATTAAATAAATAAATAATTGTACATATATGATAAATATATATGATATATATGTATATATATATATGTATATATATATATATATATATATATATATACTAGGGGGGAATAAAAAGAAGACTTTGAGGTGAACTAAAAAAAATCCAAACAATAATTTTTTTTCTACGCAACTTAGAAATCTTCAAACCCATTTTTAGGTTATGTTTTGGTTTTAAAAACCTCTAAAAATAATAAGCTTATGTGCGCATTATGATTCCCTTCAATCTCGATTTCGAATCACCCAAATCGGTTAAAAATTCGCAGAAATATGCTTAAAAAACTGAAAATCACATTTTTTGAGGTGAGGAAGCCAATTTTGAGTCTAGCGAGCTGTAACTTTCAGGATCGGAGTTTTTTGACATGATAAATAAGTAGGCCAAATTCTAAAAAAATCGAAGGACAGGCCATTTTAACGTACTTATCCAGCTATACTCTTTATTTATTATTGTCGCTGAAGCATACAGATCTATTGTTTGTTATCGATGAAAAAATCTCATATAAGCATACAAATTTATTGTTTGTTGTCGCTAAAAGAAGCTTGCAGATTAATTTGTTATTATTACTGGAATAATTTCATAGACTTATTTTCTATTGTCGCTAATAGAAGCTTACAAATTTATATTTTATTGTAGTTATAAAAAGCTTACATATTTATTTTTCATTGTCGCTAAAGAAGCTTGTACAGCTGCTTTGTATTTTTACTAAAATAAGTTTAAATGATTTCAAATATTTATTTAATATGTCGTTAAATTTCATGTTCGCTAAAAGAAGCTTAAAAATTTATGTTTTATTACAAGCTTACATATTTATTTTTTATTGTTGTTAAAAAAAACTTATACATTAATTTTTTCTGTAATAAATCAATAATATTTTATATTTTGTATTTTAATTATCATCAATTTCTTTTTTTGTAACCTTGAAAAATAATCATTCCAATCTTTTTACTTTTAATATATATGTAATATCTATAAAATTTTTAAATATATATATATATATATATATATATATATATAAATATATAAATATACATGAATATTTTCATAAGTGTATATGCATATAATATATTATTATAATTGTTTTTACTATTTTCTTCTATTTCTCTAATAATATCTAGTTTTGTTCCTCTTTCCCAATTCACATATTCATTTTCTAATTTATTTAATTAAACGTCTAATTTATATTGTCCATCCGTTATTGTTCCGATGTATTCTTATTCATTTTTTTTTGCGCAAAAGAATTTTTTAAATACTCTTGTATTTCTGAAAAATAAAAAATTATTTATATTATCATATTTTTTTTTCAATAATATTTAATTACTTATTAATCCAGGTCTAATTTTATTTCTTCGAAATTTATTTTAATTGGTTTGTTATTTTTCAATATGTTGTATTCGCCTAAATAAATAATATTAAAATAATATTTTAATGTCAAGTCATATATATTATTTCCTTATTGTATCCTTTTGCTTTTAAAACATCAACATTCTCTAATAATATTTTCTGAAATATTAAAAAATGTTTAATATTATGTTGTAATTAATAATATTGTATATTATTAGAATTTACTTCGTTTAGTTTTAGATTTTTTTTGAATTTTTAATATTTTAATCATAAATATCGCATTAAATTCTGAATCCTTTAGAATTATCTATTATGAATTTCAAAATCCTGAAATCAGTTTGTTTTTGTTTGTTAACAAAAGTTTGTTCTTCAGAAATTTCTTCAATACATGCAACCAGAGATTTATTATATGTAATCAAAAATATTTATAACATATATTATATTATTGATTTTTTTAATAAAGTTTTTAATACATTCGTTGATTGATCTCCTATTACAATTTTAGTTTTTAAAAATATTATAAATAAGATATTATTTTTATATATTTATTGTATTAATTTTTTTAATGTTATGAATATATACATTACATTTTTATGTATTTTTATGTGACGTAATAAATTATCTTTTCGATGAAATCCTTTTCCACAAATGTTGCAAATATTATTATAATTAGATGCATAACTTTGTAAGTGTCTTATTAAATGTTCATTTCTTATATATTTATTTTTGCAAATAGAACATTCTAATTTTTCAGGTTTGTTATATTTTTTTAAATGTCTTATATAACCTCTTTTATATTTCAATATTGTTCCACTTATATAACAAATATATATTTTTGATGAATGAAATTTCTTATTATGTTTCAATAAATGGTTATGTGTCTCAAATGATCGATTGCATTTAGTGTAAGTTAACATATTTATTGCTAAATTAATATAATAATACTTATTAAATTATATATAGTGTAATTTAATATTTTTTAATATTATTAAGTTTTATTATTTATTACTTATGTATAATTTATTATATACATATATATTTTATTAATAATTTTCTAATTTTCTACTTTAAATTAAAAATTTTTTTATTTAAAATATACGCAGTTATTATACTTTTGAATTATTATTAAATGGGCCATGTACAAATTACGTAAGGATATTTTCATTACATACGACTTTTCATTATTTATATGTAAGGGTCTGTATTATTTTTCTTTCTAATTATGACCCCTTACTTTAGTTAACGTTTTGTTAAGTAAGTGGGGCTAGAATAATAAAAATAACATTTGAAAACAAAGTTCTTCTTATTATAAAATTTTTTCATTAATCAATAAATGCATATGATAATCATCAGTTTAAAATTGTAATTTCTAATCTTAAAATTATAGTGTTAATAAAAAATCATATGTATTAATACGTATTTCTGTATCATTAGGCTTCTTTGCATTTATTTATTTAGAATTATGTAGGGACAATATTCTTATAATAATATAAACTATCATGTGAATATATATAAAATATATAGATACATGTAAGAATATCTAGACTTATACAAATTATGTATTATTATACAAAATAAAGTATATATAATTGTACATAAACTATGTATAATTGTATATAACCCGTGTATAATTATATAAAAATTGTAACTGGTTGATAATTAGCTTAAATATGATATATACTTGTAACTTTTTGTTACAAGTATCTCACCTGTTATAATGTGATCAGCTAATCACTTGCTCTAGCCGCTCAGAACTCGTACTCCTATTACAAAATTAAATGTTATGAACAACTGGGCAATTGCTCTTGTTAATACAAAAGCGTGCAAATTGCCAGTTGTATATAAAATGAATCAAGTGTAAGATATGTAAGATAGGGTACTCGGGCATGGTAAACTTTTACTACACCAGATCAAAATAAATAACAATAAAACTTTATTTAAATAGAAAAATAAATAACTGGATTTATTGAGAGTAAAAAATGAAACAACGGTAAAAGATATTAAATTTAAATTTAACGCTCAGGCCGAGCCTATAAAATGTAACTAAATAAGCAATAATTTAAATAATAAAGCGCTGCAGAAATACAATTACATTTTTATACGCAGACGCATACGGGGTTGCATATAACGTACCTTATTTTATTTGGCGGCCGCACGCAATCTTTAATCAAGAAAAGATAAAGAGGAGAAAGCCGGCTCGTTGTCTCTCTATTATGCACAGCTACCCTATACACCGCGTCGTTGTGTAGGTGGCTTCTCTAAAATCAGACAGAGATTTTGTGTCAAATATTGTGTGCAGCGATCCGCCTACACACAAGTATTTGACACTACTAATGCACACACTTACACAACACTCTTAAACGCGTAGCCTAATTAAATCTCTTAATTCGAGCAATCAAACTTTCTATTAGCGAGCACGCGGGAAAAAAGCTATCAAAGCTTACAATGGCGGTCAAAGTAATAATGCGATATAAAGAGTGAGCTATCTTCCTCCCCTTTTCTATCGTTCTTACCTGCGTGCGTCTCATTTACATAGACCTCGTGCAACTTGGCACAAGGCGCCTCACACGTGGCTATTCTAGTCCACCGCGTGCTGCCCTCGCCTATCAGCTAGCACAGTATATCTAACGAGTATAGTAACGATACTCGTTACATCCCCTCCCCAGACGTATATCCTTGAGATGCAACTTCTGTACCTGAAATTGGGATCTAGGAATTTCAAATAAAATAAAAGGGATGTATGTTATTATAAAAATATATTCTATTTATAATATTCATTATGTACAATATGTACAGCTTGGGTCAGGGTCCGGCGAGAGGCCTCACAAGGGTCCTTGCTGACGATTAGTCCCTTCTCAGGCCTTTGTGGATGTCTCTCTAAGGCCGCATACTCCTATTATGAGTTGCCTTTTCTGGACACTGGGCCGGCTCCCTGACACCAGGCTCGCCGCACCAGTAGCAGAATCTGCTTTGCCTCGACTCTGTTGGTCGAGGCTCTTCTGTATTGCCGATGCTGCCGTTGGAAGTCCTTGACTTTGACCGATGCCTGAACCTCTCCCTAGACGTTGGTGAAGGCGCCTGAGGACTATGTGTTGCTCGAGATCGCGGCGAGGCATCTCCAAATTCCCCAGCTTGCTTTCGAAGATTTTCGAAGCGAGCTGCCGCTTCTCGAGCTTCACGCTCCTTCACCTCTTTCTCTAGACCAGCCCGTTCTAACTCTCGTCGCAGCTCCTCAGCGCGTTGTCTTTCTTCAGCTTCACGTTTACGGCGCGCCGTCCGTTCAGCCCTCCATTCAGTTATGTGGGACACTTCTTGTCTCCACAACGCCACTCGCTCTGTAAATCCTGTAGAATATTTTGTGGCGTCAGGATGTTGTTGGTGGAGACGGTCCCACATGAGAAACGCCTCATCACGTTCTCTTTCTGCAGCCAACTTGGATTCACGGGCACGCATGAGGGCGGACTTAACTTTCTGCCATTTTTCTTCGACCGACTCTTCCTCCGATGATGCTTCGGTAGGCGATTTAGATGGTGGTTGCGAAGTGGCGGCGCTCTGGCTTTGGCCAGGTCTTCCCAGAAAAGGTTCTGGCTGCGAACCTTTTTCCTGGCTGTGGACAGGCCATCGCATCGCTTCTGGTTTAGGCACCTACTGATCATCAGGTACGCTTGTTGTTGGCAGCGGAATTGGGTCAACTCTTGGTGTTTCTTGGAGCTCCTGTTGCCTCTTGTAACCCAATCCGCTCGACGAATTAGCGTCGGACATATCTACCTCTTCGATGATCAGCTGAGGTCCGTTCATGCGCTCTGCCTCCGCTGCCAGTTCGAGCTCTTACTCGTTATTTCTATATGCCTCCATGGCGCGGAAGGCATTGGTAATAATGGACCACGTCCTGACGGCATAATCGGACGAGTCATCGCACAAGAACATATCCTCCAATCTCAAAATGTCTTTCAATGAAAAAGTCACGGTCGAAGTCCTTTCCATCTGAAACAAACAAAGTAATTCGGGTCACTTGGGTGCTAAACTACTCTGACTTAGTTTTACTACGCGTTCTTCACGGCAAATTCACGCTATCATCGTCAATCGGTGCTTTATTGGCTGAACCTTTTGGTCGCCCGCGTTTACGACGCGCAGGGGTCTCTGTCAAATTGACCGATGTTTGAGGTCTAAATCCTACATTTGGTCTCTTTACCAAATGGACTACCTTTTTTGGTCTACCCCTTTTTTCCTTTACACGTGAAGTATCGCGCAATTCCGCTCGCACGCTTTGTGACAGTGACGATGTGCCCACACTCGCTTGCTCCCCGCTAGGAGTCGCTTCGCTGGCGCTGAGTGGGTCGCACGTCACCCATTCCTCCATCGGTTATTGCGGATCTTCTTCATCATTTTCGGGTTCTTTACCGGGAACGTATTCCTTTAAATGCTCAGAGTGGATATTTTCATCGATAACACCCTCAACATTCAACAAGTTGTAAACATTTGGGCCTTTAGCTTCAGTAATTACGTATGGTCCGGCGTATTTTGGTGATAACTTTGCAGCAATCCCTTGTGCTGCTGAAGAGAGGACCTTATTCCTCTTCCAGACCAAATTTCCTACTTTGAACGTACAAGATCTTCTTTTTGCATCGTAATACCGAGCTTGCCTGGCTTGCTGGGCTTTAGCGCGGTCAGCAGCATGTTCAAACAAATGTGGTAGATTTTCCATTCTTTCTTTCCACGCTTGTCTGGCTTCATTCGTCATTTCTTCTGCTGCTGCCAGCTCTTGCTGTCTTTTAGCCGAGCCAGGTGGCTTAGGCTGCCTGCCATAGTTTAACATCGCGGGACTTATTCCTGTAGAGCTTTGTGTCACCGTATTCAGTGCAAACACGATCTCTGGCAAGTTTTCATCTCACGAACTATTTTTATCGTGGATGTAGGACACTATCATTGTTTTTATTGTCCTATTCACCCTCTCCATAGGGTTTGCCTGGGGATGATACGGCAGTGTAGTCGAATGATACACTCCCGTGTTTATTAAAAACTCATCTACGAACTTGTTCTTAAATTCAGACCCATTGTCTGAAAGGAATACTTCCGGTGATCCAAATCGTGTTAGGACTCTGTCTCTAAACGCTCTGATTATGTTTTTGGCGTTTACTTGTCGGGTTGGAATACACTCTATCCATCTTGTAAATAGATCTTGAAAGATGAGAATGTATTCAAATCCGCGTTTACTTCTAGGTAGTGGACCGGTGATATCTCCAGCCACGACTTGCCAAGGTTCTTCAATGGTTCTACGTCCCATGAAGCCCATTGGAACTCTTTGTTCCACCTTGCATTGCTGGTATATAACGCACGATCTGACATATTCTTTTATGTCAGAATACATACGTGGCCAAAAATAATATCTGGTCGCTCTATCATATGTTTTCTCGCGTCCCAGATGTCCAGCTGTTGGGTCGTCATGGCATTCTCGTAAAATAGCGACTTTATAGTTGTTTGGAACTACTAACTTCCAGGCGTCTTTATCATCTAGTACTTCTTCTATTTCTGGATCTGGACGATAGTAGTACAGATTGCCACCTACAATTTTCCATTTTGGATATTCAGTTGGTTTGTCCACCACCTCTTGATACATACCTTTATACCAAGGATCTTCTGTCCCTGATGACCAAGTAATTGATACTAAGGATGTTTCATCATCCTCGTACATACGTGATAATGCATCTGGCACGAGATTGAGGCTACCTTTTCTGTGTTCAACTTCAAAACTATGAACTTGAAGTTCGAATGCCCATCTAGCAAGTTCGCTAGTGGGGTTCTTCATTGAACACAACTATCTTAAGCTGCTGTGATCGGTTATTATTTTAAAGTGATAACTTTCAATATATAGGCGAAACTTTTTTACGGCCCATACCACAGCAAGGCATTCTCTCTCAGTGACACTGTAATTTCTCTCGGCAATTGATAACCTTCGACTTGCAAGTTCTAACACTCTTTGCTCATTGTTGACTATATTATAGCCTCTCCTTACCCTATCACCTAGCACAAAGTACTCATGTATGAGGAAAAGGATAAAAAGGAAAGGTTCTTTTTAAGCTAGACCCGTTTTTGGTGTAGACACCATGCTACAACCAGTCCGGGGTCTCTTTGCTTATGTTTTTGTACTAATAAATGCCTCTTATAAGCCACGAAACTCCAATTTTAATTAGTTAAGATTTGAATTACTTATTAATGGCAAATGGCACTATATACAAGTAAATTTCAATAAGTAACACGTGATTTGAATTTAAATATTCCAAACGTGCATTTACCAAGAGACACTTTATAGAATATAGTGTTTAATCAAACTCTCACTAATCGTAAGATAAATTAATGTTAATTTAGATTTGTACACTTTAATAAATTCACAAAAGATATATACGTGAATTTATTATTTAATCAACTCTACCAAATCAAGCTTTGATTTTTAATTTAAATAGTATTTCGTTATTTCTGCTACCGGTACGGAGCTGGTATTTATCCAGCCCCTCGTGGACCTGCAGCAATAACGAAAATAAGAACAATAGCCACAAGTATTTATTTTAGGATAAACTTTATTAGAAAAGAGCTGGCCAAAGAGTGCCGTACAAGGATTCGGCTTCGATCTGCTTAAGCGTCGATCAAGCCGCCGCGGCCGCAATCCTCTCTTACTACCAAGTAGAAGGGATACATTTACATATCTTACCTTATACTATTACAGGTGCGCTTAGATGTATGCTAGCGTACGTCACTTTATAGGCGTGGATCAGCGCACATCTAAGCGAGTACATATATTCTTATTAATATCCATCTCGTGCGCTGATATACTTTCCAATTGCTACGTTGCGCCGATGCACAAGATAGAGATAGACCTTTAACGTGATGATTCGAATTCAAGAGAGAATAAGATTATTGCTAATTATCTTTTATTTTATTCTTTTTTCTTACTTATTCTCTCTCAAATTCTCTATTAATTCTTTATATTATAAATATAATATAAGTGAGGTCACAATATGTATCAATACTGCGCCTAATCCAGTATCACTGGCATCCGTTTGGATCACATAGTTTCCGTCGCGGTTTGGTCTTTGAAGCACAGGAGCAGTGGCTATCATTGCTTTTAAGCTCGTGAAAGCTTGTTGCTGCTCCTCTTGCCAATCATACCTCTGACCTTTCTTTGTCAGACGTGTTAGAGGCTTTGCTACCGTAGCAAAATCTTTCATGAAATTACGGTACCATGAAGCCATTCCTAGAAATCGTCTAAGTTGTTTCAGATTCTTAGGTGCTGGATAGTTAGTAACCGGCTCAATCTTATCCGGGTCCGGTTTAATCGCATCTCTATTTACTAACACGCCGAAGTATTTGACTTTTGGTTGACAAAATACACTTTTCTGTTTATTCATTGTCAAACCAGCCTCATTTATGTGCTTCATTACAATTTCTATGTATTTCTTATGCTCTTCAAACGTCTCTGTGACGATTATTATGTCGTCAAGATACGAGGAGGCGTAAGGATCCAGATCTGGTCCAATTACAGTATCAATTAATCGCTGAAAGAATACGCCAGCGTAGGCTAGGCCATAAGGCATCCTTATGAATTGAAATAGACCCAATCCTGGTACTGTAAATGCAGATACCGGTCTCGATTCCTTGTTCAGAGGTATCTGGTGGTAAGCGCTATGCAGGTCCAGCGTAGATATATATTTAGCCTTTCTTACATGACGTAAGATATCCTGCATATATGGTAAAGGATATGAATCAGGCTAGATTAGACACTGCGTTGACTTTTCTATAATCTACGCAAAAGCGATAAGATCCATCGCACTTACACACCATTACCACTGGACTCGACCACCCGCTTGTTGACGGCTCTATTATGCCCTGTTCAAGCATTTCTTTTACTTGCCGGTGCATTTCTTCCAATATTTTATCCGATACTGGGTAAAATTTTTGCTTAATAGGCCTTGCTGATCCTACATTAATTTCATGTTCCATGAGATTGGTTAACCCAACAGGTAGTTTCTTATTGTTGGTCAGGCTCTTTTCGATTAACTGATCGAGCTCCTGTCGCTCCTGATCAGTTATATCAGCAATGCCTACAGATACCATTACTGACGTATTCATGGATATGCTAGCAACTTCTAATTCGATATAAGTGTTAGCATCCTTTATGTATAGCCTGTCAGTGTCAGGATCTAGAACTGTTCTGAACATACGCGTGAAGTTTACTCTAACGTAGCAGTCTTCATCTAGATCTGACATAATGACGACCTTTACATCCTTAGTAATACCAGCTACTGTAAATGGTAGCATAACATATTCAGCTAATGGCAATTTCCTGCCATCAGCTACTCGAGCCTGACCTGAACCAGCAGGAAGGAGTTATCTGTTGAGTGTTGAGGCTATCTGTAAACCCACAGCACCCATTACTGTGCACGAGGCACCAAAGTCATATAAGGCTCTAAGTCGGAATTCACCGACTGTTACCTTCAAGCACAAACGAGTTTCGTCTGTAACTTCCTTTGTTGGTCGTTGATTTTGCTCCTTCTGCGGTTCACATGCTGACGCCGATTTACTTTGCTGCTTCACATCTATAGCCTGAATCGAAGGTTCTTCTTCTGACCCCTGCGTCGGCTCTGGGACCTTAGGTGGTCTGGGAGCACTTGAGATCCCGCTTAACCGCTCCCTTTCTCGTTTCCCGAACACGTTGGACAGTATCTTAGCGAATAACCAAGTATGCCGCATTTACGACACTTTAATGGTCCCGACGGTACGAAATTTCTCCGTCTGGGACTATCATTTTTTCCACCATTATTGAAACTCTTCTTTTTAGAGTTGGGGCTGCCAGGTTTCGAACCCTGTTCGTTCGTCTGCCCTTTCTGCATATTTGCGGCTTGCTTATTTGTCTTCTGAGGATCAGCTTGCCTATTTGATTGCTGTTGAGGTAGATTCTTTTTGAACTCTTTAAACTTCTCGTTTGAAAGTTCAGCAAAAGAGTTTACTAAGTCCGAAGGTATTGTACTCTCCGGCTTTGTGTTGACCGATGCCACCTTTGGTTTGTTGACTTTTGCATCAGATGGTGATTTATATGCCATCTCTGGCAACAAACTTGCCTTTAGTGATGGTGGTGGTCGATAGCTTCTCTCATATTCCAAAGTCTGCTCTGCTTCTCGAGCTTGATCGAGAAGCTCCTCTATCGACGCCACCTCTGCTCGTTTTACCTGTCGCTGCGGGTCTGGCAACATATTACGGTGAAGCCAGTCTTATTGTCTACCAATACTTGGTATTAGTGACATCTTTCTCATGATAGCGACTAGACACGTAATATAGTCTCTTACTGCCTCGTTTCTGCCCTGTGTTCTCTGATTGGCTTCAGAGACGAGGTTTTGTTGGTACCTTCTACTAGTACCATACCATCGTTTTGCCGAGGCGACAAATTGGGCCCAGGACTGCCATTTGTCCTTTTCATTGCGATACCATGTCGCTGCAGTTCCAGTAAATAATTCTGACAGAGAAGAGAGAACTTCTTCTTCTTTTAGATTTGCCAGAGCTCGACAATCTTCTACTCTAGCAAGAAAAACGTCTATGCTCTGGCTTTTGTCACCGGCGAATTTCACGTTTCATTTCCGGACTATATTGCCTACGTCTCTATTGGAATATCCAGTATTATTTCCCATTGTATTCTGGGTACTGGGTAGGTCAGACGGGCGTCCTCGTCTCTCCTCCCGCTGATTGGTTGGTAGTGGGAACTGCCTACCCGGTGTAGAACTGTCTCTAGTTCTTTGTGTAGGAGGACTATTCACAGTTAACGGATTGTGTGTGTCGTTAACTGTAAACGTTTTGTTAAGGAAATGTACGGTTCAAGCAGCCCGTCTATCGTTATTTTCGATGTGGGTGCTTGATGCTCTTTCTAGCATCTCGAGCCGATCCACTTTTCTGCTCATCTCTACATACTTGTCTCTCATTTCAGCAATGCACGTCCTCATTTCTGACATGCATTGTGCGAACTCTAAGGGTATTTCAACCATCTTACCCGTAGGATCCGCCATGGAGATAGTATCCTTTGCCGCAGGAGTTTGTGTTCCTGACGTGGTTGCTGCGCTGTCCGAAGAAGATTGCGCATCTGTTATCTTCTCCTTGTTAAATGTGGGAGGTTGTGTATGCTCTGTGGTCTCTTTGTTAACTATAGAAGGTTGCTGTTGGTCTTCCTTTGAAGTGACGTTCGCCCCCTCAATAAGGACCATTGTCTTTTGTAGGTTCTCTTTGACCACCTGGTCCCCGCTTATCGCCTGAAGTGGATGTATTTCAGACTCATCATGTTTAGTCTGGAGTATCCTGGTTATCGTACGATCACGATTCTCCGCCCTTCTATGCATTGCCTCCCGCGTATTAACGTCCGGAGTGAAATCTTCCGTAATATTGAATAAATAAATATTACAGAAATATTTCATAAAATATTTCTGTAATATTTATTTATTCAATATTACGATAAAAACTTTTCAATGGGTATCTTGGAAATATTTTTAAAATATATCATAAAATGTTTTGTTGCAATATTTCTTATATATTTCAAGAAACATTTCATTAAATATTTTCGAAAGATTTCGTGAAATTTAAGTATGAATTTTGTAAAATTTAATTGCAAAATCCATTAAATAATTTGAAAAGTTTACATGAAATGTTTCTTAAAACATTACATGTATATATTTTTTTTTTTTTTTTTTTTAATGATTAATATATAAAGGATTTTGTCCTCTATATGATTAACCTTTTTTATATGGTGAAGTCGAGGGAGTCCAGCCCGGTACCCGTTTAACACATTACATCAGGCTAGACTGTCAGACCCACTATACCGAAAACTTTGACTACCGATGGATGGTCAGCCACTTTTGTGACCAACAATCAACCGATACTCAATGAGGTCGGATTTTTTAAGAGTCGCTATGTGGGTAGCACATACAGTAATTTTCTTTCAAAAAAAAGTTAGAGGTGCCTGGCCAGGATTCGAACCCGTGCCCACCGCGTCGAAGGCAAGAGCTCTATCCGTTACGCCACCGCGCTCCTTTTAAACATTACATACATAAGGTTTTCATTTGTTATAATTTATGTCAAATAGACAAAAAAACAGGGAAAAAAATTTAAAACATGTTTTTTTGCTATATAGTCGCATTACTAATATGCTATGTATTTCTATATTTACATTTATTAATGTTTTCATCTGTTTATAAAGATAAACATAAAATGTTATAAACATCCATCAAAGTTAAAAATACTTTTTTATAAGCGTTTTTTCTTTACTGATAATATGTATGTCAAAAAAACGTTGCTAAGTGCTTTAGTGCAATGCTTTCTCATAGAGCATATTAAGTTTGAGAAATTTGATTTCATTTTTTAAAATGTGATTTTAATGTAAATATTTTTACTAACTGCATCAAAGAATGACTTAATATTTAAGGAAATTATATGTTTGAAAAAGGCTATGTTTTTTTATAATGTGATTTTAATGTAAATATTCTTACCAACTGTATCAAAGACTGACTTAAGATCTAAGGAAATTATATATTTGTAAATCATTATTGTAATTAGGAAACAAATAAAAGATTCAACAATTTTAATATATCTTTTAGTAAAGTTTTTGAGTATTACTTGTCAATGTAAATACCAAACCTAGTAATATAATTTTTGCAAAAAAATTATTCAATATTAGAAGATGATTTAAGAAGTTTAAGTTAAGTTTATTAATTTCTTTTATAAAATTGTAGAAGTGTTTGAAGACTGCACAAAAATTAAAATAATGATATTGTGTTTAAATACCGAAAAAAGTAACATTAAATAATTTTATTGTATCCAATTCTGTTAAAACATTGTCAGTTCGCGAAAAATAAATTGCATAAAATTGATGGTAACAATGTAAATTTGAAATATATTTTTATAGAAGATTTCTATGAAAATACTTTTTTTTACTTAGTTTTTCATATTTCTTTTTGATTTGTAAAAGTTAAGATGATTGAACAAAATGTCTTCCTGGAATATAACCTGTAATAATTTGTATTGATCAAGTTTTAACAGAAATAGGAATCTCAAATATATAATTTTCAATTAATTTCAGCAATAAAAATACTTCAAAAATGTAATTGGATAGGAGGTTTTCCGTTTTTATAAAAATATATGTCAATAGGCAATATGACATGATATAAAAGTTTTATAATTAATCTCTAATAATTGAATGATAGTGTTTTTTTAAAAATTAAAAATCAAGTACAAAGTATTGATATTGTTAGATGAGATCAAAGAAAATATATATTTCAAAAGAATGATAAATATTTTAAAAAGACTTAAAGTAAAATTACCAGGAGATTGGAATCAAATTACAGATGTAAGATGCATAAAAATATATTTAAAATTTTTAAGAAATATAATTATTTGAAAATAAAATTCATATAGTTTCCTTAGATCTTAAGAGCAGGTCGTATATCTCTATCCTTTTCTAATCAAAGAATTTATTTTTTTGCAAAAACTAATAATTGTAGCAAAAAATAAGGAGATAGCCCCATCTCGTATAATAAAAAGGAAGATTTTCTTTAATGAGAAAAAATTATTTTTATCGATTCGTTTTGAAGAAAACCTTGAAAAACTTAAAAAATAAAGGTTAGGATGGACGATTCAGTTTTTCAAGGTTTTCTTAAAAACGAAGCGATAAAAATAATTTTTCTTCATAAAAGAAAATCTTCCTTTTTATTATACGAGATGGGGCTTTCTTCTTATTTTTTGCTACAATTATTAATTTTTGTGAAAAAATCAATTTTTTGATTAGAAAAGGACAGATATACTCGACCTCCTCTTAAGACAGCCTTTGATGCATTGGGTAAGGATAGTTACATTTAAATCACATTAAAAAAAATAAAATCAATTAAAATATTAAACAATGTAAACTAATTAACTGCTAATATTTAGAAAAAAATTAAAATATATAAGATGTGATGTAGTTTTTAATGTAATAGAGCATATAATATAATTTGATCCAAATATTTATATTAATTTTTGTAAAATATTATTTTTTATATACTAACCTTGTAATAGAAATAAATATATACACGTATATTTTTTTATTTGAAATATTTGAAATTCAAAATATAAAAATTCAAAATATAAATAACTAACTTTTAGTTTTTATTTTAAATATATTTGAAAAAAGTATATGTTTTTTACAATTCTTTTTCAAAACTTAAAAAAAGTCAACAAAATGAATTGGTTAAAATAAACATTTATAACTATATATTCATTGTATTTAAATGTAACTTACTTCATACAGTGATTGGTGGCTTCTTTTATAAGTGTGTATATTTATATACGTTGACATAGATTACATAGGGTATATTATATTTTAATTTAAATTATATTACATCTATTCTTTAATATTCCCTATTGCAAAAATTTTATTTTAAAAATAATATTATTAACTGTAGAGCTATGGATTCGTAATCTCGAGATCACAAGTTCCAAGGCTGATACAAGCACCACTGTACGTTGCATGTGCTTTGTTCATGAATGCACTGACGATCTCCGTCGCTAATTAGCATCGCAATGATAGCTGAAATACAGTGACGTTACATAAAATTTAAAAAAAGTCAAGTATATTGTTCTCGTTTTGATTATAAAATACCGACATTACAGGTTTCTACATTTATCATTCTTAATCCAAAAATTGTAAAAATATCTCATTATGATTTGGAAAAAAAAGTTTCTTTTAGCGATTATGAAAAATAAATTTGTTAGCTTTTTTTAGCAACAACAAACAATATATTTGTATGCTTATATGAAATTTTTTTAGCGACAACAAACAATAAATCTGTATGCTTTTTATAAGCTTTTTTAAGCGACAACAAATAATAAATCTGTACGCTTTTATAAGCTTTTTTTCTAGCGACAACAAATGATAGATCTGTACGCTTCAGCGACAATAAGAAATGATTTTGTAAGCTTTAAAAGCTTTCAATGCAGCCATATATTTTCATGCTGATCTCAAGGCCAGAAATCTTTTATTAAGATAAATATGTAAATATATTATTTCTAGTTTAAAAAAAAACATGTTTCATTTAAATACAACTGTTAATAAATTACCCATGGATATTAAGCTAAATTCATTTTGTAATTTATAATTTACTTTTGTAATAAGTAAATTTTTTCAATAATAAAAATAAAGATACAATATATAAAAATGAAAAAATTATATATTTATCTGAATATTGAAAATGCAGAGAGGAAGCTTTGTATTATTAATTAGTTATGCTTGCAATTATATTAATGAAATATTAATAATAATAATTTTTTTTCATTATTAAAATTCAATATTAGAATATAAATGAAATGCAGCGAAAAAACTTTATATCATTAATTAGTTACAGTTACAATTATAATAATATTCAATTACTTATAATTTTTATTATAATAATAGAATATTATTAATAATAAGAATATTTTTTTATTACTAATTACTAAAACATAATATTATAGTGAGGGAGGGGCTGTAAAAATTGAGGGGGGGCATATTGAGGGGGGCTGAGGGGGGCTATAAAATTGAGGGGGCGAGGGGGCTCAGTTACGTTAATTTTGAAATGGCCATATATAAGAGGAATTACAACGTAATTTGAGGGGGGGTTGTATATATATATATATGTATATATGGGTATACCTCTGGAACTTTTCACTTTTGAGGAAGAGGGTCTTATAGAAATTAAAAAGTTCATAATTTAAGTTCCTAAGATAGCACAATGCTTAAAATTTTCGTTTTAAAGACTAGAATATGTATTCTAACTTCGGTGTCAATTATACGGACCCAAAATAAACTTCACATATTTTTGATATATAGATATACCTTTTTGCTTAATGATTGGTGAATTTAGCTTTACACGAAATTAATTTTACTACGTTATATTATAAGTATTCACAGTGTCTTATTTGTTGTTGTACTCATGGCTGAAAAGGTTTTTTTTTCTTTGATGATGACTAATTAATATAATTCTCTAGTGTTTAAACAAAAATCATTTTACTGCGATAGAACTTTAAAATATACAATTGATTTTATTATTTCATAAAATTAGTTTTACTTATACATTTGAAAGTTTCTTATTGAGGATTTATATTTGCTTTTATTTGATTTATAAGTCAACTACTAATATTTTTCCAATTTGAAGCTTGCAATCTAATATTTTTATATTTATTTATCTTATTTATTCAGTTTTCATAGAATCTAGTGACTTGATTATTTCCATCCTAACTTAAACTCTTTGTATTATCATTTTATAGATATTATAAAGTTTTTGATTTAGAATTAACTTCTACTGCTGCAATATTTATTTATTATTTAAACTTTTAGTATCCAAATATTGCAAAGTTTATACTTTATTACTATTCCAATGAAGTTACTTTGCATTCACCACTCATTTATCATACTTTTCCTAAATTCAAACGTTTTGTATGGTTTTTGTTTTGTGAATATATCTTCCTTTTGGTCATTGCTAACTCTAATAACCTTTTGGGAAACGTAAATTTATTAAATCCCCAAATCTATAAAAGTAAGTTTACTGATTTCATTCCTTCTTAATGTAATAATCAACCACTTGCAATATATTATTTTCTGCTTCACTTATTATTCATTTAGTTTTAAATTTTCTGTTATGAAAAGATTGGAATGCAGTTCTTATTTACAATTAAACCTTACTTATCTGAAACTAATTAAGTATAACGTTTTCAATGAATTTATTGTTTATTTAATCTTTTTATTTTCTTACATAAATTTTACCTTTTAAACTATATTTGTATAATTTATAATAATCATAAAAACATTTATGTTATTGCGAAATAAGTGATTAAAACATATTTTACCTTTCTCTCATAATTTAAAATATCTATTATTTTGACGTGATTTATTGTACTCCTAAATGTTTCTTATTATAATTTCAAAGATATAGAATAAAAGAGAGAAACCATAAAGGAGAGAGAGAAAAAAAACAATGTGACTCCTTTAGTATACTAGCACTACTTTAATTATTGGTTCAGCATTTATAATGATCAAATATAACGCTTATCCTTTCTGATGAAAGAAACTGCTTGCCGGCGTGGCTGCATTGCCGGCTTCCTAGTCGTTGCTGCCTCCGCTCTCCACCTTGCTTACTCCTTGCTTTTCTACGTCACTCCCGCACAGAAAACCGTTCTCAATTTTTTTACCCGAAAAAATAATATTGACAACCAACATCGAACAAGCGGAGAAACGGATATATTAACAGAACACTTTAAAAACCCAAACAAAAATCAATCAAACACTAAACATGTTTCTCTCATGCTTGAAGAGCTGGAGAGAAAAAGAGAAAAGAAAAAAGAAACAAAAAAAAATTTTTACCAAGAATAGAGTAAGGAGAAAAAAAAATCAATTTTAATAAAACCATCTTAAATTAGAGGAGGAAGCTGCGCGAGCCTCTCTCCTCTCATACTTGCCTCTAGGGCCTGTCCCGCGCGTCTCTTCAAGCTTTCTCGTCGTCAAAAGAAAAGTCAACCCGTAAGGCCAACTTCAAACGAGACAACTGGTAGTGGGGGAATGCAAGAGAAAGAGAGGTAGCTCTCTTTCTCCCTCTCGCTCTCCCTTGCCCAGTGCATTGGAAATCGTAGTTCCCACTCTCAATGCAGAAAAGTAAAGAGAGTGGAGACTTATGACAATCTCCGTCAACGGTTACATTGCTGAATTCCCCGAACCCGATAAGAGAGTGAAAAGAAAGTGGCCTTGGCACTTTTAAGACCTCTTTCTTTTCACTATGGGAGTAAAATGATTTAATATTTTTAAAAAATCAAAAATATCTTCTCAATAATAACCAAAAAAAAAATTAAGTGTGGATTCTGTCACTTAACATGTAAACTTTCAAACTTCTATAAAACCCTGTTCCTAAAAAGTGAAAAGTTCCAGAGATATACCCATATATATATATATATATATATATATATATATATATATATATATATATATGACCAAATTCATAAAAAATAAGAGAAATAACAACGGTCAGTGATTTTCAAACGCTTATAGTTCTTCAACATCAATAGCTAGAAACTTGAACCTTTTTTCAAATGAAAGCTGAGCTCAAATCCTTTTGAAATATCACCTACAGCATATCAAAATATGAATTTTTTCCTTAGTTACAGCGTTATTAAGATTTGACCTAAATTTCCCTTTAAAAACATTAATTAATAATAAATGCTGAAATGTAGTATAATTTTTAAAATAATGTAACTAAGGGAAAAATTAATATTTTGATATGCTGTAGGTGATATTTTGAAAGGATTTGAGCTCAGCTTTCATTTAAAAAAAGGTTCAAGCCTCTAGCTATGACTGCTGAAGAACTATAAGCGTTTGAAAATCTAGCAACTTTTCGAGTGATTTTCTCTAATTACCTGTAACTAGGGAAATATTGAGCATTAAGGTCTAATATTTTGTTTTTTTCCATATTTAGACACCTAAAAACTTATCCCAAAGTTTGAGCGAAATCCGTGATCCGGAGGTCAGACCCTCTCCTAGTCAGTAGTCGAACTATATGTGACTCAGCTGTAGTGTGCGCACGGCGTAACTTACATAACAGTGTCACTCAAATCGAATGTGACGAATTTAATATATATATATATTGTAACATGACAAATTGACCATGTTACTTATATGTGTATCAGTGGCGCATATAGACGACAGAAAGGATAGAAGGAGCATACCACTGTTGGCAAGGCGGAAAACAGACCGCGCGAGTCAAACATGTTACACCATAACCCAAGATCGTTGGCACACACGCGCGAATTTATAAAGCACGTATAATGTGCACTGATATGGCTAGCAAGCCGCTTGACTTGAGTAGCTAAGTTGGAGTTCGTTAAGGATCGTTTTTCTCTCTCTTGCAACGCGCGCAGCGTACAGCAAGAGAAATGAGCTTGGTAGACAGAAAGAACACGCCATTGCATTATTCTTTCTGTCGTCACCATTCCGAAAAGAGCGTTACGACCTGCTGTAATATACAGTACTTTTTTTGTGCGCAATAATATTATAATATTTAGTGTAAGTGAGACTAATTAGCTTAATCTGTTATTTTGTTAAAATCAAGCCTCGTGTTATTGTGAGTGTTCTAGTGCTACATAAAATAACGTCATTTATTGCTTTATTTTTGTGACGTGTGTGCCGGGCGATCTCGTGCGCGTCCTATTGCTTATTTTCCCTTCATGCTATTATAACTCTTTCTTTTGTGTGCGCTCGTGCCCTTTTTGCATGTGTCTGTTTTTTTTATATAACTATCTACTTTTCGTCGTGCCGATAGTTCCTTTGCTAGTGCAAGCGGCGTCGTTTACGCCAT
Organism: Anastatus disparis; assembly: GCA_017163975.1. Taxonomy (NCBI): domain Eukaryota; kingdom Metazoa; phylum Arthropoda; class Insecta; order Hymenoptera; family Eupelmidae; genus Anastatus; species Anastatus disparis. Next base: position 1,553,566 of record JAFFSR010000349.1, on the reverse strand, counting down.
ACGCGGCTGGCGTCCATTTTGAGCGCGCGTGCTATAATTGTATAATTATTAAAATAAAGCTTCTTTTTCATTTAATTAATTGGAAACCCGCATATTATCTGATATATACCTGCTGCTACAATATATGTGTGTGTGTGTGTGTGTGTATCTGCTTAATAAATAAAGTGACTACGTAAGTCCCAGGACGGTTGACTGGTTTTCAACGGAATGAATAGTACATTACGTAACTAGTGCGGGAAGTGGGTGATTCCCGCACAAAAGTTTGTCACCCAAACGAAGGGAGGGCCACAATTTCCGTGCAAGATTAGCCATTTCCCGCACGTGTTACGTATATTATTTTTTTACACAAGGTGCGAGAAGTTCGATTGATCTTTTACATAATATATGATTGTATTTTACAAATGAATAAAAAAAAGAATGATTATATCATTTTAAATTAAAATTCATATTACAAAAAAAAGAAATAGAATCTGTATTAGAGAATCGAGGATGTGGTATTAGAAACAAATATAATATTGTAAACTTTTTATTTATTGAAAGAATACGTAAATTAAAGTACATTATTTGTTTAAAAAAAGAAATATAGGTATTTCTATAAAAATTCAAATAAATCAATAAATTACATATTTAACCAAAACATCATTGAGTTAGATAATTTTTTTACGTATTCAAATTTTAGAATTTACATTAAAATTAATTTTAATATTACGATTGTTTAAAGTCAGTGTAAAATTTTTTTTTTGTTAAAATTGTAACTCCACTCTTTTATATTTCTTTCTTTGTTTAAATAATTTCCTTACTCACAATGCATTCGCGAAAATTTTAGATTTTCGTTTTTATAATATTAATCATCTAATGAATGGTATTCTTCTTTGTTAAAATGTTAACCTTACTTTTGTATATTTTTTTCTTTGTTTAAATAATTTTTTCACTTACAATGCATACGCGAAAATTTTAGACTTTCGTTTTTATGATATTAATCATCTAATAAATGGTATTCTTCTTTGTTAAAATTTTAACCTTACTTTTGTATATTTTTTTCTTTGTGTAATAATTTTCTCACTTACAATGCATACGCGAAAATTTTAGATTTTCGTTTTTATGATATTAATCATCTACTAAATGGTATTCTTCTTTGTTAAAATTTTAACCTTACTTTTGTTTATTTTTTTCTTTGTTCAAATAATTTTCTCACTTACAATGCATACGCGAAAATTTTAGATTTTCGTTTTTATGATATTAAACATCTAATAAATGGTATTCTTCTTTGTTAAAATTTTAACCTCACTCTTCTATATTTTTTTCTTTGTTTGAATAATTTTCTTATTCACAATGCATATACAAAAATTTAAGATTTTCGTTTTTATAATATTAAACATCTAATAAATGGTATTCTTCTTTGTTAAAATTTTATCTCCACTCTTCTATATTTTTTCTTTGTTTAAATAATTTTCTTACTTACAATGCTCACGTGAAAACCTTAGACCCTCGTTTTTATAATATTCAACATTTAAAAAATTTATTTTATTTGTTGTAATATTATATTTTACACAGCGTGCGGGAATTTTTTTTCCCGCATGCTTTTTTTCGTGTGAGAATTTTTTTTCCGCACGCTTTTTTTCTTACGAGAATAGGGCACTTTGTGTGTGGAAAATCGTGTGAGAAATCGAACTTTTTGCACGCCGTGTGGAAAATGATATTCACTTAACTAGTGCAGAAAATAGGTCTTTGCTGCACGCACGTGAGGCAAAGACCTATTTTTGCACGTGTTATGTACTGTTTTTTTCATCACAAGGTTTGGAAAATCCGTTATCGGTGCCTCATTTCCGTACCAAAAATGCCTGTTTGTCGCACGAAAAATTAAGCGTGTGGAAAATTAAAAAACGTGCAGAAAATTAATTTTCTGCACGTTTTTTAATTTTTCGTGCGGCAAACAGGCATTTTCGGTACGGAAATGAGGCACCGAAAAACGGATTTTCCGAACGCCGTGTTAAAAAATAAATTTCTATTGCAAAGAACTCAATGCCCGAACAAAGTTCGGGCATAACAAATGGCATCCTTTGTGGGGAACCAGTAGGACTTGTCACTGGCTTATATAAATTTTATAAATCATAATTTACTTTCGGTCACTCAATAATAAATAACACTTCATAAAATTTATATTTGCGCCATATATAACTGTTATATAGGGAAGTAACTAGTTATATATTGTTTAAAATTAAATTTATAATTATAAAACCTGTATTACTATAAGGTAGTTGGATTCAGAAGCACTAAATATAACCAGATAAATAATTCACGATAAAATATTATGAATTTCAAAATTTTAATTAATAAAAACATTTATTTCACATAATATATCAAATTAATGATTATACATGGAATAATAGTTATGCAAGTTAATTAACTTTACCGCATTTAAAAATTGGACCAATAATTATTATGACTTGAATAGACGCAAATGGCAGTGAAACGTATGAAGTAGATAGTTGAGGTAGCTGATGGCCTTACTGCCAATAATTAAAACCAGAAAAACTTTAAATCAATTTTTCTTTTTATTGAAATTTCAACGTTTCGGACATTTTTAGTTATATGTCCCTCTTCAGGAGCAAAGAAAAATCTATCACTAAGTATACAATCAATACATTAGATCGTTAATGATTTTAACGATCTAATGTATTGATTGTATCCTTAGTGATAGATTTTTCTTTGCTCCTGAAGAGGGACATATAACTAAAAATGTCCGAAACGTAGAAATTTCAATAAAAAGAAAAATTGTTTTAAAGTTTTTCTGGTTTTAATTATTGGCAGTAAGGCCATTAGCTACCTCAACTGTCTACAATAATTATTATATTATAATCTACTCAATAACATAAAAACAATGGAACGACGTCGAGAGAACATATTTCACGAAGAGGAGAGTTTCTCTGATTCTAATGATACTGGAGATGAAAATTATATAAAAGCAAAGACATATTGGTGACGTAGAATTGAAGTCCTTCTAAGAAAACTAAAAGTCTCTAAGTATCGCCACTATCGCTATTTAGAAAACTTTGTAAATTTGATAAAAAAGATCCGCGCTGATATACCTGATTTTGCGGATAAAATATTACTCGATGTTATTACATCTAACTTTCGCGGAGATGCCCACATAGCGATCAACGGCTTAATATTCTATTCTACAAATGATTTAGAAAATTACATGAAAGAATGTTTTCAATTTCCAAACATATTTGGATATTTTTGTGATGAAATAATAAACTGTGCATATTACAATCAATCACAGAAGGATCCTTTAAAATTTTTCCAAGGGCTTAGTGAAATTGTGAATGAAGCTTACTCTGCCTACAGTAATCCTAATTTATATAGATAAACTGTCAACTAACTTGAAGGACAAGGTTTTAGAAGGAGACCCGAAAGACTTATTCGATGCACACCAAATCGCGAACAAGTTTTGTTCCATCGAGAAAAAGAAAATAAAAAATTACAAACATATGGAGGAAATTGAGGGTCGTTTAGAACCTGTTGTAATAGACGCTGACACTGGATAGATAATCGTATCAATCCATCGAAGAAAGGTAAAGACAATAGCACCATAAATAAATGTTGTACAAGAATTACAAATAGATTACGAGAAAGCAGAAACTTTCTACAATTGTTAAGATTTAAAAGAACAAAAAGCACAAACGTGTTACTCAGAAGAATTAGAAGATTATAGAGCACTAGAAAAGACTTCTTTTATCACTAAAAATCATACACTTAAAATAAAAAACGCCCAAATTTCAAACGACGAGTTTATCTCGTCAATTTGCTCTAATTTAACAATATCTCAAGTTGTAATTAACAAAATGTCATGATTCAAAATCAAGTGTATTTGTTTAGAAAGCCGCAAAAAAAGTATATCACAAGATTTTTGTATCTCTTTTTGTTTAAACGTTGTAGCGTCATAAACAATTAAAATAGCAAACGAAGTGCTTTAATTTTCATTTTGATTAGTCTCCTTTTGTTTACCGATGTTTATAAATAGCTTGAAGTAGTATAGTTTTGTATAAAATACTTTCACCTTTAAAATTAGACTTTAATCGATCAAAAATGTTCAATAGAACCTAAGTTATAGTCAAATTTTATCAAGCGCGACGAGTTTATATCGTCAATTTGCACTAAGTTAACAATATCTCGAGTTGTAATTAACAAAATAACATAATTCAGAATCGAGTGTATTTGTTTTAAAAAGCCGCTAAAAAAAGTACTTTACAAGATTTTTAAAAATGAGACAATGATCAATTAAAGTGTTTGATAGAACCTGAGATATATTCAAATTTTATTAAGCGCGACAAGTTCATCTCGTCAAGTTGCACTAAGTTAACAATATCTCAAGTTGTAATTAACGGAATAGCATGATTAAGAATCAAGTGTATTTGTTTTAAAAAGCCGCAAAAAAAGTATATCACAAGATTTTTGTATCTCTTTTTGTTTAAACGTTGTAGCGTTATAAACAATTAAAATAGCAAAAAAGTGCTTTAATTTTCACTTTGATAAGTCTCCCTTTGTTGATCGATTTTTATAGATAGCTTCAAGTAGTATAGTTTTGTGAAATATACTTTTACTTCAAAAATAAGATCTTGATCAATTAAAGTGTTTGATAGAACCTGAGATATATTCAAATTTTATTAAGCGCGACAAGTTCATCTCGTCAAGTTGCACTAAGTTAACAATATCTGAAGTTGTAATTAACGGAATAGCATGATTTAGAATCAAGTGCATTTGTTTTGAAAAGCCGCTGAAAAAAGTATTCTACATGATTTTTGTATCTCTCTTTGTTTAAACGTTGTAGCGTTATGAATAATTGAAATATGCAAAAAAGTGCTTTAATTTTCATTTTGATGAGTCTTCCTTTGTTCATTGATGTTTATAGATAGCTTCAAGAAGTATAGTTTTATAAAAAATAATTTAACTTTAAAAATAAGACCTTGATCAATTAAAGTGTTTGATCAAACCTGAAATGTAGTCAAATTTTATCAAGCGCTACGAATTTATCTTGTCAATTTTTACTATACAACAACTAAAATAGCAAAAAAAGTGCTTTGATTTTGATTAAGATAAGTCTCCCTTTGTTTATCGATGTTTATAGGTAGCTTCAAGTAGTATAGTTTTGTGAAAAATACATTTACCTTCAAAATGAAACCTTAAATGATCAAAAATGTTTGATAGAACTTGAGATATAGTCAAATTTTATCAACCTCGTGTAGTTTATATCGTCAATTTGTTCTACGTTAACAATATCTCAAGTTGTAATCAACGAAATAGCATGATTCAAAATCAAATGAATTTGTTTTAAAAAACCGCAAAAGAAGTATTATACAAATTTTTTGTATCTCTTTTTGATTAAATGTTGTAGCGTTATAAACAATTGAAATAGCAAAAAATTGCTTAAATTTTCATTTTGATAAGTCTCCCTTTGTTCATCGATGTTTATAGATAGCTTCAAGTAGTACAGTTTTGAAAAAAATACTTTTACCTCCAAAGTGAAATCTTAATCGATCAAAAATGTTCGATGGAACCTGAGATATAGTCAAATTTTATCAAGCGCGACGAGTTTATCTCGTCATTTTGCACTAAGTTAACAATATCTCAAGTTCTAATTAACGAAATAGCATGATTTAAAATCGAGTATATTTGTTCTAAGAAGACGCAAAAAAAAGTACTCTACAAGATTTTCGTATCCCTTTTTGTCTAAACGTTGAAGCATTGTAAACAATGAAAATAGCAAAAAAAGTGCTTTAATTTTCATTTTGATGAGTTTTTCATTGTTTATCGATGTTTATGAATAACTCCGAATAGTATAGTTTTGTAAATAATACTTTAACCTTATAAATGAGACCTTAATCGTTTAAAGTGTTTGATAGAACCTGAGAAAGAGTCGAATTTCATTAAGCGCGACGAGTTTATCAATTTGCTCGAAGTTAACAATATATCAAGTTGTAATTAATGAAATAGCATGATTAAAAATCAAGTATTTTTGTCTAAAAATGCCGCAAAAAAAGTATCTTACAGAATTTTGGTATTACTTTTTGTTTAAACGTTGTAGCATTATAAACAATTGAAATAGCAAAAAAAGTGCTTTAATTTTTATTTTGATGAGTCTCCCTTTGTTCATCGATGTTTATTGATAGCTTAAAGTAGTATAGTTTTGTAAAAAATACGTCTACCTTCAAAATAAGATCTTAATCGATCAAAAATGTTTGATAGAGCCTGAGATATAGTCAAATTTTATCAACCACGACGAGTTTATATCGTCCATTTGCACTAAGCTTACAAGATCCCAAGTTGTAATTAACGAAATTGCATGATTTGAAATTGGGTGTATTTGTTTTAAAAAACCGCAAAAAAAGTATCTTACAAGATTTTTGTATCTCTTTTTGTTTGAACGTTGTAGCGTTATAAACAACTAAAATAGCAAAAAAAGTGCTTTGATTTTCATTTAGATAAGTCTCACTTTGTAATCGATGTTTATAGATAGCCTTTAGTAGTATAGTTTTGTTAAAAATACATTTACCTTGAAAATAAAACCTTAAATGATCAAAAATGTTTGATAGAACTTGAGATATAGTCAAATTTTATCAACCTCGTGTAGTTTATATCGTCAATTTGCACTACGTTAACAATATCTCAAGTTGTAATCAACGAAATAGCATGATTCAAAATCAAATGTATTTGTTTTAAAAAGCCGCAAAAAAAGTATTATACAAATTTTTTGTATCTCTTTTTGATTAAATGTTGTAGCGTTATAAACAATTGAAATAGCAAAAAATTGCTTAAATTTTCATTTTGATATGTCTCTCTTTGTTCATCGATGTTGATAGATAGCTTCAGGTAGTATAGTTTTATAAAACATACTTTTACCTTTAAAATGAGACCTGAATCGATGAAAAATGTTTGATAGAACCTGAGATATAGTCAAATTTTATTAAGCCCGACGAATTTATATCGTCAATTTGCGCTAAGTTAACAATATCTCAAGTTCTAATTAACAAAATAGCATGATTCGTAATTATGTGTATTTCTTTTGAAAAACCGCCAAAAAAAGTATTTTACAAGATTTTTTAATCTCTTTTTGTTTAAACGTTGTAGCGTTATAAACGATTGAGATAGCAAAAAAAGTGCTTTAATTTTTGTTTTGATGAGTCTCCCTTTGTTTATCGATGTTCATACATAGCTTCAAGTAGTATAGTTTTGAAAAAAATACTTTTACCTCCAAAGTAAGATCTTAATTGATCAAAAATGTTCGATGGAACCTGAGATATAGTCAAATTTTATTAAGCGCGTCGAGTTTATATCGTCAATTGGCACTAAGTTAACAATATCCCAAGTTGTAATTAACGAAACAGCATGATTCAAAATCGAGTGTATTTGTCTTAATAAGCTGCGAAAAAAAGATTCTACAAGATCTTCGTATCTCTTTTTGTCCAAACGTTATAGCCTTTTAAACAATTAAATTGTTTATAACAATTTATTCGTCATCCGGATTGAAATCCACCATCGAATTTCGTGTTTAGGAGGTCAAACACATTAAAAAAACCTTGGTGGGTCAATCTAAATTAAAGAGGCCAGTGTGACCTATCTGGCGCCTAGACTATATACTGTAGTTACGACTTATAATGCGCAAACAGTAATATTTATATATTAATACAACAAATTAATATTTTTATAAGTAGTTAACTTATATTAATTTTTGATATTTCAGAATAAAGTTTATATAGCGTATATAAAATACTATATAAGAAATAGTGTTTATATATATGTATAATGAAGATCAAAAGTTCATTAAGAATCAAAATTTCTATAAATCTCTTTTTGTTTAAACGTTGTGGCGTTATAAACAATTGAGATAGGAAAAAAATTGCTTTAATTTTTGTTTTGATGAGTTTCCCTTTATTTATCGATGTTTATACATAGCTTCAAGTAGTACAGTTTTAAAAAAAATACTTTTACCTTGAAAATAAAACCTTAAATGATCAAAAATGTTTGATAGAACTTGAGATATAGTTAAATTTTATCAACCACGACGAGTTTATACCGTCATTTTGCACTAAGTTTTCAAGATCTCAAGTTGTAATTAACGAAATTGCATGATTTGAAATTGAGTATATTTGTTTTAAAAAACCGCAAAAAAAAGTATCATACAAATTTTTTGTATCTCCTTTTGTTTGAACGTTGTAGCGTTATAAACAACTAAAATAGCAAAAAAAGTGCTTTGATTTTCATTTAGATAAGTCTCCCTTTGTTTATCGATGTTTATAGATAGCTTCAAGTAGTATAGTTTTGTGAAAAATACATTTACCTTCAAAATGAAACCTTAAATGATCAAAAATGTTTGATAGAACTTGTGATATAGTCAAATTTTATCAACCTCGTGTAGTTTATATCGTCAATTTGCACTACGTTAACAATATCTCAAGTTGTAATCAACGAAATAGCATGATTCAAAATCAAATGTATTTGTTTTGAAAAGCCGCAAAAGAAGTATTATACAAATTTTTTGTATCTCTTTTTGATTAAATGTTGTAGCGTTATAAACAATTAAAATAGCGAAAAATTGCGTTAAATTTTCATTTTGATGAGTCTCTCTTTGTTTATCGATGTTTATACATAGCTTCAAGTAGTACAGTTTTGAAAAAAATACTTTTACCTCCAAAGTGAGATCTTAATCGATCAAAAATGTTCGATGGAACCTGAGATATAGTCAAATTTTATCAAGCGCGACAAGTTTATCTCGTCATTTTGCACTAAGTTAACAATATCTCAAGTTGTAATTAACGAAACAGCATGATTCAAAATCAAGTGTATTTGTCTTAATAAGCTGCGAATAAAGGATGCTACAAGATCTTCGTATCTCTTTTTGTCCAAACGTTATAGCGTTTTAAATAATTTAATTGTTTACAACAATTTATTCGTCATCCGAATTGAAATCCACCATCGAATTTCGTGTTTAGGAGGTCAAAATACATTAAAAAAACACTGGTAGGTCAACCTAAATTAAAGAGGCCAGTGTGACCTATCTGGTGCCCAGACTATATACTGTAGTTACGACCTATAATGCGCAAACAGTAATATTTAAATATTCCAACAAATCAATATTTTTATAAGTAGTTAACTTATATTAATTTTTGATATTTCAGAATAAAGTTTATATTGCGTATATAAAATACTATATACGAAATAGTGTTTATATATATGTATAATGAAGATTAAAAGTTCATTAAGAATCAAAATTTCTATAAGTACTTTAACCTTATTTTTCTTACGAATTCCTTCTTTTGTACAAATCATTGCTGTTAATATCGACTTACATCCATCTAATCGTCTTATAAAAAAAAATTTTATGGAAACTTTCAATTGACATTAAAATAGCAGATTTGTCTACAATACCATCAATATTAAAAAATTCATATACATATATAATTATTATATCTTAATGCACTTGCTTTATTTTTTTTAACATTCAACACAATTAATGTATTAAAAAATATATATATATATACATTTCCAATAATATAAAACGCTGATACGCGACATTCAAAGTTAAATAAACTCGCTCATCAAAAATACAATGTCAGCCTTCCACTGTTGATCCAGTTACATCAAGTTCAACTAACTCATTGAAAAAATTTATGACAATAATTCGTATCAAACCTTACTAACAAGGAGAGTGTATTGCATTTGGGTCTTGGATTTTCTTCTAGCTTTGGGATCTTTTTTCTTACATAAAATCATGAAAAAAGCCGCGTCCATTAGGTCCAACGCTCAATTTTTTCCGAGTTATGAGCAGTTTTGTCTGTTTTGTTGAAAAAATTGCATCTGCTTTATAATTTTAAAGTTTTCGAACTACTCATTCTAGAAAGTTTTTACTGATTGCATATTGAAGTTGAGATTAAAACCTTTCGATTGGAAAAAAACGTGTCCAAAAAGCTCAAGTTATAAAAACTTATGAAGGGATGAAAATTGAAAAGAATTTCTGACTAAAATGTTGGATTTATTTTCTATGCATTTTTTGAGCTAAATATTTGCGCTATTTTCATTCGCCCATAACTTTTTAACGACTTGTGCTTTTTGGACACGTTTTTTTTAATCGAAAGGTTTTAATCTCAATTTTAATATGCAATCAGTAAAAACCTTCTAGAATAAGTAGTTCGAAAACTATAAAATTATAAAGCAGATGCAATTTTTTCAACAAAACAGACAAAACTGCTCATAACTCGGAAAAAATCCAGCGTTGGACCGAATGGACGCGGCTTTTTCCATGATTTTATGTAAGAAAAAAGATCCTAAAGTCAGAAGGGAATCCAAGACCCAAATGCAATGCACTCTCCTTGTAAGTAAATATATTTATAATAAGAAATAACAATTTTTTCTAACGTAGTTAATATAAGTAATTATATTTCAATACCACAGACGTTAATGTTAAACGACATATCCTTATAGATTATCTGTATGGATGTATATATATGTATGTGATCATACATATATTATATACTAAATTATACCTATGTTATATAAATAGTAACTTGTTGAAATTTTTCTCTTTTTACTTTAACAATAGATACTTGGAAATATTTCAATAAATAATAATAATAATATTCACTTCCACTCAAAGAATAATTCGTATTTTAATCATAGAGTAGTTTTCATCATATTTACTATTCTATTATACCCAGGCCAAATGAGTTTCGTCATTAAAAGGATTTCATGGAATAGTTTTTACATATGATTGGTAGTTTATACAGAAAGTTTATTAACTTGATGTTGTTAAATATATATTTTCAAAAAATCTAAAGAATTTCTACAATTTTTATGTTAAAGTCATATTTTTTTATAACTTGGTACATTTTTCCTCACTATTTCAAACATAAATTATTTATTTCTATCAAATTACCTTATATTTTTATTTATTTTTATTTAATTATTTCATTTTCGATATTTGCGTGGAATTTTTATTCCCATTTCTATATTACCTCTTTACAAACTGTTTATTAACTACTCTAATGAATTAAAAAAATTAAAATATAAACTTAAATACCATCGTTTTCATTGACTAGATCAACCGTCTAATTACTAGTTTGTTATTCTTGTTAAATCTTAAGTTATAACTCAATTATAAGTCAATGACGAAATACGAAATTCCAATAATCTTATTTAAAATTTCCGTACTGGAAACATCCCATATTAGATAAATTATTAAAAATCTAATTTTAAAATCATTTCACCAATAATTTATCAATTCAATTAATATTATATTACTTATACCTAATATATGTAGTCACTAAGATACATACATATATATATATTTAGACCTCACTCGATGATTTTCATATAGAAAAGCATCATGGTAATAAGCGGCGAGAAGGGATATAAAAAAGCTCTGAGCGTGCAGCTACGCCTTTAATCTATTAAGTGTGACGCGTATACTTTATAATGTATAATATCCCTACTCTGAGACGGCTGAGTAGAAATGTAGCGGCACGCGCCGCAGATGCGAAGTATCTTGCTTAACGAAAAGCTTGTGCTCCGCACTCTCATTTCATCCTCAAGTCAATAAAGATATTTAAACTCAATTTTGTGCAAAGTCGTACATCTTATTGCTATTTAAGTGCTTATAACGGCAAAAGAGTTGGCCGAAAGAGCTGCTCCTTACCCGTTCGCATTTAAATAGTGCTTTGTTTCTTAATCGTGATAAATAGTTTTTAGTGACAGTGTTTTTTTAGTGTTTTTCCACGCGCTATAACTTAAATACGATAAAGAGGCGATTTCAGCCCGTTTGAGTAATACCTTGCAGGTGTGTGTGAAATTATACCGCACTTGCAAGTGTTTAATAGAAAATTATTCCATTAATTGTCGTGTTTGTCGAAGACAGTCTGGAATGTCATTTAGAGGCCCAGGAAACCCAATGCATCCTTCCCTTGTGATTCCTTTTTCAGGATATAAATAAATATAAAACATTTAAGAGTAAACTGCTGCATACGGACCCAAATCTACAGAGCAAGACGTCTCTGTAGTGTACGGTCTAGCTCAGCTTACTCGCATATCAAGAAAATCTTAATACTAAAAATAATTGGTTTATTAAGCATCAAAATCGTACTTAATAGACGAATTATAACGGCAAATTCCGCCAATTTGTCAGCGTTTGTCGTTGAATCGTGAATTTTTACGAACGATTCGTTTTCAACGCTGATAAATAGTAGGTGAGTAAAAGTACTTGTATAGTACTAATAAGTGCATCATATTCGTGGTAATTTATTAAAACCCGTTTATGACGTCACAATATATATATATATATATATATATGTATTACTGATATGTTATATAAAATAAATTAATATAGGAACAAACTACAAAATTTTATTCCTTAAATAAGTCACATGTATATACATATATATTTATATATATATATATATATATATATATATATATATATATATATATATATACATATACATATGTATATATATGTATTTAATTATTCGGAAAAATTGTTGTTAATAAAACATAAATATTTTTTTTTTTTTTTTGTATAAGCATTTCAAGACTCTTATGAGTCTTACTTCTGCTATTCTTTATTAGTCAAAGACAATATACATATGCGTTTACAATCAATATTACTTAAAATATATAGTTATACATTTATATTACTTTTGTCTAGAAATTCAACAATGTACGAACAAATTTGGGAGTTTGGGTTAGACATTATATTATCGACATTTAAAGGAAGCTGAACTATTATTTTCTTTAATTTGTTTAATAGGTTGATTCTTGGTGAGTCGTATAGAGGACATTGCCATATGACATGGTTTAAGTCTTTGTCGTATTCGCCACAATGTAGGCATTTTGAACTACTGACTATGTTAACTTTAGATAATTAAGCTGCTAGGTTGTAGTGGTTGGCTTTAATTCTGTTAACTGTAGAAATGAATTTTCTAGATTTATTGGTATTATGAAATCAAGTTTTTGCATTTTCTTTATAGTACATATTGAAATATTTTTTCCCTTTATGAATTTCTTGGTCTAAACAAAATTGTATTGTATTTTTATATGAAGAGATTTTAAATTCGTGATAAAAGTCGGTGAAAGGGATATAGAGTGATTTTTTTTGGAGCTTTACTTGTAGATGATTTGGCGAGTAAATCGGCAGCTTCATTACCCAAAATTCCTTTATGTACTGGAACCCATAAAAACCTGATAATTTTCGAGGGGCTGCCTGTCACTATCGATTTATACAATTTTTTTATTTTGAGTATGTAATAGTTACTTCTTATATTTTGTTTAATTGAATTAAGACTTTGCAGCGCGCTTAGTGAATTGGTTATAATCGAAAAATTTAAATAGTCACTGTGACTGATTTCTATCAGAGCTTTGTAAATTACCATACATTCTGCTGTGAAAGTGGATGCTGTTTTAGGAAGTGAGCAACCTAATTTGATATTCTTAATCGGATAGTAACAGGCTAAACCTACATATCCATCTAAGCTCTTACTGCCATCAGTATACAGTGCGTGACAATTTGTTTCTTTTAAAAATGAATTTAATGTCTTGTTTGGATTAGAGCTAGTTTTCATTTTGTTACCAAGTGACGTATTAATGGCTATACTAGTTGTTATTACGTTATATTCAAAACAATACATATTAAAATTTTTGCGTCCCTGAATCTCTAGCTTAACAATATCCTTAATACATTTTGTTATTAGTCTTGGAGTTTTGTTTTTCAGGAATAGTTGTATTGATTAATAAATTTCATGGATCGTTTTGTTAATCATTAAACTAGAATTTGAGAATACTTTGACTAGGTAACATTTACATAAGAATTCCGTCCGCTCCGTGATGAATTGAAGTTTTGACTCGTATAAAATTACGTTTGTTGGAGAGGTTTTGCGATAACCCATTGCTGTCCTGAGACAGTAAATTTGCATTTTTTCTAATGATGCAATAAATTTATTTTGTACCGGGAAGAATACAAAGCTACCATAGTCCATCATGGAGCGAACAAAACTCTTATATAATGTGATTAGAGTGCTAGGGTGTGCTCCCCATTTAACTCCGCATAAGAATTTAATTATATTTGCTTGGTTTGTACAATTTTTTATTAACATATTCATGTAAGGCGAGAAAGTTAGTCTGTGATCAAAAAGGATACCTAGAAAGCGAGCAGTCGCACTCGATTTAATTGTACAGTCGTTTATATTTATTTCGGTTTCTCCGGGTACTATATTTTTGTTATTAAAGTAAATTAACACGCTTTTTCGGTTTTAAAATCTAGACCTAGTAGCTCAAGTTTTGATCTCATAGTTTTTACAGTCCTTTGTATAAGATTTTTTGTTTTATCAATATCTCCATAACTACAATACATATTTATATCGTCTGCAAATTGAAAAATAGTGACGCTCATTGGAACCCCCTCAGTGATATCCCTTGCATATATGAGATACAACAAGGGACTGAGAATACCTTACTGTGGCACTCCTTTATAACTGTATCTAACCTCGTGATTTAAGATTTTGGTATAGATAGATCTGTAGTGCGTTATGAATTTAATAAATTGAATTAAGATTTTTGAGCAACCTACGGACGCAAGTTTGTTTAATAGGATATCACTGTTAACGTTATCATAAGCGTAGCTGACGTTAAGAAACAGAGCTAATAGATCTTTTTTTTGAGTAGTGCTTTTTCAGCTTTTAGAGTAAGGTCCGCTAAGTTATCTGAACAAGATCGACCCTTTCTAAACCCCAATTGACTATTTGGTAGAATAGTATAGTATTCGTATAGTATAGTATTCGAATAGTATAGTATAGTATTCGCAGTACCATTGTAGCCGATTTTTGATGAGTGTTTTAAAGAGTTTGCCCAAACTAGAAGTGAGAGAGATCAGCCTCACCCCTCTATTGTTGATTTTGGATAGCAATTTTGTTTGTACATTTCATTGAAAATATCAATTAATAGAAGCTTATATTTTACTGGGAGATTTTTTATTGTTTGATAATCTAATCCATCACGGCTTGCTGCTGATTTGTTTTTTTTTAATCTAGAACTGCGTTAAACTCCGCGAAATCGAATGGTGCGTCAAAAAAAAGATTTTTATCTTTGGAACAAATAGGAATATAATCTGGATTTGTTTCACACCAAGGAGAACATATTCTATTTAACGTTTCAAATTTGCTACTGATGTTTTGTAAATTACAATTTACATTAGTAGTTTGTGTTTTTATCCATTTATTTTTAAGAATTTTACAGGTGTTCCAAACATAATTTTTATTTGTTCGGAAATTTATAGTTTCGACAAACTCCTTGAAGCTCTCTTTCTTTTTTTCACGGAACGTATTAACACTTAAGCAATTTAATTTGTTGTAGGCTATGCGATCTGTCAAAGATTTGCTGAGTAACCATTTTTTATAAGCCGCTTTTTTAAGTCTTATTAATTTTTTACAATCGTTGTCCCACTATGAAACTGGGTTTTTGAGTTTAGATGGATCAACATGTTTTTTTTCGGAGTACTGGTTTTTAAACATTCTATTACTATTTCAGTAAAAATTTTATATTTCTCATCAGTCTGGCTGTCGACGAAATCTTAGGACAAAAAGGTTGAAAAGTTAGAATTTAAATTTTCAGTGAAATTTTTCCTATTAATGCTTTTAGTTTTAATTTTGAAAGATTTTTTTCTTTATATATTTTTTTCTAAATCTATATTACAAAGAATTGGGTAGTGGTCAGAGCCCAGAGATTCATCCATAACGTTTGACTCTACTTTGTCAGCTAAGTTTAAAGTTGAAAAAACAAGATCGATATTTGAATGAGACCCATTTAATGGATTTACATCAGTTAAAGAATCGGGGTTGTGTAAAAACAAATTGCCGTCTTCGATGCTATTTGCCAGTTATACCCCGTTTGTATCCGTTTTTTGGCGATTCCAATTAGTATTATGGGCATTAAAGTCGCCTATAAATAAGCTTGGAGTATTAATATCTATTTTCTAAAATCACCTGATATGATAAATGTTTTTCCTTTAAACAGATAATTCTTATCACATGCATCTTTAAACATGCAATCGACAGCTTCAAAAGCGTATTTTGATGTCTTTGTGATTTTATCCCAGATGAAAATTGATACATTTTTCATTTTTTCACGTATGTCGCTGTTTGTACCAATATCACTTATTGTGTTTTCATATGTGTTCGTCGGTAATTTAAATGCTGTATGAACTGTCACACCGTCCTATAATAAATTAGCCGCTATACCTGTCCATGATACAACTAAATAGTTGATTCAATGAATTTTTAGATAAGTTATAATAATATTTAATAAGTAGCTTATATATATATATATATATATAAATTAGCCGTTATACCTGTCCATGATACAACTAAATAGTTGATTCTATGAATTTTTAGATAAGTTATAATAATATTTCATAAGTAGCTTTCACCACTTCCACCTGGACCGTCTGGATATATATACTTTTCAGTGCAATTTGTATTTAATGAATTTATTACTGTATTACAAATAGTCGTTTGAGCATATGTTAGAGTATCAATAATTGACCAAATATTATTAACATTATTTACTGTACTATATTCGATTTCTTTATTTTTAATATAGTATTCTGAAGTAGGTAAATTAAAGTCACCTAATTGGAATTCATTATTAGTTGAAATATCATTCATTATGCTTAATGCATATTCTTCACCTTTTTGTTCATTCATTCTTGGAGGATAAAAATAGATTGTATATTTTTCATATGATTTCCGAGCATTAATTGGATTGTGAAATGTGCAAATATAACCATATACATTCTGGTTAAAATAGGTTTTATAGTTTTTATTCTTTTCGTCCATATTTTATGTATTCGATTGAAAACATCATTTTGCGGTATATCAGAACAAAAGTAATTATGTGCCTCTAGGTCAATTTTATTAAGTTCAAACCACAATGTAAGTGTTGTATCTAAATTTTTCTTATCGATTTCGTGTTCGGATCCTTCTTTAAAATGCACATATTGTTGATTTCCATTATGAATTGCTAATCTATAAATTGTATGAGAAAGTCCACTAATATTATATTCCCATATGCAATGCATAGCTTCTGGTGGGCAACCGTATCTTGAGTTTATATATTGTTTGATTTTATCATAAAACATATCCAAATCATTCGTTTCATCCGTTTCATCATTAGTATTACTTTCAGTATTTATTTCACTTACTTTCATTTCGATAAATGCACAATCATGTCCTTTGAAGTGAAATTTAAATAAGTATTTTATAACTTTTATTGTTGAACATAATTTATAATAATATTGACATAACAATTAAACTTTAGTAATAAATACGGGATATAAGAAACCGCGAATCGATTGTCTGCCCACTTGTTTTTTGTGTATAATATCTCATTTCTATTATTTCTACGTCGATAAATAGGATAACTATTCGTCATTATTGTAGTTTCATTAAATCGTTTCGGAAAATATTTCGTATACTTTCCTGATTCTTTATCCATACAAGATGAGTTTTTATTCTGATCTTCATAAGGGCCACGGATCATAAATTGTTTAACTATTTCATCTAATCTGAGATTCTCTTTTTTATTTGGAATTTCAGCTACAATAAATTTATCAACGTCATCACTATTGTCAATTTTATTATCTTGACTCAAAAATATTAGCATATAGGCATGCGGTAATCCTCTCTTTTGAAATTCTACTACGTATGAATATGCAATGCATTTTCCCAAAATATTTTTTTAGAAATTGGCTCTATTAATAGTTTTAATTTTTAATAAAATACCTTAACAACAATGTGTGATCTATCTGTTACTTTTTCACTTTGCCCTATATTATTTGTGATTTCTTTTCATTTCGGATTGCATGTCATAGTAATGAAAAAATCTGGTATCACAATTCCTCGTACTAATGTCATGGGATCAAGAAAATTTTGATATAAGAAACGCGGACTTCCTGTAAAAGTTGATGATAATCTAAATATTTTTCTTATACTATGATTGTCAATAATAATTATTCTTTTTTATTAAAGCTTATTAATTTACGAAGAATTAAAAAAATTTTCAATTTAATGCAGTACAATATAATGATATGAATATATGAAGAAAAATTAAATACATAATTTATATTGAACAACAATTGTATTTAAAATCAACAAATTCATGTATAATAAAATAATGTATTAAAATACAGCTGAGGGACGTCAGGAGCGAGGTGAATTTTGTTCGTATATATTAAATATAAGGCTTTGATCTATTAACAATTTCAAAAGACCTTATTCGATGTTTTAAATTCGTTTGAGTTGTCGAAAACTTAAGTTTTGAAAATTTTGGTACTTGCCGTAGACTTCCTCAGCCGATTCTCAACTAATGAACTTCAAAATTTCTAGAGAACTCAAGTATATACAGTGACGTGCATATGTTTTTGGTCAAAAAAAAAAATTCAGTCTATCTTCAAAGTTTTATGTCTTCGTCCAAAATTAATATTTCTTCAAACTTTAAGAAGCTATTTTAAGGTGTAATTAAAAATCTTTTATATCTTTGTGGGTTTGTTTAAAAATATTTGAAATTGGAGCTTTGACAATAAAAAAATAAACCATTTTTCCTAGATTTTTTCTGGTCACAAGTTATTGGTTACAATTTCTTAATTACTGAGCGGATTTAGAGAAACCCAAATAAAAAAAAGATGTGTATTTTTGTGCTCTTTAAAATGAGCGTAGCTGGATGCATTTTTACTCAGCCGTTTGGGAGCTATATCATGTTTTGTGAAAAACTTGGCTATTTTCTTAAGTTTGACTATCTCGGAATCTATGCAAAGTAGAGAAAAACTCATAAGAGAAAAATGTGTTTTTAGAGTAGAATAAGAGACTATTGAAAAATTATTGAAAAAAAAATTTTTTTGATAGTGCATTAATATTGATTAAAATATGATTATTTATAAAAGATTAGATAATAATTCCATTATGATACCCATAACAAAAAATGAAAAAATTTTTTTTTCCCAAATAATCATTTCTATAATAAACTCCTATTTTATTCTGAAAAACATACATTTTTCCTTTTATGAGTTTTTCTCCATGGTGCATAAATTCCGAGATAGGTAAATTTGAAAAAATAGCGAAGTTTTTTACAAAAATGATATAGTTTCTGAACAGCGGGGTAAAAATTCATCCAGCTACGCTCATTTTGAAGAGGACTGAAATACCCATCCTTTTTATTTGGATTTTCTCAAATCCGCCCATTAATTTAAAAATTGTAACCAATTATTTGTGGCCAAAAAAATCTAGAAAAATTAGTTTATTTTTTCATTGTCAAAACTCTAATTTATAATCTTTTTGAACAAACCTACTAAGATTTAAAAGATTTTTATTAACACTTTGAAATTGCGTTCGATTTTTAAAGAAATATTAATTTTTGTTGGAGATATAAAACTTCAAAGATTGACAAAATTTTTTTTTGGTCAGAAACTTATGCACGCCACTGTATATCTTAACAAAATAACGAGTATGGAATTTTAATAAGATAAGTTGAAGTAAATGCTCAATTAAACTATCTATATAAAATTCACAAAAATATGTATTTTTATCAACTTTTCAAACTAAACTTAAAAATTTTTTTTTTAAACTTAAACTGTTATTTTTTAAAGATACATAAACTGAAGATCTCTGGAAATTTTGAGGTCAATTAGTTGAAAATTGGCTGAAAAAGTTTGTGGCAAGTACCAAAATTTAGAAAATCAAGCTTTCGACTACTAGAAAGAATTTAAAATATCGATTGAGATTTTTAAAAATGATTCATGAATCAAAGTTTTATATTTAATATATATGTGTATATATATATATATATACACTGTGATTCTAAACTACTGTATTTCCCTTAACAGGGTGATAGAGGACATCACTCTAAACAAACTTTATATTGTAATTTTTTTTCTATCTCGTATAGTTTTTAAACTACGGCACTTCAAAATTACGCTTTCTAAGCCAATCAGAGAACGCCATTCTAAACGTTCGAAAACAGCAACACGTGTGTGTCTATTCTGCCCCAGTAGCAATAAGTTCATTGATCACTTGCATAGTTACCAAACAAAGAAACATTTGTGTGTTATTTTCCCTGACATATAACCCAAAAATTTAAGTATTCTAATGTTTACAATCGAAGTACGTAATATTGAATAATAGATGGCAATGCTAGTCTTATAATGAAAATACAATTCGTCGTTTTATTTTATTTTATAATTAAATGAATGATATTTAATAAAAACGATAATTTAAAATTTGAAAAATATCAAATTACTAATTGAATAAATTATTGTTTAAGGGCACAAAACACCTTTTTTTCGGTCCCACCATCGAATTTGGGTTTATTGCTTTTTTTATAGGAAATTTACTGTAGAATAAGCTCCAACAAGTTTTCTTACTCTATCTCATTTAGTTTCGTTTTTATGAAGAAATTAGTAGAATGAACTTTTAATTGATTTTTTTGTTAATTTTGCTATTTTGAGATTTTTCTTAAATTTTTAGCTTATCTTATTAAAACACTATGAGAACTTATATTTTTATTACGTGATTCAATAATTCATAAATCATTAATAAATCTCCAATAGGTTTTTTTAAAGAGATTTAATTTTGTTTTTATTTATTAAGTCTCTAATGATATAATTTTTACAAATTAAAAAAATGTTAAGAATTATTTTAAATATGATTTTTTCAATTTTTATTGATTTTTTTAGGTTTAATTGAAAAAAAAGAGTTTATTTTTTTAATTTTAACAAAATATTTATCTTGATTTAGGTTCTGAAAAGTTTTACATCCATATTTATTCCGTTTTGATTTTGTAAGGAAACGAGTGGCACATAGTTATTTGTGTAATTTTTTATCAATTTGAATTTCGCGCGTTCACGCTTTCTGCTCATATCATTTCGCTACATGACAGTCAGTCTCAGCTATTTGTTCGGTCAGTTTGCAGTGAGTTTGTTTACTTAAAGTAGATTTAAAAAATTATTTGTAGGTTTTGTGGTTTAATTTACGTAAAATTATTAATTTTTAATAAATTACACGTTCGTGACTTATTTCATATTTTTTTATGTGCGCTTGAAATTCTACTCTTATCTTAATAGAAAGTGTATTTGAAGTGTAAAAAGCTTAAATTGACATTAACAATACAAACCTCAAAAATGTAAAATAATGAAAGAGATACCAGAGGCAGATTTCATAACCAACATCAAGATAGAAAACGATCTACAGAAAGATCTAAAAAGAGGCCAAGGAAATTTCTTAGTAAAAGTGAAAAAAATTCTTCTAAAGCTAAGAGAAGTAGACCCTCTACTTCTTTTTCTAAACTAAAAAGAATAGAATTTTCAAGTTCCAGGGCAAATGATAGAAATGTTGATACCAACGTTCTATCTTCTATGTTGGAAATATTGTGTTGCAGTGTGTGCCATCATAAGATGAAATTTATTGAAACCTCTTTTGGAGGATAAGGATTCAAAATTAATATGATTTGTGATTTTCGTGATGAATAAGCAACTGTAAACTCTAACAAGAGAGAGAGTGTTATGGACAATACGTATAAAGTTAACAGATATGATGTTCTTGCTGTTCGTGTACTTGGCGATGGACTTGCAAGTTTGTCTAGTTTTTGTAGTTTAATAGATTTATGAAAGCCAGTTGCCCAGTCAGAGTTCAGTACTATAAGTTGTTAAATAACAAAAGTATACGAACAAGTGGCAAAAGGTTCTATATCTAAAGCTGTTAAAAAATAACTTGAATCGACTTTCCCAAATAGTGCTAATCTTGATATAACTTTCTCAAGATGTTGGAGAAATTGAACATCGAACTTGGAAATGTATCTGTTGAGTGGGTCAGGACTTTGAATGATAGAAGATAATTCAATGTAGAGTGATCAAGTTAGTCTCATTCGAAAGAAGCACATACTCTGAAAAGAAAAGTACGAATAGGTATGATGGATTTCTATACACCGGGTGCATATTAAATTCATGTAAGCGTATAATTCTAATTATTATTACATATTTAGATATGAATTTCATTTATAAATATTAATATTAATCAAAATATAAATTTTATTAAATTTCTATATAATCTATATAAAAATTTCTTAATTTTGAATTCGAATTATAAAATATAAAATGATTACTTCATATTGAATATTATTTCTTAGTTTCCAGCAGATTCAAAGTTAGTACGAGTGATTCTAACAACCATCAGAGTAACAAGTAACTATGTATTTGTTGATTCTTACAACAAATACATAGTTTCATTGGTGAATAAGGGTGAGTACTGACAAAATATCTTATAATAAGACAGATTATTTTTATTGATTATTTTAATAACATATCTTTTTGCATTTCAGCTTTATCCAGTCGATAACAAGGTTCTCTTGTCTGGTATCTCTTTTTTATATTGTTAGCTAATATAAATAAGAAATACCAGAAAAGAATTATTTTATGAAAGATAAGTATAGTATTGATAATTTCAAGATATAATAATTAAAAACTTTCAAGCTGTTTATCTCAAATATTGAATTTTTAAAATTTTACGTGCTGCCCCGTAAGATTTGAGCTAAACCGCTGGATGGATTTGACTTTTCCTAACTGATTTAACTTCAATATAAGCATCATTCCTGCGTGAATGAAGGGTTTTGAAATCGAATGACAAGAAATTAAAAAATCCAAAAATAAGGTAAAAAAATAAAAATTTATTTAATAAATTAATATTTTTTGTTGAAAAGTAAAAAATTTTTTGCGTTTCAGGAATCCCCTCATTCACGCAAAAATGATGCTAATACTGAAGTTAAATCGGTTTGGAAAAGTCAGATCCATCCAGCGGTTCAGCTCAAATCTTACGGTGGAGCCATTGTAAGAACAAGAATTCATCGAATGATTATGGGACTACAGCTAAAGCAAAATGAGCTTATAAAAGCCTAAAATAAAGGTATTTTAGTCGACTTTCAAATATTATTTCCATTTACAAAGAATTCAATTAAATCTAATTAATACAAATTTTTTTTTACTCGCAGAGGGAAAAGGTGTTTTTTGCCCTTAAACGTAAATATTCAACAAAATTATGATTGATTATGGATAAATAATTATTATAATTACTAATGAATCATAAAAAATGATTTATTTTTAAAATATCATTAAAAGTAAGTTATTGATTAATATCATTATCGTAAAAAAGATGCGTGACCGTGCAAGAGTGGTCACTAATTTTTTAGTATGATAAACTATTAATTTATTATCAAGCACGACAGTTTTATAGGTTTTTGAGGCCAAGAAATCCGTTGGTAAGGTCATTTTCATCGTAAAATTAATATTTTGAAAAATAAAAAATTTATTTTTCGAAGAAACTGATGAATTTGGGTTTGAATTAAAAATTCTGAAAGCTTATTAAATTTCACGATCATAAGACCTTTATTCCATTGTATTTAATATTTTTAAGTATTTTAAAATAATTATTGAATGTTGGTGTTTTGAGAATTATTGACGTTCCGTAAAAAAATACGGAATAGAATGTTTCAAACAAAGCAGCATTTTTGCAGTGAATTACATTTGACATAATTGCCTGAGAAGCGGGTTATGTTTGTTTATTTCTATTTTAATGTTTACGAATGTCAGTTTCCAGTTTTGAATAATAGATGGCGATATTAGTTTTGTTATAACTATTATCGATGAATATTTATTTATTGCAGTGAAAGAAATAAATATCAATAATATGTAATTTTAATATAGAATTAACTAAAATTCTGTAATTAACAACATATTTAATTTTATAAGAATATGTTATTCAATCTCGATTAATAAACATTTTTGTTGCGTTTCAATAAGTTTATTTAATAAAAATTATGATAAGACAATTAAAACTCGTAAGAATAACGTATAAATACCTTTATTTTGATAATTTTAACAGAATAAGATAATAAATAATTCATGATAAGTATTTAATAGCATATTACACACCAAGGGAAGTAAAGTACTGGCGAGTCCATAGCACATATAATTGCTACCTCGAGCCGAAGGCGAGGGTGGAAAATATGCGCTATGGGCTCGCAATTTTACCTTCCGTGGTGTGCATGCTATTTTTCGTTATAGCCGGGCCAAAAATACAACTTTTGTTTTTCGGTGCCGGGACGAAAGTTGTGCTTTCGGGTAGGGTATGTCAAAAAATTATATTTTGACGAGCCAAATTTACCTCGCTCCTGACGTCCTTCAGCTGTATTTTAATACATTATATTATTATATATGAATTTGATAATTTTAAATACAATAGCAGTTCAATATTAGATATGTATTTAATTTTTTTTCATATATTCATATCATTACATTGTACTGCATTAAATAAAAAATTTTTTTAATTTTTCGTAAATTAATAAGCTTTAATAAAAGTGAATAATTATTATTGACAATCATAGTATAAGAAAAATGTTTATATTATCATCAACTTTTACAGGAAGCCCGCGTTCCTTATATTAAAATTTTCTTGATCTTATGACATTAGTACGAAGAACTGGGAAACCAGATTTTTTCATTACTATGAAATGCAATCCGAAATGGAAAAAAATCACAAATAATATAGGGCAAAGTAAAAAAGTAACAAATAGACCAGATATTGTTGTTGAAGTATTTTATCAAAAACTAAAACTATTAATAGAGCAAATTTCTAAATAACATATTTTGGGAAATGCATTGCCTACTTATACGTAGTGGAATTTCAAAAGAGAGGATTACGGCATGCCTTTATTCTAATATTCTTGAGTAAATATGATGAAATTAACAATAATAATGACGTTGATAAATTTATAGTAGCTGAAATTCCAAATAAAAATGAGAATCCCAGATTAGATGAAATAGTTAAACAATTTATGACTTTGAAAACACAATAATGACAAATGGTTATCCTATTTATTGACGAAGAAATAGTAAAAATGAGATAATATACACAAAAAGTAAGTGGGCAGACAATAGATTTGTGGTTTCTGATAACCCGTATTTCTTACTTAAGTTTAACTGTCATATTAATATTGAATTATGTTCAACAATGGGAAATATAAATACTTATTTAAATACTGCTTCAAAGGACATGATAGTGCATTTATCGAAATGAAAGTAAGTGAAATAAATACTGAAAGTAATACTAATGATGAAACGGATGAAACGAATGATTTGGATATGTTTTATGATAAAATCAAACAATATATAAACTCAAGATACGGTTGCCCACCAGAAGCTATGCATTGCATATGGGAATATAATATTAGTGGACTTTCTCACACAATTTATAGATTAGCAATTCATAATGGAAATCAACAATATGTGCATTTTAAAGAAGGATCCGAACACGAAATCGATAAGAAAAATTTAGATACAACACTTACATTGTGGTTTGAACTTAATAAAATTGACCTAGAGGCACATAATTACTTTTGTTCTGATATACCACAAAATTATGTTTTCAATCGAATACATAAAATATGGACGAAAAGAATAAAAACTATAAAACCTACTTTAACCAGAATGTACTTAGTTAATCGAAAACAAAGAAAAAAATTCTTCTTAAGATTACTTTTGCTTCACTTTAAAGCTGCAACATCTTTCGAAAGCTGAAAAACTTTTGATGGAATTATATACCGAACATTTTTTGAAACAGCAACAGCAAGAAATTTAATTGAAATCGATGATAAATGGGATAAATGTTTAGAAGAATCTTGTAAATCTCGATTTCCAGAAGCTTTTTTTCAATCATTTGGTTATATTTGCACATTTCACAATCCAATTAATGCTCGGAAATCATATGAAAAATATACAATCTATTTTTATCCTCCAAGAATGAATGAACAAAAAGGTGAAGAATATGCATTAAGCATAATGGATAATATTTCAACTAATAATGAATTCCAATTAGGTGACTTTAATTTACCTACTTCAGAATACTATATTAAAAATAAAGAAATCTAATTTAGTACAGTAAATAATGTCAATAATATTTGGTCAATTATTGACACTCTAACATATGCTCAAACGACTATTTGTAATACAGTAATAAATTCATTAAATACAAATTGCACTGAAAAGTATAAATATATATATATATACTAGGGTGGTACCCCCCTGCTCACATTGCTCGCCGACCCCCAATTATGATAATGCATATACATATATATCTTACCAATTATAGAAAACATTATATTGGCTTAAGCAATATTTTGTTCTATATATAACAAAAAAAATTAATGATTTTTTTTTAATTTCAAATTATTTTATTATAAATATTTTTATATATTATACATTAATTAAAAATACTATACATAATACAAATTTTTCTGTAATCTGAAAGTTGTTTGAAAATATTTTTTTGATCATCATTTAATTGTTTATACATTTTATTAAATTTTTTTCTATTAAGATCTAAAGTTTCATTAGATATACCACATTATATTAATTAGTATATAATAATGCATAAAAGTTATAAACTGTTATATCATTATACGAGTGGGGGGGCAGTGGGGGGCATGCAGGGGGACTACATGGGGGGGCGTGGGGGTATAGAAAGGGAGAGTGGTTATAAAATATTGCAGAATTTCAAACAATTTAACGTTATTTTGTTGGGGTTTTTAAAAAAACCATTGTGGGGGCTGTGGGGGAACCTGGGGGGAGTGGGGTTGCTGAATCTTAATTTTTAATATAACTATATAATATAGGAAGATATATATCTAGACGGTCCAGGTGGAAGTGTTGAAAGCTACACTGAGAGAAAATTCATGCCAATAGAGCATGTAGTCTACGTATCCAAAGTTAGTAAGTAATATCCTATGCTTTAATAACAGCGCCATCTACTCTTACGAGGTTTGTGCTATCCAAAAACTGTTTGTTTACATGCTTTAGTAGCTCCCCACTCTAATATCCTTCGATAGCTAGCGCTGTATCCTCTCATGGGACGTGAAGGAAGTAAACATGGCTTGTCCACTATTCTTTCTTTACTGCTAACTATGGCATTCTTCTATTGCTCAAGTCGCCTCCTCTTTTGGGTGGCGACGCGAGCAAACACGGCTGGTCTATATCCGAAATCATGTTGCAAATTTCGTTAACGTATTTTCGTAGCGTGAATCTTTTATTTCTTTTCTTTTTTTATGAAGGGAGATACGTTATAAATATAACCTGTTTAACTTTTTAACTCTAAATAATTTATTTTTAACTTAAAATTTAATTATTTGAAACCGCTGGGGGGCAGATAAGCATGTACGATTTTACGCCAGAGATATTTTGAAGTAGCGTTGGTCTAGTGCGTAACGTTCGCGTTTTTCCTTTTGAGTACGCGAGTTCAACTCTTGGTTAGAACCACTTTTTTTAAACTTTTTTTTTATTATTTCAATAGTTTTTATTGCTTTTTTTTATTTATATTTTTTTTATTTTCTATTTTTTTATTAATTTTAAAATCTATTTTTTCACAAGTTACTTAAAATATGCTCGTTTTTTTTATTAATATTTTTAAATAAATTATTTCATATAGAAAATAATTTAAAATATTAATAAATAAATAATAGTGATATTTACAATACTATAGTTCAATTTTGTCTTTATAAACATATTTCAATTTACAATATATATTATAACATAAATAATAATAACTCAGTTTTATTTATTTATTGTAATTTATTGTAAATTTTATAAACTAAATTATAAATAAATTAAACTATACTATTATAAAATAAACATCACTATTATAAAATAAACATCACTATTATTTATTTATCAATATTTGTAATTACTACCTATAAAGAATAATTTATTTTTAAAAAATTTTCATTGAAAAAAACAAGCGTACTTGTGAAAAATTAAATTTTAAAATTATTAAAAAAATACAAAATCTGAAAAAAATAAATATAAAAAGGAATAAAAAATATTAAAACAATAAAAAAAAAATTAAAAAAAAGTGACCCTAGCCGAGAGTTGAACTCGCGTACTCAAAAGGAAAAGCGTGAACGTTACGCACTAGACCAACGCTACTCCGAAATATCTCTGGCGTAAAATCGTACATGCCTATCTGCCCCCCAGCGGTTTAAAATAATTAAATTTCAAGTTAAAAATTAATTATTTAAAGTTAAAAAGTTTAACAGGTTATATTTATAACGTATCTCCCTTCATAAAAAAAGAAAAGAAATAAAAGATTCACGCTACGAAAATACGTTAAAGAAATTTGCAACATAATTTTGGGTATAGACCAGCCGTGTTTGCTCGCTTCGCCACCCAAAAGAGGAGGCGACTCAAGCAAACAAAGGATATGAGAGTGGGGAGTCATCGAAGTATACCACGCGAGTCATCAGTGAATGCCGTTCATGCTTTAGTTACTCTCCATACCATCTTTTTTAGTATAAGGTAATCCAATACTGATAGAGCTTCTCACGGCCTGTCATATTTGTATCAATGTTTTATATGCTCGCATAGATGGCAGTTCGCATGCTCTATTAGCATGAATTTTCTCTCAGTGTACTTATTAAATATTATTATAACTTATCTATCCACTTCTCTCTCCATCTGTAAGTAGCTTAACACGTTTTATTTTTCATTCTTGCTATTTTTGTTCTGGTGCTGCATTTTTGTGCCCTATGGCGTTTTTTTTACAGATTCTTGCACGCTTAATTTGCAAGGCACCGTTTCAGCTATAAATCATCAGTTATATTAGCGGTCCTTCCATTTTATCTTATAATTTACATCAAGACGCTGAACTTTGGAGGTTAGAAGTATTACAGTTTCGAGGTTAGTTGGGAGGCAATTTTCATCTGTAGGCAGAGATCCTGGTGGCTAATTTTTTAATCTACTCCTCGACCAATAAGATACACGTTTACCTTACCCTTTAAGGAGTATACACAAGAGGTCAGAGTTATGGACAATTGTGCGATCTGTAAGCTATCTTCTAATGATAAATGGGGAATGGTGAAGCTCCATTTGTGTTTTACTTGCCGGCAGCGCTATCATGCGAAATGCATGACTCGCTCTAAAATGAAAAATGGCACAAAATACGAGTGTAACAGGTGCATGGAAAAAATAAGAAATAATTTAATGTCATCTGCCGGTGGAAGCATCAAGGCCAATGGAGTTTTACAGGCCACAAAGCTGTTCCTAATCAGCCCATCAGTGCCTCTACACCGAGGGGCTTCTCACTAGAATACTCTTGCAAAGAGTGGTAAGAGTTTTGTAAGTGTATTGTGAGTATGCAAGAGTTTTATAAGAGTATTGAAGTTTAAAAATTGATCAGAGTATGCGAAGAGTAAGAGGAGTATTCGAAATAATTAAAGAGCATGCAAAGAATACAATGAGTATTCAAAAAAATTATTGGATATTCAAAAGATTAAGGAGTACAGAAATTGTAGATAGAGTATTCATTTAAAAAATCGATGTTTTAAGTTCTTTCTTTTAACATATTGTGACGTCACAACTTGTTATAAAGAAAATAACAAGTTTATGACGCACCTTTTAATCGTAAACAAATCACTTATTCGTACGCTTTTAATGTACTCTCACTTATTGTTTATAAGTGAAGTTTTTTTGTTTAATAAGCGAGTAAGCTGAGCTGAACCGTACACCACAGAGACGTCTTGCTCTGTAAGCTCGGGTTCATGTGCACCAGCTTACTCAAAATGTATTAATAATGGATAATTCTTCCTGAAAAGAAAAGGAGAAAGGAAATAAGGCATGTGGATTTCTGGACCTCATGCATCATCAACTACGCGAAACTATTACTTTGATTCACGCGCTTTTAAATTATTCTTGCAACGGCGAAAGAACTAGAAGCTATGCTTTGCTAGTCTCACGCTTCTGCAAGAGTTTAACTTTTAGGCTTTAGCCTCTTTACGAGAGTTTAATTGACAAGTGTGGTAAATTAAACGAATACACACCACACTTAATTACACTTTCTAAGCACTCGCGATAATTATTCTATCAAGGTTTAATTATTTGTAAAGTGTTATTCGCTCACTCACAGTTAGGAAGCTGCTATTTCAGCAAACTTCTTCACCATCATTTGTGAGCATATAACACAAAGAAAAGGCACTGACTCGGCAATTAAATTTTGTTTAAATCTTTATTTATGAAGAGATGACGCACGAGTGCTGAGCACAAGCTCTACGTTAAGCAAGATGCTTCGCATTTTCGGCGCTTGCCGCTATATTCCTACTCTGCCGCATCAGAGTAGGGATATTATACATTAGAAGGTATACGCGTTACACTTAATAGTCGCTTGGCTGTCAAAATTAGGGGCGTAGCTGCGCGCTTGTGAACGCGCGTTTGGGTCTTTTCTATATCCCCTCTCATTGCGCTGATCAACGCGATGCTTCTCTCTACGCGAGAATCATGTATAAGAGGTCTCAATATATATATATATATGTGTGTGTGTGTGTGTGTGTGTGTGTGTGTGTGTGTGTGTGTGTGTGTGTGTGTGTGTGTGTGTGTGTGTTAAAAGAAAGAACTTAAAACATGGATTTTTTAAATTTTATATATATAATAAAAATGCAATCAATTATTTACGAAATTACGAAATTAATAAAGAAAATAAATAAGTTTTTTGATAAAGGACTCAGCTGAGTGAGATATTCAAAGGGTTGACGGATGTATGGGTCGATGGATTGATAGATTAATACGTTCGAAAAGGAAAAAGTTGATTGGTTCGTTGATGGACTGTTGGATTAATAAAATGATAGGTCAATAAGTTGATAAATAGTTGAGTTAAATATAGATCTATGTTATTTGGGTTATTATATTTATGAATTAATCGGTCGATGGGCTGATAAATCAATGGGTTGATGGGTGGATATATGAATCTATCGATAGCTTGATCGGTCGATGAGTCAATAGGTTGATAATAATCAATCAATAATTAATTAATAATAATTAATTATTGAAATGTATAATAATGTAAAAAATTATTTTAAGTAACATTTCAATTATTTTAAAATTGAATCCAGCTATTAATTCGCTTAAAATATAGTTAATAAAAAGTAAATTTAAATTATGAGCTAATACATTAATATTTTGTATGTTACTGGTTACATTTCATATACATATTTTATGTAATATTCTAAAATAATTAAAATAATAGTAATAAATAATTTTCTACATTGTAAATATCAAACTAAATAAGAAATAATTGATAAATCGACCATTTTAGTTAGCAAAATTTCTATTAGGGCTATTTTAAAATTATAAAATACACAAATATATAAAAATGCATTTTTATATATTTAATAAAGTAGTTTAGTCCAATAAAAACACATATCTCTTTGTGATTACAATTTTTTATAGTTTTCACTATTACTTTATTTTACATAATTATTTACCGACATATTACCGGTTGAACACGATAAGATTTTTTTTTTAATTTTGATAAGGTATTCAATATTGCTTGTACCAAACATAATAGCATAATAAGTAACTTTTTCTTATGCACGGTGGCAAAATTTTTTAACTATTCGTAGCTTAAATTCAACTATTTCTAAATATAGGTATGTTTCACGTGAAATTTTAAACAAAAAATGTTGCGATTTATTTTATTTAAAAATAAATACTTTTCAGAAAATAAAATCAGAAATTTAACTATTAAAAATAATGTTTGGCAAAAAATAAGTTGTATATGACAAGTCAATCCCAACAAAAAATATTCTTATTATCAAAAGTTAATTACTAGTGAGAAATGGATTTAAAAATTGATCTATGCAAGGGATAAAGTTGAATTTAAACAGTTGAGAAAAATAAAATATTAGCAAAATGAAAAAATATAACCTTTAGAATTACTAGTTTACAAAAATATTATAAAAACCAGTTATTTTTCCTCATTAGATTGAAATATAATAATATTTCATAAAGTTGACGAAAAATTTTATCATCTCCTGTTTGAGAAAAAGTCGGAAAAAGTTTTACTTACGAAAATTTCATAAATTGATATAAGTACATCAACAATCGTTTTATAGGTACTTTTTTTTCAAAAACTATATTTCTCTTATTAAATAAATTTTTTTTTAATTATAACTTTTTTGTTATAATTAATAATTTTTACGTTAACGTAACTAATATTAATAAAGAGATGGGTTGTTACATAAAGACTCAGAATTCAGCGTTACATTAATAAGATCTATTACGATCTGTTCTATTTATCAAACATGATACAAAATGACTTATCGTCGAAATCAATAAAATAATAAAATCAATATTACTAAAATTCTATTTGTTAAATATTTAAATTGATTGCATTAAATCAATTTAACTGTAAATATTATGTTCCGGTTTTTATAAACTCGGCATATACTCTTCTATTCATTCATACTCATGTATACTCATTCGTACTTATATATACTCACTCGTACTCATGCATACTCATTTAAACTTACATGAACTCATTTATACTCTTGCAAATTTCTGAATATTCATTTATACTCTTAAATTACTTATTTGTACTCTTGCGTACTCTTGAATACTTATTGGTACTCTTGCATACTTTTCAATATTCATTTGTATTGTACAAATACTCATTCTTACTCTTGCATACTCACTAAATCTCTTTCAAACTTTTTCGTATTCATTTACTTAAAGCGTTCACCAAAAGAGTATTGGAGAGTACGCATGAGAACTAAAGAATGCTTGAGAGTACGGAAGAGTTTTTCTATGAGTATTTTAGTGAGAAACCCCTCGCTCTACACCATCAAGAACTGACTTGAAAGTGACATCTGTCAACACCTCACAGAAGCAGCCTGAAAGAGTGAAAACTACTTTATCATCAAAAACTTTATCCAATAACAGGAAGAAGTAGAATAAGTATGCTTTTATCTGATAAACAATTGGTAGGTGGCGCTGTGCACGCTGCCCCGAATAATAATAATAGTAATAGTAGTAATTTTAAGAAAAATAATTCTGATGTAGTCCGAAATGACTTAGATTCTTCCTCATTGCAGGCAGCTGTATCTGCTCTAGAGGGCGCACTATCTGGCAGATTTGACACATTACTGAATTCTTTAGATCGATTTTTGGCTTTTGAGAGCCAAGTTAAAAATTTTGACAAAGGCCAGCGGGATATTGTGTCCAAAATTGAAACACAGAATGCATTTATTGAAAAATTAGGAACGAAGCAGATGCAGCTGTTGGAGGAAAATCGCAAACTTAGGGAAATAATAGTCACTTCGGAAAGGAATTCCTTCTTCGCTCTAAATAATAAAATTAAAACGTACAATAAAACAATTAGTTGTAAATTTGATAATATTCAAACTTTTCTTAACAACGAGTTTCACGCAGTGGACAAGGGTTTCTTCAACCTTACCACCGGGGTAGCTAGAGTGGCGCAGGCCGTCGTGTATCTCACGGGAATGAATGAGCATACATAACACACATCTAAATTTATAAAAATGCCATAAACACCACATACTCATAATGTAATTAGTGAGGAGGCACCTCGTCAAGTTGAGACGGAGTGTGGCTCTGGGAGTGGTACATTAGTGATCTCTCGCGAGTTTGACTGTTCAGCAGTTATTGTTAGGCCGGAGATTACGCCTGTGCCGTTCTTGGTACCATTCTCCCGACAATCAAGCGTACAAATGTAATTTCAGTTAAGAAAATCGCTAAACATGATGATGTAAACGGGGTGTCTACAGATCGTCGGATCAGTGATGGCCGGAGGGGTCCGTTTATATTGCTGGTTATACTTTCTGAGGAGGACCTGGTGCAAAAAGTGTTTAGAACTAAACGACAATTCACAGGTTTTTCGATAACGGATCTTTATCCCTTTCTCCTTGGCAGTCTTCCAGCCATCAAACGCCACGGCTTGATATTTATTAATGAATTTTTGCCTAAAGAAAAATATGTTAATTTTAAAAAATTAAAAAAGTATGCCAAAGAAAAAGGGTTTAAATTTATTTGGCACAGACATGGCAAATTTCTGGAAAGGAAGGAGAGAAGGGAGAGAACTTACAATCTTTTTAATGAAAATGATTTAGATAATTTATTGACAGATAGTAAGAAATTAGAAGACGGTGTAAATGTAATTAATGAAAATTCTGAAACTCCATCGAATATTAAGTGCAATAATAATATATGTGATAATAATGAAGCCTCTGAACATCAACGAAATATGTCGACAAATCAGAGCCGCGGTGGCTCAGGGGCTAGAGCATCCGACTCTCACGCATAGGGCGGGGGTTCGAACCCCGGTGAGGTCGGGATTTTTTCTCCATTTTTTAATTTAAATATTGAAAGTGGAGGATGTCCCGAGCTCACTAACACCGCGGTGGACCACCCCCGAGAGACTGTTTTCGGTTTTAACAAAAACCGACGAAAGTCACTCGAGGGCCGGTAAGGCAGAACGCGACTGTTCCACTATTATAGTTGAGCCGGACCGTTCTGCCGGGTAGGTGTTGAGCTTCCGATGCGCTAAAAAGGATGGGTTGAGCGATGCTTCCCGCCTAAGTTAGGCCTGCACGTTCGAGCACCACCTATTAAAGTCAGGAAAAATTAAGGTATGGTTTCGAACGCGAAAACATCGGAACACAAAGGTGGTCGAGGTGTCACTTACTGGGCCAAATAGGCTGTAGGTGGTTAAACCCAAAAGATAGATATGTCGACAAATCAATCATAAAGTACAAATAATGGAGTAACGTCGAGTGTGGCCTCTCCCCAATAACTGTGCCAGGCCTCCTCTGAGAGTCGTACAGGGAGGAGGGGTGAACTGCAAGCGTGCTTTCAGAATGTGACTTTGTTGAGGGATCACATTGGGCAGGTACGTAAGTTTCCAAGTGATGGTCCTTCTTGCGACATATTTGAAGTGGCTGAGACCTGGCTGGGTCCATCTGTTTCGGATGACGTCATTTGGGTCAAGGGGTATAAAGTATTCAGACAGGACAGAAACTTGCGTGGTAGAAGACTTGCTTTATATAATAAAGACAATTTAAAGTGCACTATTTTGGCTACTTCGGATACTCAAACTAATCATAGTGAAGGTAAACCCAAGGTACCTGAGTATATTTTTTGTTCCGTGCAATTGGGCAGCTCCGAAGCCGTGTTGGTTTCTGTTATTTATCGACCTCCTGCAATTTCCTTTTTTAAAACTACCGATTTTTTGGATAACTTAAGAAATTTCGCCTCTGAATACTCTCATAAAATTATAATGGGAGAACTGAGTGCCGATCTCCTGCGTGAGAGCAAAGATGCTAAATTTATTAATAAATTGTAGGCTTAGTTTTCGTTACAGTTGGTTCAGCACGGTGACACACATCACACTCCAACGTGTCATACATGGATTGATCTGATTCTTGTTGACGATAATAACACAGTACTTGATGCACGCGACTTACCGGCGAATTTCTACAGTCGGCACAATTTAATTGATGTATGTATTTCTTGTAATCATATCAAGACAGATGATGAAATACGTAAGTATAGAAATTATAGAGATATCCGTCCAAACTTATTGGTACAGAGTTTTGCCGGCTATGATTGGAGGCCATTTACAGTTGACACGGAATCTGCACTTGGCTGCCTTTGTGACAACCTTATGGCAGCAATACAAAATCTGGCGCCGTTAAAAACTCTTAAAATTGGTAAAGATAAATTTCCTTGGATAGATAAAGAGTTGTCGCAGATGCGGCACAAGAGAGATGCCACGTATCGTAGATTTAAATGGACGAAGGAGGAGCGATATCTCTCCGAATTTCTAAAACTGCGTAAAACAATAGACGAACAGACGGAACAAGCTAAAACAAATTATTATCATAATAGACTGTTCGATGCTCTTGCTAGAGGTAATGTCTGGAAGGAGTTAAAAGACCTGGGACTCCTGTCCAGACTTTAAGGGAACTTGAATGGATTCACTCCAGATGAGCTTAATGCACATTTTGCAGGGATGTCAGTCTCGCCACACGATGATACTGCGGAACGTAAAAGGATTCTTTCTGAGTGTAGTGAAAGTGATTTTGCCTCTAAGCCATTTAATATTAATGATGTAATCCTTGCGATTCGATCATCACAGGCTTGTGGCGAAGATGGCATCCCGCAGAGTGTGATACTTAAAGCACTACCGGTTACTGGAGAGTATCTTGTGACTGTTCAATTCCTTTTTTGCACGGGGGGTCTTCCCTTGCCTTTGAAAGTGTGCATGCATTGTGCCCTTAAAGAAGTGCCCTGCACCTACAATGTACAAAGATTTTAGGCCCATAGCAA
Organism: Anastatus disparis; assembly: GCA_017163975.1. Classification (NCBI taxonomy): domain Eukaryota; kingdom Metazoa; phylum Arthropoda; class Insecta; order Hymenoptera; family Eupelmidae; genus Anastatus; species Anastatus disparis. Next base: position 1,517,322 of record JAFFSR010000349.1, on the reverse strand, counting down.
TATTATGTTTTTTTTCAAAGATTCTCGAGAAGATTGCCCATAAACAACTGCAGGAGTATATTATGACACACAAAATACTTGACTCTATGCAGGCTGGCTCCAGAAAGCATCATCCTACGCAGACTGCCATACTTAAACTAACAGATGACATAAGATCAGGTCTGGACAAGAAACTTGCCACGATACTACTTCTATTTGACTTTAGTAAGGCATTCGACACGATCCCCCCTTCCAAATTGCTGACGGGGCTTAGATCGATGGGGTTTTCCAGGGCTGCACTCGAGTGGATTACCTCCTATTTATCAGGTAGGAAACAAATGGTTTCTACACATTTAAAAGAGGATTCGGATTTGCTAACAAGCAATCTAGGAGTTCCACAAGGTTCAGTTCTGGGGCCTCTGTTGTTTTGCCTTTACATTAATAACATACGTGACACGCTCGACCCCTGTTGTGTCAAGCACAGATTATATGCTGATGACCTCCAAATCTATACTCAGGTCCCTTATGAACATCTGAATGAAGGTATTCGTATTATGCAGAGGGCGGCCAGAGTGATGTCGGTATGGGCTGTCAATGCTTCTCTTACATTAAATGCAAGCAAAACTAAGGTGATCGTTTTTAGCAGTAGTCGTTTTATTAATGACTTTTATGCTGGTGAGCCAAGAACGATTGAGCTTGAGGGAGGTGTCGGCATATCTTTCTCTGATACCGTCACGAGCCTTGGTGTTGTACTTGACGCTAAGTTGTCATGGGAGCCGCACATCAATATGGTGACTAGAAAATTTAATAGGATAATGTATAGTTTACAGTTCTTTTGTTGGTAAACCACTGAGGCCCTGCGTAAACAACTCGCAGCCGCCTTGCTGTTTCCGCACCTCGACTACTGCTCAGTAGTTCTGCTTGATGCTTCGCAGGTGTTGAGAAGACAATTACAAAGACTACGAAATTCATGTGTGAGATATGTATTAGGCGTAGAAATGAGCGATCATATCTCTCCTCATAGAGTTGCGCTTGGTTGGTTCCGTACTGATTGAAGGAGATAGTATTTTATGGCTGTACTTATGTACAAAATCGTGCGCATGAATACTCCCGGGTGTGTAGTGAGTCTCTTAACTAGATATGTGTCTAGGGTAGCCACTAGGAGAGAGATTAAGGACTTCGCGGTACCCTTCACGCGGACTGAGACTAGAAGAAATTCCTTTCAAGTTCAAGGTGCGCATTTTTGGAACTCTCTGCCTGCTGATATAAAAAATCTTTCATCGCTCGGCAGGTTTAAGTCGGCTTTGAGGAGGTACTCACTCGACCTCGAATAAACTTAATTTTAAGTATTTTAATTTTTATGTTAATTTATTTTGTTTTGTCCTATATATAGATTTAAGGTGTGAATGTATTTATTAGCTTGAATGATGGATGAATGAATGCGGAAAGAATGAGTGGTTCTGTTTTTATTAGAAGTCATGACATCTTCGCAAGTTCTTATTCTTCGAATGTTATTATTATTTTATTTTTTTTATTATTTATTATTACTTTGTTATTGTATTGTCCAATTTTATGCTTATTGATTTCATGACAGTGATTCCTCTTTTATATTATGTTATTTAATTTTAATTCTATGACTGATCGATAGTTAAGACTATTGTTTTGTAATTTATATTTTCTCGTTTTCTGCGTGTATTTAGAATAGTCTGTGATATTACTTTTACATGGTGACTTACTGATACAGTATTATATATTAATTTTAATATTTGACTGTGATATCTTATCTTATTATGCGCAATACTTTATATAGAATCATTACTTATTGTTTTATGTATTACACGCCTTTTGTACTCTTTTCACAAAATAAATCAATATCTATCTTTCTATCTAAAAATTCATAGAATCAACTATTTAGTTGTATCATGGACAGGTATAGCAGCTAATTTATTACATGACGGTGTGACAGTTCATACAGCATTTAAATTACCGTTGGACATATATGAAGACACAATATGTGCTATTAGTGCAAACAGCAAAATAAGTAAAAGAATGAAAAATGTATCAATTTTTATCTGGGGTAAAATCACAATGACAGCAAAATACGCTTTTGAAGCCGTCGATCACATGTTTAAAGATGTATGTGATAATAATTATCCGTTTGGAGGGAAAAAATTTATCATATCAGGTGATTTTAGACTAACATTGCCAATAGTAAAACATAAAAATAGAACACAGATAGTAGAAAATTGTGTGAAAAAAGCTATTTATGGGAACATTATTAACGGTGATTTTCATGCAAAATATGAAAACGGAAATGAAGTTATACAAATTCCAAAAGAAATATTGTCAAAGCGCAATCTAATGGATGAAATTTACGGGCATAATATAAATATTGAAAATTGTGACTATTACGAAAATATTATATGAGCACCGAAAAACGTAGATGTAATAGAAGTGAATGAAAAAATTTTATCAAAAATAAATGAACCAATAAAAAAGTACTTGAGCATTGACTCTGCAAATGACGTAAATGACAAAAGTTTAGACGTAATTTTGCCAACAGAATTTTCAAATTCTTTAACGCCCAGCGATTCACCTCCACATAGAATATAATTAAAAAAAGGAGCTATAGTAATGCTTCTAAGAAATGTTAATTTGAATGAAGTACTTTTTAACGAAGCTCGATTAGTAATAACGAAATTAAGGGCACAAAACACTTTTTTTTCGGTCCCACAATCGAACCTAAGTTCATTGCTTTTTTTCATAGCAAATTTACCGTAGAATAAGCTCCAATAAGTTTTTTCATCCTATCTCATTTAGTTTCGTTTTTATGAAGAAAATAGTAGGATAAACTTTTAATTGATTTTTTTGTCAATTTTGCTGTTTTGAGATTTTTCTCAAATTTTCAGCTGATCTAATTGAAACACTATAAAAAATAATTTTTTTATTGTTTGATTAAATAATTAATAAATTCCTAATCAATCTCCATAAATATTTTTTTTTAAAGGTTTACTTTAATTTTTATTTATTAAATCTATAATGATATAATTTTTACAAATTTTTAAAATTTTAAGAATTATTTCAAATAGAATTTTTTAAATTTTGGTTTTTTTTTAATTTAAATTAAAAAAAATAGTTTATTCTTTTAATTTTAACACAATATTTATCATGATTCAAGCTCTAAAAAGTTTGATATTGATATTTTATTCCATTTTGATTTTGTAAGGAAACCAGTGGTACGTAGTTATTCATATAATTTTTTTTTAATTTGAATTCGCGCGTTCGCACTTTAGCGGTGGTTTGGTTCGTACCATTCCGCTACTTGACTGTCAGTCTCAGCTGATCGTATGGTCAGTTTACGGTTAGTTTGTCTATATAAATTACATTAATATCATTATGTAATAAAATCGCATAATGATATTATTTAATCAACCTACATAGCACAAAAGCTTTCAAGAAGTTTACAGGAAGCTTTTAGAACAGTTTGGGAAACTTCTAGGAAGCTTCCGTGAGAGCTTCCTGGAAGCATCAAATGTTCCGTGCACTTTGCTTTTAGAAAGATTTCATGTAAGATTCTAGAAAGCTTCAATGAAGAAAAATGGGAAGTTTCCATGGAAGCCAGCATGAAAGCCTTTATGAATATTACAAGAAGCTTTCAGGAAAGATTGCAGTAGGTTCGAAAAATATTTCATGCTAGCTTCCACGTTAAAGTGTAAGAAGCTTCGATGCGATCTCCCATGAAAGCTCTTGTGGAAGTTTCCTGGAACCGTTAAATGTCCAGCGCTTTTTGGTTTCAGAAAGACACAATAAAAGATTGTAGGAAGCTTCCATGGAAAAAACGGTAAGATTACATAGAAGATTTCGATTTAATCTTTTTGAAACTTTAAATTAGCTCACATGAAACGTACAAGGAATCTTCCATTCTAATTTCTAAAAATTGTTCGTGATTTATGGAAACAAATGATAAAGTAACATAATTTTTTAAAGTTACATAATGTCGTTTATAGCGTCGTTAAATGATTTTGATACGCGATTTTTTCAACAAGAAAAACACGTACTTTCTTATCTTAAACATAGAATTTTATTAACTGATATTCTCAAGTAATTTATTTTTTCAACTGATCTTTTCAAATATTGAATTGGTTCAAAATTTATCAGGAAAAATCCCATTTTTAACAGGCATATAATAATATGTCATAACGTTGATTCCAATAAATAAGTATAAAATTAAATGTAGTGTCTAAAAGTCGAACTAAAAAGAAAAAAAAGTTACCTAAACATTATGGAACGTACCACGTCACTTAACATGACCAATAAAGTTTTATAATAAAATCATATAATTTTTAAAACATAACATAATTAATTGACACAACCAATTATGTAATTAATTATGTAACGGTATTACATAATATTATTATGTGTCATTATTACATGATTTTTTTTGCCGAGTAATTATTAGTATCAAATTATAATCGTATATTATAGTTTATGATAATAATAACAATACTCTTGATCTTTCATTACGACTGTAAAATATTTGCATATGATGATTGATTATATTTTTGGTTATAGTTCTGTTGTTATAACAAATATTCCATTATAATCTTTCTGCATAATTATATTCGCTAGTTACTCTTTATTTCAACTATATTTTTAATACTATTGATTACAATCGTTAATACAGTATTGTAATTTCAAATAAAGTTTATACATATGATGATAATGATACTGTACTTTTTGATAATTATGATTATAATTATTATTATAGTACTAAAATTAGATGGATGAATGGATATTGATTTTTTTTCGATTACATAAAAAAAATGGCGTGTGAAATGAAAAATATATGATATAAATTTTTAAATTACACAGAAAATGATATCAAAGTCAATAGCTTTAATCTGATAATACTGTATGAGTAATTCACTTTAAAAGTGATATTACAGATAAACAAATACATACATTATTGTTGTTCACAAACACACAAATAAATCAGTAATTTATTATTCATTAATTTATGATTAATTTATTTTTGACTAATTATTTTTTTTATTTTAATTTTTTTTTAACCTTTAGAGGGCCGGAATACGCCTCTAGGCGTAAGGGGTCTGACTCACCAACATCGCAACTTAGTTTGGCTCTAACTCAGGGACCTTAGACCACATTCCTATAGGAAAATTCGATTTTCAAATTTTTCAAAACTCCGGCCCTCTAAGGGTTAAAATATTAATTGATAACAAAAGCTGAGATGGGGTCCAATTTTTATTACGCTATAACTTTAGGAAAAAATAATACTTTGATATGCTATCACTATTACTTCGAAAGGATTTAAGCTCAGCTTTCATTAAAAAAAATTTCAATCTTCTTGCTATCAATGCTAAAGAACTATATGCATTTAAAAATCTAATAACTTGATTAATGATTTTCTGTAATTGCCTATAACTAGAGAAATATTGAGCGTTTGTGAGTATAACTTTAGCTTTTTCTATATTCTGTCATCTGAAAACTTATCCTAAAAATTTAGCAAAAACCGTGATCCGGAATTGTGATATTCTCCTAGTTAGCTAAAGACATGTGTCGTTGATGCTACTCTTAACAGAGGTAAAAACGGGTAGGATTTTATCTTGGCTAAAGCTAATAAGTGTACAAATTGGTTGTAACTGAAGTAAAAAATTATATACAATATTTTTACTTGGTGTTAAAATTAATAAGTGCTGAATTCGACTGAACACAGAAATCGTAAAATCAAAACTTAGTTACGCCTAAGAACAGATCATGTTAGTCTTGGTTAGAGCAAAGTTTGAAGCATGTAAGTCACCTATGAGTAAGATTAGAACATGCTAGTCGAGGTGAAAATTATAAATTAATAACGCTAGGTTTGGTTCCAGCCAATAATATCATTCCAAAAATATGAGATATTTTATCCAATGTTTAAAAACTTATAGTTATGTAGTAATTTATATAATTGCTTATAATAATGCAGTAATAACTATAGTTACGTATTAATCACTATAATAAATCATTACCATCCTAGTAACTATAGTTGTGTAATAATTGCGATATAATGTTGTAATTAATATAGTCTAAATTACTGTAGTAATAACTATAGTTATATAATAATTACTATGATTATGATACGATGGTAATGACTATAGTTATGCAGTAATTTCTGTAATTAATTATCATATCATGATAATAATTATTTTTTTGTAGTAATGAATATAATAAATTATTACTAGTTATTACTATAATGTGATAGTTATAACTATCGTTATGTAGTAATAACTATAATTGATTATAATTATATAGTAATAAATATCATTATGTGGTGATTACTAAAATTAATTTTAATAATACGGTAATAGCTATAATTATGTAGTATTTACTATAATTAATTACAATACTGTGATAATAACTATAATTATGCAGTAATTACAATAACAGATTATAATACTGCTGTAATAACAATAGTTATGTAGTAATGACTGTAATTAATTATAATAACGTAGTAATAACGATCGTAATGTAGTATTTACTACAATAGATTATATTACTATAGTAATAATATTACTGTAATATTATATATATATAGTATAATATTACTATAGTTATGTAGTAATTACTATTATTAATCATATAACTAAAGTAATAACTATAGATATGTAGTGAATTTCTATTTTTGGGGTTTATCCACCTAGAGCCTATTTGGCCTAGTAAGTGACACCTCGACCACCTTTGTGTTCCGGTGTTTTAGCGTTCAAAACCATACTGCATTTTCCTTAACTTTAGAAGGTGTGTGCTCTATCGTCCAGGCTTACTTAGGTGGGAAGCCTCGCTCATACACATCTTTTTTAGCGCATTGGGAGCTCAAACATTTACCCGGCAGAACGGTCTGGCTCAACTATAATAGTGGAGCAGTCGCATTCTGCCTTACCATTCCTCGAGTGCCTTTTGTCGGTTTTTGTTAAAGCCAAAATAAGTCTCTCAAGGGTAGTCCACTGCGGTGTCAGTGAGCTCGGGGTATCCTCCACTTTTTATATTTAAATTATAAAATGGAGAAAAAACCCCGACCACACCGGGATTCGAAGCCTGGCCCTCTGTGTTAGAGCCGGATGCACTAGCCTCTAAGACACCACGGCTCTAATAATTATAGTTATAAAGTAATTAGTATAGTTGATAATACGACACTAATAACTATAGATATTTAGTAATTACTATAATTAATTAAAATACTATAGTTATAACGATAGTTATGTAGTAATTACTATAACTGATTATAATGATGTAGTAATTACTATAGTCATTGGCTACTACTATGATTAAATATAATATGGAAGCAATAACTATTCATATGTAGTAATTAGTATAATAGATTATATGAGGGGTCGCGTGGAATAAGGAACTAACTCGAGTTAGGTCCTTTTTGAAATTATGATTGAAAATGTATTCAGAAGATGTTCTTGATATGTTTATAAAATATAGAAGAATAAAAACGTGTCTCTGCATGTTTAAATTATACAGAACATACAAGAAGGGCCTAACTTGAATTATGCAACATTTTCATCATTTCAAATTTCCCGAAAAAATCTTATAAAAGCTACAAACAAGTTAACAAACATCGATAATGTTGGAATGAAAAAGCTCAACTTACAGATTCAAAATCTGTAATACAATTTTTATCAACATTGCGCAAAATTAGTACAATGAAAATGTTTTTCCCTAAGTAAATGAGGATTCCAAAACTAAATGTTTTGTTATATCTTGTATTATGTAAGTAAAAGTTAATAATAAATGTATTTTAAAAAATCAAATAATTTTCTTATGATTTATTTATCACAAAGCCTTAATTATTTATACGAAATTTGCATAAAAGGCCGAACTCGAATTTTTGAATCTTCAAAATTTTTTTATTGACAATATTTAACTCGAAAATACCACTTGGACCATTTGTATTAAAGTATTTACTATAACATTGTAAAATATCACGATATTTTATAAAACTGATATCAAGTTTAACAATTTTTTTTTAATTACTGAAAACTATACTTTTAGAGTTAGGCCTTCCTTCCACGCGATCCCTCATATTATGACTGTTATAACCCTTGTTACGTAGTAAGTACTATAATTATAATGCTGTAGTATTAAACGATAACTATGCAGAAATTACTGAAAATGATTATAATGGAAAAGTAATAACTATACTTATGTAGCAATTACTATAATAGATTATATGATTATAGTAATAATTTTAGTGCCATAGTAAGTATTATAATTAATTATAATACTGTAATAATAACGATAATTATACAGTAATTAATATAACTAATTATAATACCATATTAATAACCATAGTTATGAGTTAATTACTATAATTCATTATAATACTGTAATAATAACGAATGTTACGTAGTAATTACTATGAATGATTATAATACTGTAGCAATAATTATATTCATGTAGTAATTACTATAAAAGAATATATTACTATAGTAGCAAGTATAGTTATGTAAAAATTATTATGATCAATTATTATATCACAGTAATAATTATATCCATATAGTAATTACTATAGTTAATTATAATTCTATAGTTGCTTTATCAGACACCCTCTGGATGTGTGGCCAAAAAACTAGCTTAGTATCCAAGGTGACTCCTAGGTATCTCAAGTAGTTTACGGTTTCCGTCCTTTCCGTGTCAACTGTCATTAGGATTAGCGTGGGTATACGCCTTCCCGTCAGTAGCATCAGTTCCGTTTTGTTCAGTGTCAGTATCAGTCCGTGTTTAGTAATCCACCTGCCGACCTGTCTCATGACTCCGTTCAACGTTGGGCTAATTTCGGAGTCCTTTGGACGATCAGCATCGCCACGTCATCAACGTAAGCAACAAGCGACGTGCCCTTAGGCATCTCTAGTCTCAGCAAGCTGTCATAGACCACGTTCTAAATTCAGGTCCCAGGATGGAACCCTGTGTGACCCCCGCTGTTATTGGTCTCTTTACCTGTCCTTCCGTCGACTCGTACGTTATGTATCTGTTACGTAAGTAGTGCTTCACCAGCCTCATCAGGTAATCTGGAACCCCGAAAGACCTATGGGCCTCGAGAATATCCGAGAACCTGGCGCTGTTGAAGGCGTTCTTCGCGTCCAATGTGGCAAGCAGTACAATTGGTCTCCATCTGTGGTCAATCCGTGCTGTACTTCTGGTGGGTTCCAGGGCCTCCCGTATAGCATCTAGTATCAATTAGTCAGTCAGTCTATTTTTCAGTAACAGTTCGTTAACCTTTCCTGCTGTATCTAGAAGGCACAAGAGCCTGTAGGAATTCGGCACATCCAGCTCTTTCTTTCCTTTATACAGAAAAACCAGTCCAGCCATTTTCCAACGCGTGCTAAAGATCCCTGTTCGTAAGCATCCATTGTACATGTCCAGGAGCAGACTCAGCCTGCCCAAAGCGACCTGCTGGAGGATCTCCCCTGGAATGCCGTCCGGTCCTGGCGCCTTACCGGGTTTTAAAGAGGCGGTTGCTTGCAGCAATTCCGCCTACGTGAACTCCGGAACTGTTAGGCGGCGATAGTCGACTGGCCCCTCCGTCACCGGATTGTTCGGAAACAGCCCGTCCACTAACGCTGCCATTGCCTGTCCATCTTTTTGTTCTGGAGAATCAAACGCCTTAAGTTTCTGAGTAACCAGCTTATACCCCATACCCCAAGAGTCACGGTCCACCTCTTCACAAGGTCTTCCGTGCGTCTTCATACGTCTTCGAAAGCGTCGTGACGTCGTCATGCCCCCTTTTTCGTGCTCTGTACAGTCTTCGTCTGTGTCTTATGCACGTCTGCCGTAATGAGCTAATCTTGTCCGTCCACCAGTATGCTGCCGCTTTGTTGTGTCGTGTTTCTTTGCGGGGCATGGTAGCCACGCAAAAATGCACTATAGCACTCATCGTCTTGTTCAAGATCCACTCCGTCCTCTTTTTGTTGGTCAAGTCCATCGGGATGCTTTCAGAAGGTGAGACTGTTTCCAGTAACATCCTCCGAAACAAAGCCCTGTCCTGTTTGTTAAGGTTCCACCGTGGAGGTCTCACCGTAACGTTTCGTGACGTATTTGTCCTTTCTGCCACTTCAAAGAAAATGTACTAGTGATCGCTAGCCGTATAGTCATCGAACACCCGCCACCCCCTTATCTGTGTCTCCAAGTCTTCTGTAGGAATCGTCACGTCGGGTATCGGGTATCCAAAACCCGATCGTTTGTACGTCCAAACAGAGGACACTCTGTTAGATACTGTCAGTCCCAGCCTTGCGACAATCTCCAGTACAAGCCGTCCGCGTGTGTTTGTGGTCGTCATGCCCCACTCGATCGCCCTTGCGTTAATATCACCAGCAACGACGAGATCTCCCGGAAGATTCCCTAGACAATCTTCCACGGCCGCGATTTTTAAATTAAAATCGCCAGCCGTACAATTTGGTAAAAGGTATATGCTGACGAATGTAACGTCGCCCACCCTCGCCCATACGTAATCCTCTCCCGCGCCGAAAACCAAAAGATCACCCGCGCTTGCGCCCCTAACCCATATGGCCGACGAGCCTGACGTATTCGAAAACCATGTCCGTCAATATAAGTTGCGGTACTGTTCGCTGATTATGAGTACGTCTACGTTCCGTTCTGTCGCGGTTCGGTCTAGCAAAAGCTGAGCCGCCTTGCATCTGTTCAAGTTTACTTGTAATGTCACAGTCATGTCGTGGTCTGCTTCATCCGCTTTTCCAGCTCAGCCCTAAAGATAACACATGTTTTGGAGTCCGGCACATGGGCTGATCTCGTGAGCCTTGCCTCCGTACAGAGGTAGCACGTAAGGTCTTTCTCAGTGCACTCTGCGCTGGTGTGTCCTGCCCGACCGCACCTGCGACACAGTCTGCTTCTGTCCTTACCCTTACGGTCTCGTCGTTTGTGTCCAAAACCAAAGCATCTGTAGCACTTTGGTACCATAAGTCTCGCCCGTATACGGCAGTTCATCTAGCCTATTTTAATGCGACCCTTCTAAAGCAGGATTCGAGCAGCACTCTCCTCCACGCCATAGACGGCCATGCAAACATTTTGCTTATTAGGATCCCGCGCTGTCCCTGTCTCGCGTTTTATTGCGTCAGTGATGTCCTGTGGCTCTTTAATGCAGTCCAGATCGAGGATCTCAATCTGCACCTCTGGCGTCAGGTCTCGAACTATTTCGTCGTTTCCCAGTGCTTGCTTGATCTGCTGTTCAGATTGCAGCCGATCTATTGTCTCACATCGCAACTTGATCAGCAAACCGTCGTCTTTCGTCTTGCGGCAGCCTTGTACCTGCCTTTGGTCTTGTCAGGTTTTACGTCCTGTTCCAGTTTACGGAGAGCGTCAGCGTACGTTACACCCGCAGGCAGCCCCACCAAAACAGCACCGAGGTCCCTGCGTGCACTCGGTTTTCACCTGGACTCCCTGCGGCCCGTCTTTTTCTTCCATTTTTTCACATTCTTCTGAGTCCCCTGGTCATTCAGTACGTTCGTGCTGTCCGTGGGTGTACTTGCGGTCCTTGTCTTACGTCTGGCACCGACCTTTTTCCATCAAGAGCCTTCATCGACCCTTTGAAAGCTCGACCCGTCGACTGCTCCGTACTGGCACCGGTCGGCTCCCTCTTACGCTTCTGGGCCTCGGCAGCGATCACCGCCGCAGCCGTCTGCTGCACAGCCATCCTCTCACATTTAACTATTGCCGTCTCACATGCATCCTTAATGATAGCCCATTCATTCGTAATTCTGGTGCTTACCGTCCTTACTCTTTGCGTTACTACTTCCATCATGGCAACTGATTCAAGGATTCTCTGTAGATGCTTCCTGATGCGATTAGGAGGCGATCGTGCTTTCCCTTCCATTACCTTGCTTGAGTTTTGTAAACACACCCCCGATGCTGAGAGCTTATTTTCTTTCGTGTTCATCAGCATTTTGTTTTTTCCACTCCACCTTTGTTTCTCATGTAATATGTGTTCGTGATCAGAATCTACACCCAGTAAGGTCCAGCTCGTGTACCACCCGTCAGCCTCCCCCTTTAAGGATCGCCCCTGACCTCTGAGGAGCCCCCATTCCCTATAGTCGACGCCCAGTGCGGGTGCCACCCGGCACCGGCAACAGGGAGATGGATTTTTCGACGACTGATAGGGCAGCTAGTTCAGAGTGGCTAGTTCCGACCGGACCCCTGTACTATGCGGCGGCTCGCACAGCATTTAGTAGGACAAAACCCGTTTATAAGGCCCCCGATCCACTCACATTAGTCATCAAATGTTAGGTGTGTGCTGTGTATGAGTAGAAGTGTTCTTGTCTGTATTATGTGTACAAAGTGTTTAAGTAGTTTTGGGCGTCAGTAGTTACCACTATACCTGCGTCATACGCCAGTCAGACCTTCCTATTTGCCGTCTTTGTTATAGCATTGCTACTTCGGGCATTGATGCAACGAAGACGCCCGGAAGCGGGACATGGACCCTGAAAGATGACATTTGCCCAGGGGGGCTCCCCGGGCCAACTACTGATTGATTATAATACTAACTGTAAAACTATAGTCATGTAGTAACTACTATAATTGATTATAATACGCCAGCAATAAGTGTTGTCAATAAGTAATTACTATAATTAATTATAATACTTTAGTTATAACGTTAGTTATGTTCGTATTAATATAACATAAAGGACTGTAGTAATAACTATAGCTATATAGGTACTACTATGATGGATTATGACTCAATAATAAAAACTTTAGTTATGTAGTAATTACTGTAGTTTACTATAATACTGTAGTAATAATTATAGTAATATAGTAAATACCATGATCATAATACGATAGTTTTGTAGTAATTGCTAGAATTAATTATAATACAGCAGTAATAACTATAGTTATGCAGTAATTTTTATAATTGGTCATAATAATGCAGTGATAACGATAGTTACTTAGTAATTACTACAATAAATCATTATCATAGTAGTAACTATAGTTATGTATTAACTGCTATATTATGCTGTAACTAGTAGTAATAACTACAAATATATAGTGACTACTATGATTGATTATGATACGATAATAATATCCAAAGTTATGTAGTTATTACTATAATTAATTATAATACTATAGTTATAACGATAGTTATATAGCAATTGCTATAACTCGTGAGAATACCGTGGTCATAACTTTAGTCATGTGATTGCTACTATTATTGAATATAATACGATAGTAATAACTATACTCGTGTAGCAATAGATTACGTTGTCATAGTAATAGCTCTAGGTAGTAAGTACTATGAAGAGGTATAGAACTATAGTAATAACGATAATTATGTAGTAATTACTATAACTGATTATAATGCTATAGTATTAACTATTGTTTGGTGGTAATTAGTATAATTGATTATAATACTGTAGTTATAACAAATGTTAGGTAGTAGTTACTATAGATGACTGTAATAATAACTATGTAGTTATTACTATGATTAATTATTATTTTGCAGTAATAACTAAATTTATATAGTAATTACTATAATTGATTATAATTCTAAAGTAATTACTATATTTATGTTGTAATCACTATAGTTTATGAAACTGTAGTTATAACGATAGTTATGTTGCAATTAATATAACTTTAAAGATTGTAGTAATAACTATAACTATATAGAAACTACTATGATTGATTATAATATTAATAACAATAGTTATTTAGTAATTACTATAATTAGTTAAAATACTGTAGTTATAACGATAGTTATGTTATTAATATAATACTGTAGTTATAACAACAGTTATGTTGTATTTAATAGAACATGAAATACTGTAATATAATTGATTATAAGACGATAATAATAACTATGGTTATGTAGTAATCACAATAAATAATTATAATACTATAGCTATAACGATACTGTAGTAATAACCATAGTCATGTAGTCACTACTATGATGGAATATAATACGAAAATAATAACTATAGTTATGTAGTGATTACTGTAATTGATTATAATAGTATAGTAATAACTATAGTCATGTTGTTACGACTATAATTAAATACAACACGACAATTATAAGTATAATTACATAGTCATTACTGTAATTGATTATAATATAGTAATAATTATAGTAATAAAGTAAATTTTATGATTGTTCATAATACGATAATAATAACTATAGTTATGTAGTAATTGCTTCACCACGTTGTAACTAGTACTAATGACTATGATAATATAGTAACTACTATGACGAATTATGATACGATAATAATAACTATGGTTATGTGGTAAATACTATGATTAATTAGAATTTCATAGTTATAACGATAGTTATGTAGTTATCACTATAACTGATTAGAATACTTTAGTAAAAACTATAGTTATGTAGTTACTACTATGATTGAATACATAACGATAGTAATAACTATACTAATACAGTAATTACTATAGTATATTATAATATTTCATCAATAATTCTAGTGACATAGTAGCTACTCTAATTAATAATAATACTGTAGTAATAACGATAACTATGCAATAATTACTATAATTGATTAAAATACCATAGTAATAACCATAGTTATGTGTTAATTTTTGTAATTGATTATAATATAATACTTATAATTATAGTAATAAATTAAATTTTATGATTGTTCATAATACGATAGTAATAACTATAGTTATGTAGTGATTGCTTTACTATGTTGTAACTAGTACTAATGACTATGATAATATGGTAACTTCTATGACGAATTATGATACGATAATAATAACTATGGTTATGTAGTAATTACTATAATTAATTAGAATTTCATAGTTATAATGATAGTTATGTGGTTATCATTATGACTGATTATAATACTTCAGTAAAAACTATAGTTATGTAGTTACTACTATAATTGAATAATGAAGATAGTAATAACTATACTAATATAGTAATTACTATAATAGATTATAATATTATATTAATAATTCTAGTGACATAGTAGTTACTATGATTAATAATAATACTGAAGTAATAACGATAACTATGCAATAATTACTATAACTGATAGAAATACCATAGTAATAACCATAGTTATGTGGTAATTACTATAATTGATTATAATACTGTAATCATAAAGAATGCTATGTAGTAATTACTATGAAAGATTATTACAGTGTAGAAATTACTATATTTATGTAGTAATTACAATGATCAATTATTATACTACAGTAATGTAGCAATTACTATGGTTGATTTTAGTTCTATAGAAATTACTATATTGATGTAGTAATTATTATAATTAATCATATTACTATGGCAGTAACTATAATTACCTAGTAATTTCTATAATTAATTATAATACTGTAGTCATAAAAAAACTTATGTCGTATTTAATGTGACATAAAATACTGTAGTAACAACTATAGTTATACAGTTACTACTATGATTCATCATGATACGATAATAATAACTACAGTTATGTAGTTATTAATATAATTAATTACAATACTATGGAAGTTGGCCCGGGAAGCCCCCTTGGGCAAATGTCATCTTTCAGGGTCCTTTTTCCGCTCCCGGGCGTCTTCGTCGCATCAATGCCTTAAGTAGCAATGCTATAACGAAGACGGCAAATAGAAAGCTCTGACTGGTGGATGACGCTGGTATAGTGGTAATTGCTGAAGCCCACAACCACTCAAACATTCTCTACACACTACACCGACACAGACACCTTACTCGCACACAACAGACACATAACAGTAAAAGGCCAAGTGAGTGCATTGGGAATCCTATAAACGAATTTCTACCTACTGCATGTATGTGCATGGATGCTGTCACTGAAGACTTTATAAACAAGTATCGCTTAGTGCGTAACAATGAGATGAAAAGGCAGTGAAAGTGGCATGTCAAGTTATAAGAGGTTGGGATAAGGATGGTTTACACTCGTTATCCTGCTAACTGTATGGAAGGCGGAGACTTTAAAAACAAGATCTCCCGGAAGTGTAAGGATAGGGGACCCTATAGACGGTTAGCTCTTCCTTGAATGGCCGAAAAGCCTCAGTATGATTCATCGAATGGATAGGCGTATACACACTTGAACTAACAAAGCAGAAATGTTCCGGAATTCAGCGACGGCCGTAAGTAGGCTGACTCTGAATGGGAAACGCGTCGCTACTAGAGGGTACAGAGGAAAAACCGTGTGAATGCAGCGGGTCGCCAGATAGTACAGGGGCCCGGTCGGAACTGGCGACTATAAACTGGCTGTTCCATCAGCCGGCGAAAAATCCATCTCCCTGTTGCCTGCTGCCGGGTGGCACCCAGACTGGGCGCTAACAATGGAAAATGGGGGCTCCTCCGAGGTTACCGATAATGAGGCAATTCTTAAGGGGGGAGGCTGACGGACGGTGCACGAGCTGGATCTTACTGGGAGTTGACTCTGTCCACTAACACATATCACATGAGAATCGAAAAAGAAGTAAAGAAAATAAAAATGCTGATGAAAATGAAAGAAGATAAGCTTTCAGCATCGATCAGCGCTTTGGGCACCCCAGGCCCACATACTTTAGAGGCGGCCGTTTTGGACTCAGGGGTATGTACAAAAGACTCAAGCGGGGTAATGGAAGGGATTGTAGGATCGCCTCCTGATCACATCAGGGAGTACCTTCAGACGATCTCGGCATCAGTTGCCAAGATGGAAAAAGTTAAAAGGAAGGTCAGGACAGTGAGTACCGGAATTGCGGATGAATGGGCTGTAATCAGGGACGCATGTGAGGCAGCATTGAATGTGGTAGGATTGCTGCGTGGCAGACGGCTGTGGCGGGAACCGCTACTGAGGCCGAAAAGCCCAAAAGAGAGCCGACTGGTGCCAGTCCAGGGCAGTCTGTGGCCCTTAAGAGGGTAGAAGAAGGCTTCGGATGGAAAAAAGTCAATGCCGGGCGTAAATCCAGAATTGCTAGCACATCTAATGACGGCACAAATGAAGAGAAGGACCAGGGGTCTCAAAAAGATCACAAAAAACAGAGGAAAAAGACTGGCCGCAGGAAGTCTAAGCGGAAACCGAGCTTGCGCAGTGACATCGGCGCTGTTTTGGTAGGGCTGCCTGCGGGTGTTACGAACGCTGACGCTCTATGCAAACTCAAACAGGTTGTAAAGCCTGACGAGATTTAAGTACAGGTGCAAGGCTGCCGCAAAACGAAGGACGACAGTATGCTTATTAAGCTGCGATGCAAGACAGAAGACCGACTGCAGATCGAACAGCAGATTAAGCAGGTACTGAATGACAACGGGACAGTACGTGACTTGACGCCAAAGATGCAGATCAAAATTCTGTTGTTACAGAAATACAGGACATCACTGACGCAATAAGACGCAAGACAGGGACAGCGCGGAACAAGCAGCCGCATATCTTTGGTCCTAATAAACAGAACGTATGTATGGCCGTCTGTGGCGTGGAGAAGAGTGCTATTCAAATCCTGTTCTGGAAGGGTCGCCTCAATATAGGCTAGATGAACTGCCGCGTATGGACGAGACTGATAGTACCGAGGTGCTACAGATGTTTTGGCTTTGGACACAAGCGACGAGACTGTAAGGGTAAGGACATAAGCAGACTATGTCGTAGGTGCGGCATGACAGAATACATGAGTAGAGGGTGTACCACGAAAGACCCGACGTGCTATGTCTGCGCAGAGGCTAAGCTCACGGGGTGCGCGCATTTTCCGGGCTTCGTAACATGCGCTGTCTTTCGGACCGAGCTACACTGAAAGACTTTGCGAGTCACACTCACTCCCTGTCGGCGTAAATCCAACTCTTAGTAGGGGAGTAGAGGGGTCAGAGTCATGATAACGCTGCCTTGGAGAGTAGGAGATACTCCCCAACTTTTAAAGCATAATTTACTTGCAATTCGCAATGTAAACACAAGTATTTTAGGTTATAAAATTATAAAAAATGTAAGCAAAATGTGTATTTAATGCATTTACAAAACTATATTGAGAAATAATTAAAAAAGGAACTTATCAAAAAGTATTATATTGCTTGTTTATACGTTTATTCTTTAAATATAAGCTTCTTAAAAATAAGGTTAGGATTTTCCAATTATGTACATTTTTATGTAGTACAATGTAATTAATAGTCTTAAATAAAGATTCTGCTTGCAGTGTTATCTCTCATAAACAGTTCTAACGTTAAATAATTGTGTTTATATCGCAGATTGCAAGTAAATTATGCTTCAAAAGTTGGGGAGTATCTCCTACTCTCCAAGGCAGCGTTATCATGACTCTCACCCCTCTACTCCCCTACTAAGAGTTGGATTTACGCCGACAGGGAGTGAATGTGACTCGCAAAGTCTTTCAGTGTAGAGAAGCAGAGAAAGCAGACCACGACATGACCGCGATGCTACAAATGAACTTGAACAGATGCGGGGTGGCTTAGCTTTTGCTAGACCAAATCACGACAGAACGGAACGTAGAGGTATTAATAAACAGTGAACAACACCACGACTTGCACCAACGGACATTGCTCTTGAACGCGTCTGGCTCGTCGGCTATTTGGGTCAGGGGTGCGTGCGCGATGGGTCGCTTAGTTTTCGGTGTTGGAGAGGATTTCGTGTGGGCGAAGGTGGTTGACGTTATTTTCGTTAGCATATACCTCTCACCAAAATGTACATCCGGGAACTTTAAATTGAAGGTCGCAGCTCTAGAGGATTGTCTCAGAGATCTTCCGGGACATCTTGTAGATGCTGGCGATTTCAACTTCAGGGCGATCGAGTAGGGCACGCCAACAATGGACAGACGTAAACGGCTTGTATTAGAAATGGCCGCAAAGCTAGGACTGACGGTGTCAAACAGAGGACAGGCTTGCACGTATAGACGACCGGGTTACACCTACTCGATACCCGACGTGATGGTTACAGAAGACCTGGAAACACGGATATGGGGTGACAGGTGCTCGAGGACTATACGGCCAGCGATCACCAGTACATCGTCTTTAAAGTTTAAAACGGACGAATATGTCACGAAACGTTACGGTGTGACCCCCAGGTTAGAACCTTAACAAACAGGACAAGGCTCTGTTTTGGAAGATGCTACTGGAAACAGTCACTCCTTCTGAAAGCATCCCGACTGACCTGACTGACCAACAGAGGATGAAGTGGATTGTGGACCACTATAATGTGCCTCTGCGAGGCTACCATGCCACGCACTGGAGCTAGACGTAAAAAAGCGGCAGCATACTGGTGGGTGGACGAGATTAGTTTGCTACGGAGGACTTGCATAGAATACAGACGAAGACTGTACAGAGCGCGAAAAAGGGAACATGACGACATCACGACGCTTTCGAAGACGAATAAAGACGCACGGAAGACCTTGGCGAATGCCATAAAAAACAGCAAAAGGCGGTGCTGGAGACGGCTCACAGTGGGGAAAAATGGACAAAACTCTCCCTCAGTCACAATTTTCGATCGATCCTGATAATTTTTTTTGTAAATGCTCAGGACATCTAAAACCACATGTCTGCTTGCGACCACACCATTCCTATCTAATGATCCCGTGTAATACTACGCCAATTGTCAAGTATCATAAACCTTTATTTTCAAAATCGGTAAAACAAGTATCATCTAGAGAAATCGAGTGAATGAAAACTTCTACCGTAAGATTCTAGTGTAAATATACATTCCCAATGCAAAATTGAAAGTAACTACAGTTCTGCAACCTTTTGTTAATACAATATTGTTGAAGATTGGTGAAAAATCCTAAATACATGTAGTACTGTGAGAAATCGTTATCCTAACATCAACATACAACTTAAAACCCACAAATCCACAAATCCCAAATCTATAAGCCCCCAAACCCTAAATCCATGAATCCCCAAACCCCAAATCCATAAACGCCCAAACCCACCAACCCCAAAGCCTAAACCCATAAACTCCCAAATCTCAAACCTACAAACTCCAAATCCATAAACCCCCAAATTCCAAATCTACAAACCCCGAACCCCAAATCCATAAACCCCTAAACCCAGAACCCATGAACCCCGAACCCCAAATCCATAAACCCACCAACCCCAAATCCCCAAACTCCAAATCCACAAACCCCCAAACTCCAAACCCATAAACTACAAACCCCAAATTCATAAGCCCCCTAACCCACGAACCCCAAATCTATAAACGCCAAAACCCCAAATCTGCAAACCCCAAACCCACAAATTCCAAATCCACAAACCCCAAACGTATAAATCCTAAATACACAAATCCCAAATCCACAAACCGCAGAATCTGTCATATAGGCAGACACACTAAAAAAGAATGCAGTATTATAAACTATAACATCAAGTAAATTTAGTCACTTGGAAAGAGTTGATTATCTCTTTCTGTGTTATATACAATAAATGATTTCATTTTATTAAACTTATTGCCTTAACTTCATTGGTTTTAGTTATGTTTCAACTTACTTACACATATCACCACGAGAAGGTTGAAATTCGGACTTTGATATGTTTTTTTTTGGTTTTTGTTTATTTTTTAATTTTTTTGTATTTTTTAATTTTTTCAATTTTTTTATATTTTCTGATAATTTTAATTTTTTTTTTTGTTTTTTTTTAATATTTTTAATTTTTTTTGGTATTTTTTTAATGTTTGTGATTTTTTTAAATTTTTAATTCTGTATTATTTTTATATACATTTTAATCTGATATAGAATTATTTTAAACACGAATTTTGAAGTCATTTTAAGAATGTTCGTGCATCTTTTGTGAGTTCTTTCGATTTTTGTTCTTTTATATGTCTTAATGCACTAACCATAGGATCTGATGCAATAAGCATGTAGTGCATTATGTCAGTATTAGTTTTTGTTCTTTAATACATTCTGCTGTGTTGATTACGAGCTTTTCGAAAGACTTTATGATTGGCTTCTTGTGCTTCTTCTGAAAACCAACCTATTGGTGCTGGAAATTCTTGTATAATATCACAACCATGTATTAACACTTTATGTACAGAAGGTGGCATAGGGTACCAAGGGTATAAACTAGTACATAATTTAGCTGTTTCTATACAATAATCTTTAAACTTAGGAATATTAATCTTCGCTCGTTGAGAAATAATTTGTAAAACTGTGTATAACTTTTCTATCATTTTTTCGTTGATTCCTGTAATGTTTGAAATTATTCTTGCTCTACTGAAAAAAGCGCGAGCAACATTTCCAGTATTTGTTGTTCCAACACCTTGTTTTACTACATTAACTGTTAAGTTTAAATGTTTTTTTAATAAATTTTGAATTTGTTGTTTTTTTCCTTTTTGTATCTTTTTATTTTCTCCGCTTGCAAATCCTTTTTCGAAACCTAAATTATATGATAAATGTAAAACGTATTCCATAAAACGTATCCAGCTATGCAAGATAGGAAAACCAAACTTGTAATTTTTGTCATTATAAGAAAGTGTTTGTACTTTTGATATATCGTTAATGAACTTTGGACCAACCATACAAATATCACAACATCTTGAAGCTTTTTGTCCTGTCAAAATATAACACACTTTACCATCTATCATTGTACATCTTAAATCAAATAATACATGAAATGTCATATTTTTAAAAGTAAGAATATAAGTTTTTACTTTACTTAATACCTTGAAGTAGTAATTATAATTTTTTACGACAACATCTTTAGTTTCCTTAGTAAACTTGAAATTTATTGGACGACAATTCAAAACAGATGATGGTTTGTCGTTGGTTTACAAAACATTGTTTTTATTTTCCAATCGTAGTGGAACAAGTGTCGTAATCAATACTGATGCATCTGAATCCGGTGTATGATTCAACTCGTATTCAGAATCACTGGCATCTGAATTAGATAAGTCGGAATCAGTATCATTTACGAATGGGATGTGCCACGCTTGCCTAGTTGTTTGTTGGCCAGAGGCACCATCCATTCCCCATTTAGCCAAAAAAAATAGTTTTTCACCTATTAAATTTCTTAATTCTTCTTCATCTAGAATATCAAGTATTCTTTGCAATGTATGGTCCAGTAAAGCAATTATATCTACTTTTGACCAATAATTGTTACTAGTAACATGTAATGGGTAACAACATTTTCTAGCTTCTATTATCTTTTTATCATGCGGATACACTTGAATGCCATATATATCTTTGTTATGATATCTTAACTTGTCGTACTTAGCCTTTGATAATCCTACATCTACGTACATAGCTATGAATTTATTAATGTTCTGGTTAGTTTCTTTTTTAGCGATATTGAGAGCTTGTAAGAGTTCATCTTTACTGTGATTAGCAGCAAGTTCTTTCGAGCGTCTCTTTTTCGTCTTTGGACATCCTTCTTCGAAAGAAGAACGTGGTCTACCATTTGTCCTACTCGATTTTCCGATATGACTCGTTGTTGCGCGATTCGATGTTGAAGCATCTGAATAGTTCACAAAAAAATTTTTTTCCAAAAAGCTTTCGTATTTTAATTGAAAACGAGATTTATTGCGAGAAACAGTAGTCCAATGATTACTGAAATGCGGAAAAATATCTGCCTTTAATACTTCTCTGATCCTTTTTTCTACATTTACAGAAAAAAAATATTTTGATTTTAATGTAGACACGAGTAAATCCAACTTATTAGTATTTTTATTTCCATTATGTTCCCAAATCATATGACATAGGTCACGAAACTTCAACTGGATAGATGTCATTAAGGAACTTTAATTTAGAATAAAGAAAAATATATATATTAGAAGAATCTTATTTAACCATCAGCAATATATCAGCAATAGATTAGGGATAATATAAAGTATATTCTTTTTAACGTGTACAATATTTTTTAAATGTAATTTTTCATAGTTTAATTTTATAGAATTAAAGCTAACTTTAGTCTCTAAAAACTATACATCACTTGGTAATATTATAAATTAACAAATTATGACAGCAATCGCGAATATAAAAATTAATTAATAAGTAAGTATAAAGAATATTATTAAATGAATAATCCTTTAATTAGTTTTCATGAAATGTTGTACATAACGATACACTAATTTATCTTACTGCTATATAAATATGAGAATACCCTGAAAGTGATACTAAAGCCTTTTTCTAAAGACTCGATTGAATATTATCGTATTTATTTTTGTTTAATGGAAAAAAGCGAACATTCATACTTCTAACAAACATGGATTTTAAATTTGTAGTTTTGTAAATTGGAAGTCTGTGAATTTAAGTTATTTGTTCAAGATTTAAAGGTTTCAAGTTAACAGATTTCAGTTAGGAATTCGAATAAATTAGGATTTCGAATGTATGAGTTTAAGAAATTTAAATACAAAAGTTTCAGATTTGTGGGTTTAAAATTTTTAAGTTAGTCAGGTTTGGGGTTTGTGATTATCTTTTTTTGGTTTGGAGCTTGTGGGTTTGGGGGTTTATGAATTTGGAGTCTGGGATTTGCGGATTTGGAATTTGGGGGTTTATGGATTTGGGGTTTGTAGGTTTGAGATTTGGGGGTTTATGGATTTAGGCTTTGGGGTTGGTGGATTTGGGATTTGGGCATTTATGAATTTGGCGTTCGAGGTTTGTAGGTTTGGGGTTTGGGGGCTTATGGATTTGGGGTTTGAGGTTTGTAGGTTTGGGGTTTGAGGGCTTATGGATTTGGGGTTTAGGGTTCATGGGTTTTGGGTTTAGGGGTTTATAGATTTGGGGTTTGGGGATTGCGGATTTGGAATTTGGGGGTTTGTGGATTTGGGGTTTAGGTGTTTATGGATTTGGGGTTTGGGGGTTTCTGGATTTCGGGTTTGTAGGTTTGGGGTTTGAGTATTTGGGGCTTAAGGTTTATGGATTTGGGGTTTGTGGTTTGTGGGTTTGGAGTTTGGGGGTTTGTGGATTTGGAGTTTGGGGATTTGGGGTTGGTGGGCTTATGGATTTGGGGTTTGGGGTTCATGGGTTCTGGGTTTAGGGGTTTATGGATTTGGGGTTTGGGGTTTGCGGATTTGGAATTTGGGGGTTTATGGATTTGGGGTTTGTAGGTTTGAGATTTGGGGGTTTATAGATTTAGGCTTTGGGGTTGATGGGTTTGGGGTTTGGGCGTTTATGAATTCGTAGTTTGAGGTTTGTAGGTTTGGGGGTTCATTGATTTGGGGTTTGGGGGCTTATAGATATGGGATTTGTGGATTTGTGGGTTTCAGGTTGTATGTTGATGTTAGGATAACGATTTTATACAGTACTACTTGTATTTAGGATTTTTAACCAATCTTCAACAATATCTTTAACAATTGTATTAACAAAAGGTTGCAGAACTGTGGTTATTTTCAATTTTGCATCGGAAATGTATATTTTACACTAGAATCTTACGGAAGAAGTTTTCATTTAATTGATTTCTCTAGATGATACTTGTTTTACCGCTTTTGAAAATAAAGGTTCATGATATTTGTCAATTGGCGTAGTATTACACGGGATCATTCGATAGGAATGGTGTGGTCGCAAGCAGACATGTAGTTTCAGATGTTCTGAGTATTCACAAAAAAAAATTATTAGGATCGATCTAAAATTGTGACTGAGGGAGAGTTTTGTCCATTTTTTCCCACTGTGCGGCTGTGCAAAGAGGTGGGCCGCGATCCCTGGGGTCTGGGTTATAAGCTGATTACCCAAAAACTCGGTGTGTTTGATCCTCGAGAATACAAAGATGGACAGTCGATAGCGGCCTTGGTGAACGGGCTGTTTCTGAAACAGCCACTGACGGAGGGGCTAGTTGACTATCGCGGCTTAGCAGTTCCAGAGTTCATGGAGGCGGAATGGCTGGTAGCAACTGCCCCTCTGAGACCCGCAAAGGCGCCAAAACCTGCGGGCATCCCAGGGAAGATTATCCGGCAGGTTGCTCTAGGCAGGATGTGTCCGCTCCGTGATATGTATAACGAATGCGTACGGACGGGGATCTTGAGCACGCGTCGCAAAAAAGGCAAACTAACTAGATACGGCAGGGAAAATTTATGAACTGTCACCGCAAATTAGACTGATGAAGGCAGTAGATAGAGCAGGAGGTCTTGCAGGATCCATACTGGTTGTCCGCAAGGGCCGATCGACGGTGGACGCTATACGGGAGGTTCTCGTGCCTTCCGAAAAAACAGCACTGATGAACCACAGACGGAGACCCATCGTACTGATTACCACGCTGAACGCAAAAAACGCCTTCAACAGCGCTAGGTTCTCCGATATCCTCGAAGCCTACAGGTCTCTTGGGGTGCCCGATTACCTGATGAGGGTGATGGAAGACTTTTTGCGTATCAGATGCATAACATACTAGACTACGGAAGGACAGATACGCAGACCGATAATAGCGGGGGTCGCAAAGGTTTCTATCCTTGGACCAGACTCTTGGAACGTGGACTATGACAGCTGGCTAAGACTGAATATGCCTGAAGGCGCATCGCTCACCACATACGCAGATGACGTGGCGGTGGTGATCGTCCAGAGGACTCCAGAATTAGCACAACTGACGTTAAACGGAATCATGACAGATGGATAACAGAGCACGGATTGACGCTAGCACTGAACAAGACAGAACTGTTGCTACTGACAGAAAGGCGTATTATACCTACGAAGGCGTATTATACCTACGCTCATTCCAATGACTGTTGGCACAGAAAGGACGAAGACTGTAAGCTGCCTCAGATACTTGAAAGTCACCCTGGATACGAGGCTCACTTTTCGGCCGCACATCCAGATGGTGGCCTACAAAGTAAAGAAACTGACTTCCTTGCTGGGCTGCCTAATAGCAAATACGCACGGACCAATACAAAGCAAAAGACTGTTACTCATGATGATGACTCGCTCGATTATGCTGTACGGGGCGGAAATATGTCCCTCCACCCCCCCCCCCCCAATTTTCCAATTTTCACGTTAAGGCGCTCCCAGAGACCTTAAAAACCCATTATACTAATAAAAAAAAATGTCCCGCCAAGTGAAACTTGTATCATAATCCATAAAACTATGCATATATTCTTCTACAGTATATCTAAATATATATAATTCAATACTATAAACAGGAATATACAGATATACTGAATGTATTGTTTCGGATTATCACTCAAACACGACCTAACGGGAGCAATCATCCTAATTCTTCCCAGTACGCCCGAACTCATGTGCACTGCATTTCTATTAACAGAAACAGGATTCGCAGGAGCTTTAACCACCTATTTGCTGAAAAAGTTATTCGATCACTTGTTTCAAGGCAATGGATGTCTAATTTCAAGATTAATTAATGATTAAAACTATCATATAAATATTTGCAATACCTGAGATAAAACATCTTTGCTTGAGAAAAATTAATGTAATTTGATAATTAAATTAATTTTTCTCATGCAAGGATCTTTTATCTCAGGTATTGCAAATATTTAAATGATTTCTTTATTTTTCATCTATAACTTTAACTTGCTTATAATAAAAATTATTAACCATCTATGTTATTCTATTTTTGATTACTAAACTCATTTGATTATCGAATAAAAAAGTATTGATTCAAAGAAAATGCTTTTTTGTTACGTAATCTAAAAAAGTTTATAAAATCAGTTATATTTATTGTTATCTAAAAATATGTAAGAAATACAATTTTTTGGTTATAATATATATATATATATTCATACATACACATACATTAAAATATGTATAATTATAATATAATTCAGTTTAGTTAATTTTGATTATAAATAAAATTTTGGAATATATTTTCTTTTGTTCGACAATTAGATTACTATCAACAAAGTTGTAGGACATTGTAACCAAACACTTTAAGAGGAGGTCACGTATCTCTGTCCTTTTCTAATCAAAGAATTGAGTTTTTTACAGAAACTAATAACTTTAGCAAAAAATGAAAAGAAAGCCGCATCTCGTAATAAAAAAAGCAATATTTTCTCTGATAAGAAAGAATTAATTTTATTGCTTCGTTTTCAAGAAAACTTTGAAAAACTTAAATCATAGAGGTTAGGGTGAACAATTTGGTTTTTCAAAGTTTTCTTGAGAACGAAGCAATAAAATTAATTTTTTCTCATCAAAGAAAATATTGCTTTTTTTGTTACAAGATGCGGCTTTCTCTTCATTTTTGGCTAAAGTTATTCGTTTTTGTAAAAAAATCATTTCCTTGATTAGAAAAGGACAGAGATACGTGACCTCCTCTTAAGTATTCTATTTTCTTAATGTTCCTCGTTCTATTTCATTACTTTATATTATTTAGTTTTACTGATTTTTAGTATAAAGTAAATCTATGTTTAAAATTTATTTTTTGTTGTTGTTTTTGCTACTATCATTTAAAACAAATATTAAACTACATTTATTTGCTCTTCATTGAAAATGGGTAAAGTTAATTATATACATGTAATCGAACAAAACTACATGAGATTCCATATATGACATATTTAAACTTAGCCTTATATTGTATGTGTAATAAGCTTAAGCTTTTCTTTAATATTTGTATAATGTTCTTATCATTTATTTTCTCTTTTATTTTTTGTTTCATAAATTTAATTCAGATATTGAAATTCTCTTTTTCTTTTATAGGTTAAAATGAAAACATGGTTTATTTCTCTGTAAATAACAAAATATTTAATTTATACAATATTTACAATTACATGTTTATTCTAAAAGTTGACCTTACCTGTAAATAACAAAGAAACAACATTTAATGTTATTATTTACTTAGACGTCTTTAGATTATTTCTATGATATTTTATTACATTGTTATTCGTATGTCCTAATTAATCATACTAATTGTCACGTGCGAATTTAATTATTTTCCCATACATTAAGGTTTCTGTTTTACCGACCTGGCTGAATATTAAGACGTCTAGTTTACTAATCTGATTATGCTTGCAAATCAAATAATATTATTTTCTTACATTTGTTTACATATGCAATAACGTATATTTAAATTTTATATTCAAAGGTTAATTCACTCTTCAGAAAATTTGTAATATTATTGTAATTAAAATATTTACCACCTTTTTCTACGAATCTCCGGTTCCTCTGATTCGTGCATTTTTCAGTTATGTGCTTCAAGCATATATACATGTAGGCAGCATGTTATATGGAAAAGTAGTGGCTATTTAACGATGATGTGAGAGAGGAGGAAAATAATTACTTACATACCGTTTCTATGGTGCAGCGCTTACGGGAGCGTTATGCAAGAGAGATAGAATGTAAGTTAATATTTTATTTCTCTCTACTTGAAGTAGCCACTACTTTTAACACGGTATGCTTTCTCCATAGTAGGGTAAAAGATTCGATTGTGGTCATGATTTGGTTGTATACAAAAATCACAAAAATTTATTTATAGGATCATCAAAAAACGAAAAAATAATACCATTGAAAATATAAGTGAATGCAGAGTTGAAAAACATTAAAAAAACAATGTAATTAATAATATGAAAGAAGATAAGGATTACATGCCATGTCATGTTACAAAATTTTATATCTATTTATATCATATAGACGTGAGCTTCAAATCGAAGTCTGTTGTCACCTACCCAAGCCTCTATAGCCTTTCAATTTTTTTTTTTATGATTTATTGTTAAGATTATATAAAATTCTAATTTTATGCATATGTACAATGAGATTCAACTTTTGCGTAAAAAATACTTATGTTATTTTATTTTTAAAAATTTTAACAATGCTAAAAAAATATGTAAGGTAGTGGAACCAATCACTGATCGGGGACCAAATAATGATAATTTTGTAAAAAAATTTATTTTAAAATAGTTTTAAGATTTTTTTTTATTAAAAAGAAATTATATTTAATAAATAAAGCATTGATAAACTTATTTCAAAAGTTTTTATGCTCAATCAGTTTGTCAAATTTGAAAAAAAAATTCATGAAAATCGTCTGTTACGTTTCATGTGTTTGCACGGGCAACAGCTTAAGCAATGGCGGAAGAACAGTGAGTGGACTTAATGCATTTTTTCTTTGCTTTTGAGTGATATTTTCATTAAAGGGATTCTTTAAACATAAATTAAAGCATTAAAATGGCAAAATTAAAAGAGGTACGAATTTATTTATACAACTAAGCCTTATTTATTTTAATGATTATCAATTGGTTACTTAAATTATGCAGGGAACCTATTATTGATAATCGAATCTCTAATGATTTTTTCAAGTTATTTTAAAAGAAATAAAATATTTATAAAGTTAAATTAGTTATATTTATTATTTCATTGGTTTTTTTCTAGAAAAAAACAGTACAAAGAAAAACAATGATTCCGATATGGAAAAAGCTGTAAATGAGGTTAGGACAGGAGTTAAAGTAAGACAAGCTAGCAAAACATTATACACAAAAAGTAAAGGATATTTACGTTTGAAAACTCATCAGAAGAAAAACGATCATTATTAGAAGCTCAGACTAAACAATTACATTTAGAGATCGTTGAAAATTTGTCATGTAAAAGTCAACTGGTAAAACAAAATAAAATTATAATATTAAAGAATATCAAGCCTAAAAAATAATTAAAAAAGAAAAAGTAGACTGATTAAAAAAAATGTAATTTATTACAAATTTTATAGTTTTAAGCAGTAACTATGCACTATTTTTGAGTATTTTAATAATGAATCGTTTTCCTTGTATTCATGAATGTATACATACTTAAATTATATTTAAATATGTTGTTTAAGGCTGCAATTTTAGTTTCAATTATTATTATTTAATATAAAATTTAATATCTGTACAAGATTTAACTTTATAAGATAAAGTTATTTTAAAAAATAAATGAATTTATGCATCCTAGTTTCCAGAATTTAATGTTATCAATAAATGGTTCTTCCCTTGATTAATAATTGGTTCCTAACCTAAAATGCTGATCAATAATTGGTTCTTACGA
This sequence comes from Anastatus disparis, assembly GCA_017163975.1. Classification (NCBI taxonomy): domain Eukaryota; kingdom Metazoa; phylum Arthropoda; class Insecta; order Hymenoptera; family Eupelmidae; genus Anastatus; species Anastatus disparis. The sequence continues at coordinate 1,487,529 of JAFFSR010000349.1, read as the reverse complement.
TGCTTAAAATAAAATAGAAATTAAAAAATATTTATTGCATAAAATGAATAAAATTAATTATTTTCGCGATAAATAAGTACTATATTTTCTAACAAAATAGGTTTTATATAATTTTATTTATTAAAAATTAAATTATTTGTATTTTTTTTCAAGCTTTTCCTTAAATGATCAATAATTGGTTCCACTACCTTACCTGACATATTTTCATTTAATTCTATTTTATTTTTTTAAGATTCAAAATTGACATTCTATTTAAGTTAGTAGATTCAACATTTCGCTTGAATTAAATAACGAATTGATTGTTTAAATAAAGGATATAAATTTTTCAAGTAAATGTGATTTACATGAATTTAATAAGGGAATTTTTAAAATTATATAATTAGGTTTGCTAAACAGTATTAGATCATTGAACATTTACCTGAAAAGAATTTTTGAAAAATTAAGATTATTTAGTATTTTAAATCAAGATTATTTAGTATTTTAAAAATTGCAAATTCTCGAATATTTTCTTCAAAGTTACAGAAGCGAGATGGATACTTTTAAAAACTTTTAAAGGTTGAATTATAAATTATACATATTTATTTTTATGTATTCTTGTTTTTCGATTTAATTCTAACCAAACTAAATCTTTCGTTGAATTCATTTTTTTACAATATAAAATTTTAAAAGTTTAAGTTTTTATAGTTTTAATTATTTTGTAAATTATTTTGTAAAATGGAATTCAATCCGGTTTAAAATAAATTTGTTATTCCGAAGAACATTCAAGAAAGAAATTAAAAAAAAAAATTAAACTACAAAATAAAAGAGTATATCAATTTTGAAAGTGAATAATGTAAATATTGGAACAATTTAGAAGAAAATATTAAAAATGAAAATAAATAAATAGATAAAAATAAGTTAAAGTGTCGGGGGGTTGGCGAGCAACGCAAGCAGGGGGGTACCCCCCTAGTAGTTTTAAAAAAAATTTAGTCGTTGACCCCCCATATCTTACCCATAGAACTCTTATTTTTCATCCTTTCATTTAAGGACACCCATTTTCTACTCATTTTACACCCATTTTCCACCTTTTTTCAACTCTACATCCTACCTAACAAAAATAACTGCTGATACCCAAGTAAAGATATATGAGTTCCAAGTTACACTCAATACTGAAATCACGTTCATGAATTCGAACCTTATAGACGAATCTCAATCTTGTAAAAACTGAAGATTATCATGTTGCAACCTTGATCCTGAATTTGCACTTGCGCACACAGAGAAAAAAAAATATCTTAAAAAAATGTACTACTTTGAGTCAGTACATAAATTATGACAATTTATATTAGGACACCTTTTAATGCGTCTTATCTCAAAAATCATTTGGTAAAGTAGCGAATTTTTTCGTACTACGGAACTAAATTCTCTTACACTAACGTATTACCTATATAATACGCACTGCAGCGCTGTCAAGTATGAAACTTCAATATAATTAATACTTAATAACCGAAAAACCATTCAAATGTAAAACAATTTTTAACAGTTAATAAATATAATGTAAATCATATAATATATAACAATAATAAATGACTAATAATTAATTTTAAACTAAAAAACTAACTAAAATAAAACGAAGTATGGCAGATAAACATGTATCGTTTTATTTCTTAAATATCACCATTTAAAAAATTAATTATTAGTAATTTAAAAGTATATACTATATAAATAATTATGTATTCATCAATTTTTAATTTTAGTAACAAAAAAAGCCGCACCAAAAGAAATTAACAACCACATTTTCTTGGAAATATTGCCCTTAAATCGAGTAGGTGAAATGTCAGTCTTAGTACCGAAAAAAAAGACACTAAGCATCGAAAATTTATGTTCTCGCATTATAATATAATAGTACTAACATTAGTCGCTAAAATTCAAGCTATAGTACTAATTGAAATTATATCGTCACTTTTTATTAAATACCTTAGTACATAAATTAGATATACTAGATTTAGTACCTATTTAAACAGTACTTTTCTTTCTTTGTGCAGTTGTTAATTCTAGTAAACGTCAAAGTAGTTATTGGGGCACCATGGACCGTCAAAACAAACCCCCACTCTACCAACTCAAAGGTTACTGACCATAGAGTCAATGACCTCTGAGAAGATAGTGTGAGGGTATTGTTGTGACGGTACATGATACCCCACAAAAAATAAATAAATAATTTTATTTTCAATAAATTAAATAAGTAAACACGCAAGGGTCAATAACCTTTAAGAGAAAAGTGTGGAGTTTTATCATGATGGAACATGATGCTTCGGAAATAAATATAAATAAACACATGTAAACAGGGGCATAGCCACAGACCACAATCCGCACACCGTTCCCACATCCGAATGCGTTGAATATAAAATGGTTTTGAACACCCCCAGCAGATATCATGATTTCTGCGGGGGCGATCAATATTTTCATCTTCTTCTTGAAGACGACGCCGACGATGTACCGGTATTAACGGCTCCAGTGCTTGTCTTCGCCGACGGATTCGGCGTATGCGGCGTTGAGTACGATTTAGATCACTATCACGCACTAATCGTAACTCCCTCAATGCCTTACGCCAATACAATTTTTTCACGTCTAGCAAACGGTGTTGTCTGGATTCATTGTATCGCACAGAGCGATAAACATTTATGAGATGTTCTTGGACGTTTTCTCCTTCTTCTACTATTTGCTGACCCGGAGGCTGGTAATCCGGGTCGTCCCTTATTGTATCGGCATCCGTCCAGTATCCAGAATCGGCATCACCGTCGTCGTTATTATCTTCTTCAATTTCATGTCCTTGTGGCTGTTGCTGCCCCATGTGTAAATCCTCTTGCTGCACCATGTCTTGAAAATCATTTTGCTGCACCATGTCTTGTTCATGCTGCTGCTCTTGCTGAGGTTGATAGTGGTCGTCAACCACCATCACCTCATCGTCTGCTTCTTGATTAACAGCCTCCTCAGCGGCTGGCTCGTTCAAGAGCAAATATTGATTTACCGGAATCAAAAATTGCACACCGAGGTTAATATAGTTGACCAAGGGTGCGATGTCTACCACTTGGCCAACTTGTTGTTGTCCTACAAAATTCTCGTTGTCACCGACTATTAAAGGTAAGTTAACATTAACTTGACCAAACATTTTGATTTTTTTGAAGTCGCGATAATAGCTTTTGAGGTGCCTGCAGTAGACTGATCGCGAGACTAGCCCCGTAGCTATTAAAACTTAATTTCCACCACCACAGAATTATAAAAAACTGCATAGTTTTTTCAATTCTCACGCTGAAACTGATATTAAGATACTTTTTGCGAGAAATAATTTTAAAATAGGTTTATTATTTCAAATTTCAGACGGAATGAAATCCGAATAATGCCGATATAGGTGGTAAAGATATTCTTATTTCACTGCGAACTAGTGGACACAGTGCTGATTTTGTATAAAATAATTCGAAATCGTCTGGGAAAATTGTATTTAACAGATAACACGAATGTTGAGGGTGCATCTTATATCAAAAATTGAAAAAAGTCACATACCACTCACACGCTACGTGTGTCAACTTGATTCCTTTTTCGCAAGAAAGATGAATTTTAAAGAAATTTAAAAATTTAACACCGTCTGGAAAAATTTATTTTATATTCACAAGACGTATATAGGGTGCTGATTTTGTAAAGCTTAAAATTTTAGCGTGAGAAACGTCTCTCACTCTCTCTCTCTTTTTTCTTTCTCTCTTTTCCCTATTTCATTTTATGAAATAAATTAAAATATATGTGTATATATATATCAGCCTCTCTCTCTCTCTTTCTAATACGTATGTCTATACATACATAAGACACACTCGTGTACGCAAAAATCTGTATAAAATATATATATACACACAAATCGTATGCAAATGATATGCAAAAATGGACAAATAAACTATGCATTAGAATTGGTTATTATATTTTAAATATAATGTATATTTATTACCAAGATATAGATTCAATAAATATAGAGAATTAGTGATACAAAAACGATAAAGAGTATCAGGAGTCCAAAACATAAAAGGAAGTATAACTATTCTGCCTCTTGCGATCAGGTGTTTTTGACATTCATAGTTAATACGCCCAAGTTGCGTATATAACTGGTGTATATATACATATGCAAATGACATGTAAATATATATTTATTAAAATTGAATATATTATATTGAAAGATATTTATTATTTAAAAATTATTATTCATAAATTATCAATCATTACGCAATGAATATCGATAATTTACGATAAAAAATAAGAAAAAGTATCAAGGCTATTATAAAAAAGAAAGAGGTATACAATCCGTTATTTTACAATTTTTGTCATTCATTGTGAATACGCCCAAGTTGCGTATATAACTACTGTACATATATACATATGCAAATGATATGTAAATATATTTTTATCAAAATTGAATATTTTATATTGAAAGATATTCATTATTTATAAATTATTATTCATGAATTATCAATCATTGCGCAATGAATATCGATAATTTATGATAAAAATAATAAAAAGTATCAGGCTATTATAAAAAAGAAAGAGGTATACCATCCGTTATTTTGACAGTAGATGTGTATGTAATAAAAGAATTCACAATTTATATATTAAGGATATTACCTAATATCGATATTTATTAATAGTTTAAAAACGTATGCAAATTAGGTGCATATGCAAATTTAGTGTATGTATAAAGTATGTAAAGTACAAAGATTTAAGAAGTATAATAGCCATTACTAGGCCGATGTAGAATGGGTGTTCTTAAGAGATGCACTCAAGTCATTCGTTGTAACAGGATCAGCCCAAGTTTGATAACGCGACACGAGAGACGAATGAAATTGCATAACGCACGCCTTAAAGAAAAAAGTCCCACCTTCTTATAAGCGAAATAATGGCAACCCGAGTTTTAATTATGTACATGCTAACTAAATATTTTATATGAGATTTTTAATAAATATCTAATAATTATTAGAAGATTATTAAGAATATTGAATTTCGTACTCACAACTCAGTGGTTCCCACAAAACTGATGTATTTCTTGCTACGTTGGAGGTTTAAATATCAAATTATTTTTACAGGTCTCGACAAGTTAAATATTATATTTTTACGCGCATGCTCACCCTAAAATTTATGATTTATTTTCGGTATAAATAGACAACGATTTATGGTTCTGATATGAGTCTGAGTTTAAACATTGAAACAAGAATAACAAAAAAGAGAATGAATAAAAAAGACTTATATAATATCTAAATAGCTATTTTAAATGTGGCTCTCCTTCGTGAACCACAAATAAAACTATTTTGTAATTATGCATGGCGTAAAAATTTGAAAACTTGCTCTATAAATGAGCTGTTAAAAAGATTAAATTCATCATAGGACTTTGCGGGCTACGTACTTTAGCCTATATGTTTAAGCGAAATATTTTTACCGATAATCAGATACTTGATATAGTTGGTCGTTGTATTAAGAGCAGAGGAATGCAAGATGCACCTCAAGTCAGACATCTCATGTTACATCATCGTGTCACTACAGGTAAGTTATGCATATTTTCTATCATGAATCGAATAACTAATCTAGAAATGTATTTTTAAATCACGAAATCGTAGCCAATAATCGTTCAATAATCTATATCTTTTTTATTTACTCCCGGAGAATTTCGCGGCATAAGACTTTTATGCTGTAAATAAAACAATATATTCAAAAATATGTTTTACTAAAAAATATTGATTGCCAATATCGAACCAATACTCGATAACTTACTTATTTACGGTCAAAAAATTTTGCAAGCTAATACTTTTATGTTGTAAATACAATGATGAATCCAGAAATATATTTTACAAAAAATATCGATTTCCAATATCGGATCAATAATCTATAGATTTTTTATTTATGGTCGGAGAATTTCGCGGGATAAGACTTTTTTGTTGAAAATAAAATAATAAATCCAAAAATATGTTTTACAAAAAAATTGATTTCCAATATCGGGCCAATACTCGATAACTTACTTATTTACGGTCAAAAAATTTTGCAAGCTAATACTTTTATGTTGTAAATACAATCATAAACCCAAAAATATGTTTCACAAAAAATTCCGATTTCCAATATCGGATCAATAATCTATAGATTTTTTATTTATGGTCGGAGAATTTCGCGGGATAAGACTTTTTGTTGTAAATAAAATAATAAATCCAAAAATATATTTTACAAAAAAATATTGATTCCCAATATCGGACCAATACTCGATAACTTACTTATTTACGGTCAAAAAATTTTGCAAGCTAATACTTTTATGTTGTAAATACAATGATAAATCCAAAAATATGTTTTACAAAAAAATATCGATTTCCAATATCGGATCAATAATCTATAGATTTTTTATTTATGGTCGAAGAATTTCGCGGGATAAGACTTTTTTGTTTAAAATAGTGTAACTTTGATAGATATGATATTAAAAAATTTTCAGACCTGCAAAACATGATGGAGGACAGTGGTGGGGATGAATTACTGATGAATCTCCTGTCAGCAGAAGAACACCTGCTTAGTTCGAGAGATCCTGAGCTACTGCCGCCCACCGAAGAAGTACGAGAAGTTATAAATTCGTTAGATGATCACGTGATTTATGATCATAGTACTCCAAACACGATGTTGGAGGGGTAATTGCTGATACTATAGCGCCACCACGACCTAATGAACCGTTGCCTGGTTGCTCCCACTGGAATGACCAGGATCTACAAACGTCGAATAAAATAGTTTCACCTGAAACTACATTATCTGCATTATCGACACCAGGTACAGAAGATCTCGACTATTGAGATGTATGTAATTTCATAATTGTATTCATTCTTATATATTACTGCTCGGTATTGTAGACGAATGTCTTCAACAGGGAGATGGTACTTCTGCTCAGGAACACATCACCATTCATGAAGAAACTTCACGATATTACAAACAGTTTAAGCTTCAAGGGCGACAATTAAGAGTGTCGATATTACCTCCACCAGCTAATGCAAATGTATATGGCTGGTTGGAGGCTGCTATAAACGATTTATATCGTCACGTGTGTGAATATGCACAACCATCAGATTATATTGGCATGACTATAAGCTCTGAACGTTTTGTGCACGGGTCTCTATGGATTTCTTTTAGACTGCTTCGTGATTTTTCACCTGTAGATTTACTAGAACTGATAGCTAGTATAGCGCAGAGTAATGATGGTTTCGAAATCGACGATGTTTTGAATGTTAAAGTCAGTACTGTGACTAAACCAGAGGGCCGGGGTCGTGTGTCTCTCACTAGTGAATCAGTTTTTAAGAAATCCATTCTAAATATTGAAAATAGCGACAGTCTTTGTCTTCCACGCTCGCTAGTCGCTGCTCACGTATACGCCATACGTGGTCAAACGCGTAGTGGGATTTTCCATGACAGATGGAATAAAATAAGACATCATACAGCACAATATCAGAAAGTGCAAGCATTGAAACTTGTAAGAGCTGCGAGAGTTACGATACCCGAGACGGGCTGTGGTATAGAGGAGATTAAATTATTTCAAGAATATTATGCACTCTTTGGAGTCGCAATCGTTGTTTATTCATTTCAAAATTTTGCTCGTGGCTATAGACCGCTTTACGATGGCACACGTTTCGTACACGACGTTGGTAATGTCGTTAGACATACTCTAAATATCATGTATTATGAAAATTCCAGACATTACCAACCAATTTTAAATTTACTCGCAGCGGCTGGGAGTCGAGGCTACTGTATACCATGCAATAAAAAATTTAGTCATACGAAAAATCATAAATGTGAACAAAAATGCTATAAATGTTTACAGAAGCCTCCTTGTGATATAAATCAGGAAAAAATAAAATGCTTTCAATGTAGCAGAGATTTTTACGGTACCGTTTGTTTTGAAAATCATAAAAATTCAAAATCTTTCGATAGTTCTCGGTCGGTATGCGAGAGTATAAAAATTTGTCGTGTATGTAGCAAAACAGTGCGCATCAACGATAAAGAACCACATGATTGTAATACGATATTTTGTAAAATATGTAATGGTAAAAGACCAATAGAACATCTTTGTTACATGCAACCTATTGTCGATAAAAAAGGATTCATGATGAATAAAAAACAATTCTTTATTTATTTTATGATTTTGAGACTCAGCAATCAGAGAGCATTTTAGGCTGTGAGGCTGAAAAAGTAAGGCTGCATGTACCAAATTTATGTGTTGTCCAGCAAGTGTGTAGTTACTGTTTAAACGATGAAAATGTATCAAATTCTTGCGAAGTATGTGGGATGCGCGAGTATGTGTTTGAAATTGACCCCGTGAAACAGCTAGTTGATTTGGCCTTGGCACCAAGAAAAAATTTCAAACAAATCGTTTGTATAGCACACAATGCGCAGGGTTTTGATGCACAATTTATTCTTAAACATTTAACAGAACGTAAAGATCTCAGAAATAAGCCAAATGTAATTTTAAACGGGTCAAAAATAATCATAATGGAAATTTTATCGGTTAAATTCATAGATAGTTTGAATTATCTACATATGGGTTTAGCTGCACTACCAAAAGCTTACGGTCTTGTTAATATCGAGAAAGGTACGTTCCCTCATCTTTTAATACACCGGAAAATCAGAATTACGTGGGAGAAATGCCACCGATATGCACTTTTTCGCCAGATTCGATGAAGATCGAAGAGCGACGCGAATTTATGCAGTGGTATAACGAAAAAAAAGCTGAAAATTATATATTTAATTTTAGAAATGAAATTATAAAATACTGTAAGCAAGATGTAAAAATTTTACGTTTAGCATGTCTGGCTTTTCGCAAGACCTTCATCGAATGTGGTAATACAGATCCATTTGTAGAGTGCGCCACCATCGCATCTTCTTGCATGCGTGTGTATAGAAAAAAATTTTTACAAAAAGATACAATAGGTATTATACCTCAAGGTGGTTATAGACAAGCAAATAAACAGTCTATGAAGGCGATGCGATGGTTGTGCTGGTTGGAAAATGTGCTGAATCGACAAATTCAGTATACCGTTCGTGCTCGCGAAAAGAGGCTTCCCGAAGGCCCTCTAGTGGACGGATATTGCGTACTTGAAAATGGAAAGAAAATAGTTTTACAATTTCACGGGTGCTATTGGCATGGTTGTGTCTGGTGTTACACAATAAACCGAGACTCGAGGCTCGTAAACGGTGAAAATATGGACGAACGTTTCGAGAGAACCGCGCGGATATCGGAAAAAATACGAGCCCATGGTTATGAACTTATCGAAAAGTGGGAGTGTGATTTCGATCGAGAGTACTCGGAAAACGAGAATATGAGGTCGTACATTGAAGATAAGACACGAAAATGGCACGCGCCGTTAAATCCTCGAGAAGCATTTTTTGGCGGGCGAACGGGCAATACAGTCAAAATTTACGATGCAAAAGAGGGTGAGAAAATAAAATACGTGGACGTGTGTTCATTATATCCATATATCTGTAAATACGGTCGATATCCCATTGGTCACCCAACTCTCTACGTGGACGAGGATGAGTGTCGCTCTCTGGTGGGTCAAACGAATGACATAAGTCACGTTGAAGGTCTTATTAAATGTGAAGTATTGCCGCCGCGAAATTTATATCATGCTGTACTCCCCGTTAAAATGCATAATAAGCTTTTGTTTCCACTGTGTCGAACATGTGCTGAATTAATGTACACCGCAGATTGTGACCATGAAAATCCTGATGATCGTGTTTTTATCGGTACGTGGGTTGCTGACGAGTTGAGAAAAGCTGTTCAGATGGGCTATATCATACGAAAAATATTTGAAATATGGTCTTATAAAATTACTCAGTACAACAAAGCCACGGGTCAGGGTGGTCTATTTCCAACTTATATCGATAAATTTTTCGCTGAGAAAACGTACGCGTCGGGTTACCCTTCGGAATGTGCTGACAGTGACGAAAACGCGATCGCTCGATATATTGAGGAATTTGTGCAACAAGAGGGCATAAAATTAGATAGAAATCGAATAAAATATAACGCCGGTCTGAGATCTGTAGCAAAACTCTGTTTAAACTCATTGTGGGGTAAATTTGGTCAACGAGAAAATATGCCAAAGACCGAAGTGGTGGATGATCCACAGAGGTTGTTTGAATTACTCTGTAGTGCTGAGAGCGAGGTTGATTCAATTTTACCGATCGACGATACGACAATTTACGTATGCTGGCACAACACGGAAGCGGCTGTCGAGCCATCGGCATTATGTAACGTTGTCGTAGCCGCTTATACCACAGCCTTGGCGCGTTTAAAACTCTACGAAGAATTGCAACCGTTGGGTGAACGTGTATTGTATTACGATACTGACTCCATTGTGTATGTAAGTCGCGTGGGTGAGTACGATGCGAAAACAGGGCCGTTCTTGGGTGACTTGACCGACGAATTGGTCTGTTATGGTCTTGGCACAAGCATCACATCATTCGTCTCTGGTGGACCCAAATTTTACGGATATAAATATTTGACACCAGATGGCGTTGAAGGATGTGTTTGCAAAATCAAGGGTATAAGACTTAATTCGTCGGTGAGTCAGAAAATAAACTTTGATTCCATACGAAATCTTATTACTGGTGAAATACCGCCACTTTTTGCAAACTATGACGCTATTAGACGCACACGGTTTCACGATGTTATAACACGACCTGAATGTAAAATATGCGAGCCCTTGTACTCAAAGAGACGATTTGTAAATAACGAGATTAGCTATCCATACGGTTATAAATCTAATTAAATAATAAATAAATGTTGATATATTATTACCGAAGTAAAAATATTATGTACATATATATATATATATATATATATATATATATATATATATATATATATATAGGTTATAGAATTAAGACAAAAACAATTTTGTAATAAATTTCATAATTTATTGAAATTAAAATTAATATAACAAAATAATAAATTTATTTTCTGTTAATTAAGTAGTCGTCAATTTTTTTCATAATTATAGGTTCCAGAATAATCTTCATTCTTTCCACTCTCATTTTAAATCTCTCTGTGTCACGAGCCGCTTGCTCCCACTCTCCACGTCGTGCTGCACGACTCGCATAATCCCACACGCGTATCACGTGAATATCCGGTTTACCTTCCTTGAACTGCACCTTTTTGTTTGATTCATTATTATTATTATTTTTCTGCAAGATACGGATAATCACCACACTTCCTCACGACAAGTCTCTATAAAATTTTATCAAAATTTAAAAATTTGAGTCTTTAATGGAATTTTTTGTTAAAATTTGATTACCTTTGCTCAAATTTGTTGACTATAACTTATTTATTTTCACGACACCAAAACTTGTACAGCACTAACCTATAAATGCTGCTGTTTTTACTTTTATACTGGAAATGTGGGGGTGACGAGCAGAGTGTGGTGGTGGTGGTAGTGGTGGCGGGAGTGATGGTGACGAGCGCTTTTGAGTGAATAACAGGTTAATACTTGTTAAGCTTTTCCAGCCATATAGCTAATGAGCGGAATAATGCTGGCGTCAGCCAGCTATATGGCTAATCAGCTAAACGATTGGCTAGCGCCAGCACGATACTGCTCGCACACGCGCGCCGCCGCCGCCGCCGCCCCCCCCTCTTGCTCATCACTACTAATGATCGTATATGTAGAGTGGTTCGAGGACGTGATGAGGTTAGTAGTAGAAGTTTAGCAGCGGCGGTAACATGGACGTTTGCAGGTGGGTGCATCCGTGGACTTTGATGATTTGTGGACCCAGCTCGTGTGGTAAAACAGTATTCGTGAAGAATTTTTTGCATCACATTGATCGCATGAGTGATACGAAATTTGAGCGTATACTCTTGTATTATACCGAGTGGCAGGCAATTTACAAGGAGTTGGGTGAGGGAATCGAATTTCACGAGGGTTTACCAAAGAGCGAAGACTATGCCAATGATCCACGAGCAAAACTCTTGATTCTCGACGATCTGATGAGAGAATCGTCCAGCAGAGCTGTAGTCAATCTCTTTACCAAAGGCAGTCATCATAATAACTTGAGCGTCATCTTTATCTCGCAAAATCTCTTTCATCAAGGACAGCGAGAAATTTCTCTAAACTCTAATTACATCGTGGTATTTAAAAATCCGCGCGATCGAGCGCAAATAAATCATCTGGCGCGCCAAGTCTGCCCCGAGGAGCCTCGTTTTTTGCAAGAGGCATATCTCGATGCCACAGCACAACCACACGGCTATTTGTTCATAGATCTGAAGCAGGGTACGCCTGAAAATGTGAGATTTCGTACTTGTATATTTCCGTTTGACAAACATCAGTACGTTTATGTGGCTCGTTGCACACCCATAAAAGCTGGTGCTCGCTCGAATAATGTACTAGTCGTGCGATTGTAATGGAGCCGGTAAAACGTAGTCGTAGCAGCAGACCAATTCCAGAAAAGTACTGGACTCAGCTACATTTCTTGTGTAAAAGCGAACTCTATAAAGTTAAGGCTATAGTACGCGAAGCAAATTCTAAACTTATAACGTACATTTGCGAGTGTGCTTTGAACATTTTACGTGGAAATATTCCACTCAGCAAGTATTATAAGAGACAATTGCGAAAATTCGCACCTCTGTTGCGAAAACTCGCTAAACCGGGTAGTTTGGAGGTAAAAAGAAAATTGATGGTAAAATCAGCATATTTACTGCGGCTAATTGTGAAACCTGTTTTATCGGCATGGAGTACGCAAGAAAAATGATTTTAGTACCGCAAGAGTGCTTGGAGCAACAGCATCAGCAGCAACAGCATGATGTAGCAACTACCAATCATGCAACACCAGCATCCAGTGTCCAGACACCTGGTACAGCCACGACACGCCTCGACGAGGAAATGAGTAAAATTTTACATTCTGCGGGTGATGAGCGCCAAAAATCTTTGCAATATCAGCAAATCTTGCAGCGTTACTTGCATCTAAGAGAGGAGGAGAAGGATGAGAGTGGGGGCATAATACGTCCACACGAGACAGCATTATTAGAAACGGAAACGACAATGGATAGAGGCAATAATGACGAAATCGACGACAAACAGATTGTCGAGTCGGTACCGCAGAAATTTTGAAGCAATGCTAGACATCTCATTAGATACTTGCGACAAGCTGGTAATATTGAATGGGACAGTCGTGGTATAATCAAACTAGATGGCGCTGTTGTCGAGGGTACTAATATTGTCGATTTGGTGAACGAGGCTATGAGAAGTAGAAAAAGACCACCACCGCGCGGATACAAACAGTTTGCACGCGTCTTGCGACAAGTTAGTATACCTCGAGAATTCATTGGTAACGATCAACTGTGGCGTAAGATTGCATCTCATAGCGCTGACTCATCGCCGTCATCGTCGTCAGAAAACGAAGGTTATTATACTTCAACAGCTACTAGTCAGACGAGCGTAAAGGAGAAAGAAGTTGAGAGTGCGAAAAAGAGTAAAAAAGTTGGTATCTTGTTGGCAGCTACGCCATCAACCCCTGCAAAAAGAGTCGTCTCGAGCAGCTAAAATGGGAACGTATGTGAAAGCATGGAAGGAAGTGATGGAGGGGGTGGTGGAGGAGGAGGAGGAGAAGGGGGAGAAAACTGGTACTTTTATAGACCAATTGATTTCAGTTGTACCCTTTGAAATGCATCTGCCAGGCTACCAGTTTCTCGGCCCTGGCACACATCTCGAAGAGCGTCTCAGACGCGGTCAGAGAGGAAAAACCCTCTTGACAATGCCTGTCTAGAGCACGATATTTCGTATTCAAATAAAAAATAACGAATCATATAAAAGCCGACAGACTGCTGGCTGAACGAGCATTTTCACGCATGCTCTCGGAGACTGCGGATGGTAATGAAAAGACTGCAGCTGGTATTACTGTTTTGTGCATGATCAGCAAAATTGCGTTTGATAAATTTTTGAAACGCATTAAAAATACATTTAAAAGACAGCAAAAGAAAGAGAGAAAGCTAATTTATAAGAGGAAGAGGAGCAATGAGAAAGAAAGAGAAAAGGAAGAAGGAGATGTCAAAGCCGGACGGCCTTGAGCATTATTACTATAATCTTTCTGCACCATCAGCGTACGCTGGTGCTCATTTACTGAAACACGCGAAACCCAAAAAATTTGATAACAATACCATCGCCAAGTGGCTGGAGAGTCAGGATGCACATACCTTACACAAACTCGTGAGACATCGTTTTCCTCGTCGACATTACAACGTTTTCAGCCCCTTTGAGGTGTGGGAAGCTGACTTGGCAGATTTTAGATCACTTAAAACCTACAATGATGGGTACAGCTATATTCTCATTGTCATTGATGCACTTTCAAAGTTTGCCTGGGCAGAGCCTCTTCTCGACAAAACGAGCCGAAGCGTTGCTGTAGCATTGGACAAAATTTTATCACGATGTAATGATAGACATCCTATTTACCTACAGACTGATAAAGGTAAGGAGTTTATCGGTCGAGAGGTGCAAGAGGTGCTAAAAAAGAAACATATTACCTACCGAGTCGTGAGAGACCCTGATATAAAGGCAGCCATTGCCGAACGCTTTATTCGAACTCTCAAAGGTCGAATCTGGCGATACTTTACTCACTTGCGCACAAGACGTTATATAGATGTTTTGCAAAAAATTGTGACGTGTTACAACGAGTCGTGGCACAGTGCTATAAAAATGTCCCCTTCCAAGGTCAACTTATATAATGCTCACGTGGTACGTCGAAATTTGACGTTGCGTTACAGCGAAAAAAAGTCGTTTAGAGTAGCTAAATACAGCGTTGGTGATCTGGTTCGTGTCAGTCGTGCCAAGACAGCCTTCAGGAAAGCATACGAGGGTGGCTGGACTCTGGAGCTGTTTAAAATTATAAGAGTCGACACAAGACAACAACCACCCGTTTATACTTTGGCAGATCTTGGTGGAGAAAAAATTGACGGATATTTTTACGAAGAACAGTTGAGCAGAGTGCGCAAGGATTTAGATAGCGAAGCGTTTGAGGTTGACGAGGTTTTGAAGAGTAAAGGTAGTGGGTCGAAAAAACAATATTTGGTCAGTTGGAGGGGGTATCCAGAAAAATTTAATTCTTGGATAGCAGCTAAAGATTTGAAAAATTTACAATGAACGATGAATTTTACATGGTTTTACCGAGCAACAGCAGCAAGTTTGTCTTTCCACACAATGTGGCGACACATTTCACAACACAATTATCGCAAAATTTTTATCTTCATGGCGACTGGTGTGTAGGACTCACGGAAATTCAAATACCTCTCACATTTCAGCATATATCAATAGTTGAGCGGGAGGGAGTTATTTCTGTTAAAACAGCCAAACGTGAAATGGCGAATGTTTTGCGAGAAACAGAAGAGACTCAACAGGGGGCCGAGGTGTTTGCCAGAGTGAAACCTGGTGTTTATCGTGATATTGAAAGTCTCTTGGAAGAAATAAATAATCTCGAGAATGTGAAAAATCATTTATATTTTGAAATCCAAGCTGGTGGCTATGTACGGGTTAGATGTCGATGTGGAGAAGATTGTACAACTTATAAGCACACGTTTACACTATCGGAAAAATTACTTAGAATTTTAGGTCTGGAAAATGTACCAATTTTCTCTTGCAAAGGTAATAAAGAACACTACATTACCGGTAATCGTCCAGCAAATCTTGTAAACGGGTTGCCAACCGTGCTGATGGTTTACAGCAACATTTGCCAGCCTTACGTAACAGGTGACATGCGCACGAGCTTACTACGTATAGTCTCGCTTCATTTGCGCGATTACGTTTACGGAGGTGTTGAAATTAAAAACTTTTCACCACCCATGTACCTACCACTGCTGTCTTCAGCGTTTCAGTCGATCGAAATAGATATAAGAGACGAACACGGATTTCCCATTCCATTCGACTACGGTACGTTGACTGTAACGCTTCACTTTAAGCGCATCCGATAAAATGTCTGAGTTTGAAGATTTCTTCAATAACCAAATGGTTGGTGGTGGGGGTAAGTGCGTTAGAGCTGGTAAACCTTGTTTTGGTTATCACCAGTCGGGTGCAGGAGTAGGTAGTTTTTTGAAAGGTCTCTTCCGAGCAGCTATACCGAAGATCAAGCAAGGTGCAAAAGTGGTCGGTAAAGAGGCTCTCCGAGCGGGTAAAAATATCCTAGATGATGTCACTCTAGGTGGCAGACCTGTAAAAGAGGCGGCCAAAGAGCGCATTCGCGAGAGTGGTAAAAATCTCAAAAGAAAAGCTGACGTTGTTCTGGACAAATTGCTCTTGGGTGAGTCGAGTGCAAAAGAGGGGGAAGAATCTGAATATAAAAAAGAAGAACGAGACATCGTCAGTTCAGTCGTCGAGTGCAGCTGGTACTACAAACACCTCAGCAGCTAAACGCTCGAAAAGTGGTAAGGTTGCGAAAAAGAAGAAGAAGAAGAAGCAGAATAAGAAAGCACGTGTAGCTAGAGATATTTTCGAAAATTAAAATTTCAAGATGGCGCTGTTGCATACAGAATCTTGTCAGTCAATCAAGTCGGAATTATCACTCTTTGAATTACCCTCGACACAGACTGCAATTGAAGGCTCTTACTGGGTACAGTATAAACCGATATCTTCACTCAACGACCAATCACCAATTGAATTTACAATCCCCGGCAACACTGAATATCTAGACTTGGCTCACACAATGTTAAGTGTGAGTGTAAGTGTAACATGCACTAGTGCTGAACCACCTAAGGATCCGAACGTTGGACCAATAAATAATCTTTTGCATTCGTTGTTTAATCAAGTCGACGTGCTATTCAATCAGAAACCTGTTTCACCGCCAAACAATGCTTATGCATACAGAGCTTACATTGAAACATTACTAAATTATGGTCCAACAGCTAAAAAGTCTCATTTAACGAGTGGTTTGTGGTACGATGATACAGCAGGGAAAATGGACGATACCACAGGTGGTAATGTAGGTCTCAATAAACGTAAGGCACTCATGATTGGCAGGAAGATTGATTTACTCGGCCATTTACATTGTGATGTTTTTAATCAAGACAAATTATTACTGGGTGGTGTTGAAGTTAGAGTGAGGCTTGTGCGTTCTCGTGATGGATTCTGTCTCATGGATCCCGCTGGTGCTTTCACGGTAAATATTACCGAGGCTACGCTTTTTGTGCGTCGGGTAAGATTAAATCCTTCACTTGTGCTAGCACACGAAAAACTATTGTCACAGACTACTGCAAAATACCCACTGACACGTGTAGAAGTTAAGGCTGTTACGTTACATAATGGTGTGCATGGGGAAACAATCGACAATGTCATATTAGGTCAACTGCCGAAAAGAATTATACTCGGTTTTGTTGAAAATAAAGCTTACAACGGAGATAAAAGTCTTAACCCATTCAATTTCAAGAATTTTAATATAAATTTTTTGTGTCTGTACGTTGATGGAATGCAAGTGCCATCGAAGCCCTTACAGCCAGATTTCAAAAAAAGCAAAATGTACGTTGATGCTTATCATACACTTTTTTCCGGCACAGGTATTCACTTTATGAATTCAGGCAACTCGATTAACCGTGAAGACTATCCAAACGGTTACTGCCTATTCGCTTTTGATTTGACACCTGATTTATCGGCGAGTGATGGTAGTCATTGGAATTTGATAAAAAATGGTAATGTACGAATTGATGTTAGATTCGACGACCCACTAGAGGGCGCTGTGAATTGTATAATTTATGCTGAATACGACAATTTGCTCGAAATTGACTCGTCGAGACAGGTTGTCGTGGATTATAGCGGTTAAGTAGTGGTGGGGATATATTTCTCACTATTTAAGTAAAGCAAAGTCAGCTTTATTATCTCAGTCGGCGAGCAACTTTCATTGCAAACAGTATGGACGTGGTAATTGATGTGCAGTTTTTAAAGGACAACAAAAATCGTTTGATTCCAAAGGAGGTGGCTGTACTTGGTATTCATAAAAACTTTATCGCTCATTGGATTGTGGCGCCTCCTTGTAATTTAAGACGCTTACCTAAAAATGCTTTGAGACAGAACAATTGGGTGACGCTGAATCATCATGGTCTGGAGTGGTACGAAGGTGATATATCGATAAAAAGATTATACAAAAATTTGGAAGATATTTGCATGAATTGTCGTACAATTTTCGTGCGAGGTCAAGAAAAGCTTGAACTACTTTCCAAGCTCACCACCTGTAAGATTGAAAATTTAGAAAAAGAACAAGATTGTCCAGCTTTTAGAAATTTAAATTTCAGCAGTGTACAGTGCATGCATCATTACTTAAAATCACCTTATTCAAATTACGTGTGTGCACTAAATAACGTTGCTAATCTGAAACATTGGCTACTGAAACTTAACCCCAGCGTAAAATCGCTGATTTCGGAAGAATTTTTAGAAATTCTCCGCAATGAATTCAAAAGAGATTGTTCGATATCTGATGAGGATCAAGTTTCACGCAGTAGGCGTTTATCCAGCGGATCGGATTCCTCTGATGTGAGTGAAACCTTGTGCGTTTGTGCTTAATACGCAAAATTATAACCAGCGTGGTGCGCACTGGGTTGCCATATACGTTGATAAGTATGGCACAGGTGTGTACTTTGATAGTCTTGGTAAACCACCACAAATTCAACAACATTTACGACGTATTCAGCAAAATTGTAAAAAATTTAGATTGAATAATAAACGCTTACAAAGCGAATATTCTAACGTTTGTGGTCATTATTGTATCATGTTTCTGTATTATATGTCTAGCGGATTGGGTTTCAAGAAATTCTTGGAAAATTTCTCACAGAACTTGCAAAAAAATGATACTATAGTCAAGAATTTTGTGGGAAAAATCTCGTACGAGTAATATGATATTTGGTTGTCTCTGATTGGTCGCACAACAGCTTTTTGCGGCACCCCTACCAATTTTTACAGTATAAAAGAAGCGGCACCCACTCAGTCTAGCCACAGTTTGACGACAGTGATAGCAGCAGTAACAACAAAGCTCAAGCAAGATGGTTGGTCAAAAGAGAAGCCTGGAGCAGACATTTGGTAATGACTTGACATATTTAATAAAACAAAACAGCAAGAAAAATTATTGGCAGCAGGTTCTGCCAATGGTCTACGGGCTGAACAGCTCTTTTGGAAAAATTATCCAGGTAGGCCTGGAGAATATAGGCGGCGAAGGCAAAAAGGAGTTTGCACCCGTAGTACGCTTCTGTGGAGCCAATTTTCAAGGTTTACCTCTGTCACTGGACTGTTGGGAGGCGTTGAAGCAGGAATTTGATAAAATTGAAGATTTTTTCACTTGCTATAATGAGGAATCTATGCTGGATCAGCGGCTATCTATTCCTGGATACACTATCCGTTTTATGATTAGTTTTCACGAGAGAGCTTTTGAATTGGTACCCAATGACGCACAACCAGAAGGAGAGGAGTGTGGTGGACCGCCGAAAAAATATGGTCGATTTAATCGGTCACTAGTATTTAAACGTGTCACGTTTGAACGTTTAAAAGATTTATCAAAATGTATAGATTATAGAATTAGATATTTAAATACTGTTGTAAAATCTGTTGATTATATATTACGAGAAATGGTTATAAATATAAAAAATGTATTAGAAAATAGTCAGGAATCTCAATATGTATACTATACTTCTAGCGATATAAAAAGCACAATGTCTAGTTTTAATGATAATTTTGTAAATGATCTCATCGAATTATTAAAAAAGAATAATCTAGTTTTAGGAAAAGAAGATGTGTTTATAATCATACACGAATTTATTATTTATCATATGTACACACTAGTTAATTGTATGAATGCTACGTTGTAATGTTTTATTATTAATAATAAATGTGTTGTTAAACTTTAAAACATGAGTATTTCAATCACCTTGTCTGTTACCAATTCCTCATCCTTCATACACACAATAATTTATATGTAAATTTTATATTTTCTGATTCAATATAAAAATTCATATTTTATAATTCAAGTTTTTATTATTTCGATAATTAAAAAGGATTATATTACAAAATTTTAAATTAATAATTTTGAAATATCGATTAAAATATTTTTTATCCCCACTCTAAATTTTGTGGGAGGGGGTAAGTGACCCTCCAGTTCGTCCCCACTCTAAATTTCTAGGAGGGGGTGAGTGACCCTCCAGTTGTTTGGGTACCATGCCTAACAAACCCCTACTTTGCCTTCTCAGAGGTCATTGACCTAGTGGTCAATAACCTTTGGGGTGGTGGGGTGGGGGTTTGTTGTGACGGTCCATGGTGCCCCAATAACTACTCGTCAAATACTGTTTTTGATTATTTCATGGTTCGTGATTGAAACACGTGATTAAAAAGAATGAATTCCTATCATATTTTTTCATTGATTTAAATACAATTTAGTAAAATAAATTCTTAATTCATCATGATATGATTTGTATTTAAACAATTTTTATGCATATTGTAACTTTAATTAATCCTTTCTTATGAAAATATAAAAATTTAATTTAGTACGAAACTTCAATATCAAAATTCATAAGTTGGGGCAATTCTTTCTTAATTGAAAATTGGCTAATTTATACATAATAACATAATATATGAAAATTCAACCAAGCGACGTTAGAAGCGAGGTAAATTAAGCTAGTATTTAATTATAAATTTATTTAATTGAATATTTATTTCCCAATAATAAAATTGAGAAAAAAATTATGTGTAATTAAAATTTTCTTAAATTTATTTAGGCCTAATCTAACCTAAAGGCTAATACGGCCAAACAAAAATTGAAGTACATAATATAGTAAGAAACAATACATGAAATGAAAATTACAATGCTAGATTACAATCACTTAAAAACTTTACCAAAATCATAATAACTTTAGAGTTTAAGTTCTTTATGATAATACTCAGTTCTTTGCTTATATAAATCTTGTTTAATTAAAATTCTTAAAAAAATTTTTCACGTTGTAGATTAAAAATTCGATACTCCCAAAAGATATGTTCAGCATCTTGATAATCATGACCACATTTATAGGCAGCAGAGTTAACAAGGTTTGTCATTAAAGATAAAGCTGCGCCGTAGTGGTCGGCTCTGAAGCGGTTTATAGTAACTGTGGCTCTTTTGTTGAGATTTTTACTTTTGAACCAAAAAAGCCTTATGTCGTCATAAAAATTTTGAAAGTATTTGATGCCTTTAAAGGTTCCTAATTGTAGTATAGTTTGATTATGGTTATCTATGGCTTGGCTTTTTCAAATGGTTTTAAAATCAAAATACAGGATTAAAAATTTTTCTGGTGAGATCTTTATGACACACCTTGCATGATGCTCTGCTAGTTCGTTTCCTGCAATTCCGATATGTGCTGGATTTCAAACCAATTGTAACGGAATCAAGATACTACTATTTTTATTTATTTTCCAGATTTTGCTTTTGGCTTCAACAATTAAAGGATGACTAAGAGACGACAGTCTAGAGCTCTGTAAGGCTAGAAGAACACTTTGAGAATTGTAAAAAATAATATGTTGTTTGTTGATCTCTTCAATTATCAGGTCAATGGTATAATTATTTGCCAGAGCTTCCGCAGTGATGATGGAACAGTAATTATTAATACTGGAGTTGATGACAACTTGAGAATCTTCAGTGACACAGGCAGACCCGACAGATAAAAAATCTTTGGTTTTACTACCATCTGTGAAGTATCTAACTGCGTTTACTTCAGAATAATGACTATCAAAAGCAAGACCTGGATTACTGGATTTAAGGAAGAAATTTTCTAACTCAAAATTGACTTGAGAGCAAAAATAAATGATGTCATAATTGTTGGCATAGACATCATCGATTTTGCAAACATATAATATTTTTTCAGTGATAGTACACTCCTTAATTAATCTTTTCTTTTAAGTCTAGATCTTTTGTGCTTGATATAGAATAGCCTGATGTTTTTGTATGCTGAATTTGACTCGTTGGAGGGAGCCTTAACTATATAATTAAAACTTAGGTAGGATGCTCTGTCCATGGATGTGATTTTAGATTGCGCTAAGATAACGTTTTTCGTAGTAAAAATTCTGTAACCTATTGCAGTTCTTAGTGCTGCATATTGTAAATTTTAAACATTTGGGAAGCTGTCTTGGTCCAACCCACCCATGGTGCGCCAGTTGACGTTCACTAAGCTACATGGTATAATTTTCTTATTCAATTCACAAGATTTCAGCTGAGAGGAAATCATTGACCCCAATCGGTGGCTGGCTTCCGAACTGAAATAAGACATTTACGTATGTAATTCGGCTGTCGCCATTATTACCCAGTTTTTCGTGTATTAAATCTACAACTTATCTTAGATCTTTGATTTAACACACGTAACGATAAATTTAAACGAATAACGTGTGTAAATGATTTAAGAGGAGGTCGAGTATATCTGTCCTTTTCTAATCAAACAATTGATTTTATTACAAAAACTAATAATTTTAGCAAAAAATGAAAAGAAAGCCGCATTTCGTATAAAAAAAATCAATAACTTCATTGATGAGAAAGAATTAATTTTATCGCTTCGTTTTCAAAAAAACTTGAAAAACTTAAAACACAGAGGTTAGGGTAAACAATTTGGTTTTTTAAGGTTTTCTTAAAATCAAAGCAATAAAATCAATTTTCTCTTATCAAAGAAAATTTTGCTTTTCCTGATACGAGATGCGGCTTTCTCTTTACTTTTTGCTAAAATTATTAGTTTTTGCTAAAAATTAATTATTTGATTAGAAAAGGACAGAGATACGTGACCTCCTCTTAAGTACATTCAAAATTGAAGATTAATTTTATGGGGATTTTACATTTATATGCCGGAATTTTTCTATTATGATGAGCAATTATTTTGAGAATTAAACTATTAAAATTATAGCACTTAAAAAATGCTTAAAAAATGTTCGACCTAACTGGGGCGCGAACCCAGGACCTACAGGTTACGAGGCATTGATGCTACTTATTACGCTACAAAACGCTTTTTTTGAGTCAAGATAATTTGATATATTTATAGTTTATTACTATAAACATTTTATTATTTTTAAACGCTTATAAATTTAAATTAAACAAATGATTTAATAATCATAAGTAATTAATACTAATTGAGAAAAAATAAAGATCGGTAGAATGATTTTCTTTTTATAAAAAAAATAATTTTTTCATACGAGCAAATAATTTTTTACCAAAACATTATCACATTCCTTATTTATTAAGAATTAAATTTTTCATTAATTAAACAATTATTTAAAAAAATAAATAAATGTATATGAATATTTTATTGTTAAATAATTTATTTTGTGAGGTTAGGAATGTCCAATTTAGGGTGTTCCATTTTAAATGACGCACCTGAATATCTCGAAAAGTTGACGTTGTGCGAAAAAACTGTCCAGACTAAAGTTATTCAAGACGATGGGGGCCATCTTTGTGTCATATCAGTTTTCACTTTAACATCAATTTTCAAGGTCATTTGAAGATCAAAGTGATTATTTTAAATGGGAACCTCTGTTTTTGACTCTGGATTCGGGTAGAGCAAGAAAAATTACGTTAGTAATGACATATTAAAAATTTTTTTGTGACCTTGAAAAAGTAAATTCAAGGATAAATGCTTAATAAACTGCCTAAGAGCTGGTTTTTTCAATTTCAATGATATTAAAAAACGACCTCTACGAAAGTCAAAGGGTCAGAGAGAGCCACGCAACGGACCCGACAATTTTGTGACCTTGAGCACGACTTTTAAGGTCTTTTGAAGGTCAAAGTTTTTTTTTCGCACAAAATTTTTACAAAAACTGTTTTCTTGAAGCTTTTAAAGATTGTGAGCCAATAATGTTGAAATGTGCTTGTGAGCCAATAATGTTAAAATGTGCTTGTGAGCCAATAATGTTAAAATGTGCTTGTGAGGCAATGACTGCAAATATTATCGATCACGTTCATTATTCATCGAACCTTTAAGTCACAATTTATTTTTTAATGATAGACAATCGACGGCATCGTTGGAGCTTGAATGTTCGGTGTGGCATTGTTGATGGTATCTTAATCGGACCATACTTTTTTGATAGTCATGTAAATATGAGCACGTGTATGGTTTCAGCAAGACGAAGCACCACCACACTGAAATAGACAAGTACGCAAATATTTGGATCTAATATTTCCAAGTAGATGGATAGGACAGGGCGACCCCGTTAAATGGTGCCCGCGATATCTAGATTTGTCAAGTCCAGATTTTTTTCTGTGGGGATACTTGAAAAATTTTATTAACGCTCAACCACCAACAATGAGAAAAAATATGATAGAGCACATTAGATTGGCTTGCCAAAATATTCCAAAAGAGATTTTTTTGTCAACGGTAAGGAATTTCCAACGCAGAAACAACATATGCTTCGAAAAGAATGGGCGACACTTCGAACATCTATTGCGATAACATTTTTCTCATCCATTTTATTTATTACTATATCAGGCACTTTGGTTTCTATTAATTAATAAATTTATTTAAGTTATGTATTTTCTACATTAATACGAATTCTTACACATTTAAACAATAAAAAACATTTCTGCTAATATTATCGATCACAATTTAATTTTTAAAGTTAATTTTACTTATTATCGTGCCCGTTAGATGACCCTAAAATGTAACTTGAGTGTCATAACCAATATTTGAGAAAGATAACCTCATAGTTATGAATCATTTTTTTGTACTTATCTAACTTTTTGGAATTCCTCAATTAACATGGGACATCCTAAAAATTATTTTAACCTTTAAAAAGTCTGTCAAGGTTAAGATAGCTAAAGTTTTGCCTCTAAATGACCTTGAAAATCGTGCTCAAGGTATTATTACAAATGTAATTTTCCCCGCTCTGCCCGAACCCATTGTCAAAAATAGAAGTTCCCTTTGAAATAATCACTTTGACCTTCAAATGATTAAACATGCACACAATTTACAGAATATTTGAATAACTTTCAACAAAAAATTTATTGTAATTTAATAAATGTTATAATCGTTAAAACAAAAAGACGGAGTTACCCTTTTTAACGTAATCATCATCGACATCACCAAAAACAGAACGGTCACCATGATCGCTGAAATTTTCTTATTATTATAGACATAATTAACCTGTTCTTTATACGTGATATAATCAACAGTGTGTGTGTGTGTGTGTGTGTGTGTGTGTGTATGTGTGTATCAATGTCTGTGTGTAAGCATGTGCGAGCGTTTGCTATTATCTGAAAAGGTGTATGACTATGTATGATCGTGTGTAATCGTATGTGAAACACTTGCACACATGTATACACGCGTACAAACACGTAAAAACACGTACGAATACGTACGCACATGTAGAAACACTTGCTCACACGTTAACGCACGTATAAAAATGTACGCACATGTACAAATACATAAACACACGTACACTCAAGTGAGAACACGTATATGTACATACAAACACGCACACACGTGCAAATACGTGCAATTACGTATTCACACGTACAAATACGTAGACACATATAGAATCACGTGCACAGACATGGAAACATGTACGAACACTTATTGGTGGCTCTGACTTATACAATAAAAAATTTATTTTAAAGTTAATAAAAAATAGAAGAAAATAAGCCCTTAAAAGCCAATTTCTGAAGTGGCGAACAATAAATAATTTCAATAACAATGTTATACATATAAGAACCAATAAGAAAACTGCAAAATTCAGGTCTATAAAAAATCATGCTAACTCTCTTCTTCATTTACAACAAGAAGTTCTCTTATGGATTTTCCTCTAAAACATCTGGATTTTTAGGAAAAAAATTATAAAGTTGGGACTTTTCCAAAAATTTTGAAAAATTTTTAAATTTCAAGGTCTTGTAGCTCTCGATCCTTTTAATCTAGATCCTAAAAATTTTTTTTGTGTATTTTGGGTAACAGGAAGAATGATTTCTCAGAGTTTCAATTTTTTTTTCAATTTTCAATTTTTTGCTCTCTCAGTTGGTGTAAAATGTCCCATATGTATACATATATATATATATATATATATATATATATATATATATATATATATATATATATATATATATATATATACATACGTACTGTAACAAGGAATATGCTCAAATAAATAAAATTAAATACATCTGTGGGTTTCACGTGTACTTACTTTGAGTACACGTGCACTTACCGTTAAACAACTTTCGGTTTATAGTCGATCAGCCAAGGTATATACAGCTGATCTTCTTAGACTATCTTTTTCTAACAAGAAAAGTCAATTAAACAATATTCAATACACTAAAAGAACTTCGCTTACAAGTTCTGCCTCCCGGATGTCTGGTACGACGAAACCGACGGCGTGTACCCGAGAACTCCATTAAATATGGTCGATCAAGAAAGAGTGTATTTTATAGAGACCAGATATGATTTTTTCAGTAAAAAATAAAACTATGCAACTGTCAAGAATTAACATTGATGTCAATTCGTATAATTTATTAAACTTAATATAATTAATTGAAATTACAACGTGGTATGCTTAAAACAAAATCAATTAAATTTACTGAATATAAAATAATAAATAAACTAATCTTAACTAAATCACGAAGTATTGACGCGAACAACGGTCTCTAGCGCCGCAAATTAATTGTAAATAAATAAAAAAAATATTCGCAACAGTCTGCAGACTTACATGTAACTCGGAAAATTTTGCTCCGAGTTTTCCTGATATTTCTTTTTCCTTGATCAGCGACTAAACTGTATTCTAAAGCGGCACCGTAGACATGCGGTGCAGCTTACTGTCTTTCTCGCTCTCCTTGATAACCATGCTGCTAAGTCCAATGCCAAGCACTGCAATTGACGCTCCAGAGATTGTCTTTTAATACACAAAAATTATGTACCGTTCACGAGAAACGTCACTATAATATTACAGACGACTTGTAATGATTAAAAAACAATTGATTTATTCTATATTTGCCAAGAGAAAAATAGACGCTCAAGCACGAACGAACAAACAAGATGGCAGCCTCACAACCGTTTCACGACGCCTTCGCCTTTTTCTCTCGCTTGAATCTCCCCGTCTAGGGACCC
The DNA here is from genome assembly GCA_017163975.1 of Anastatus disparis. Classification (NCBI taxonomy): domain Eukaryota; kingdom Metazoa; phylum Arthropoda; class Insecta; order Hymenoptera; family Eupelmidae; genus Anastatus; species Anastatus disparis. The sequence continues at coordinate 1,460,459 of JAFFSR010000349.1, read as the reverse complement.
TCTAGAAAGGGACTGGAAACCTCGTTCTGCGTTTTCTATTGGCTGTTACAAACAAGAGATCTAAACCGGAAACTACATAAAGAAGTAATATGTTAGAAAGAGACAGTAAATATTCCCCTCGAAGACGACCCATGATGTTTTCTATAAGCACTTTACCCGTATTTTTCCGGTTTAGGTCAGAATGGCGGTAACATTTTCTCGTCCCTTCCTAGAGGGTCCCTATCCCCGTTATGCCTTACGCGCGCTCTCTACCACAGGCAGCCATCTAAGCAGCTGAAACAGACTCTCTCGGTCTCACTCTGATACACGCACACCAAGCGTAGAAACATACGTTATGCTGTGCTACTTACAACGAGAACGGATGTATGCGCATACTATAACACAGTATACGTGTAATTTACTATCCTCGTTACAATATATATATATACATATACATACATATATATATATATATATATATATATATATATATATATATATATATATATATATATATACTATATATTTAATAATTTTGTATTTGGAAGAGTAATAAAATAAATGTTTTGTTAAATTGTTTTAAAAAAATTATAATATTATATAAATATGTATTTAATTATTCAGAAAGATTTGTTGTAAATAAAACATAAATATTATTATTTTCAGTAATTTCTAATGATTGCATCATTAACAATTATTTATAGTTATTCACAAACATCTACAGTATTTAAATTTAAAAACTGTTGAAGGTATCAGGATGGGTCAAAACCCGGCCTGAAAAAAAAATTCAAATGTATTCATAATTTTTTTTTCTAATGATATTAATAAATAAAATTTTTTTTTAATTTCAAATTGGTGCACCTCATTTAATATGCAAACAACTTTACCAATTCAAAAACCGCAATATATTAATTCAGTACCGATTGATGAAATATTGTTTTCCGGAAATTTTGAAAAAGGTCACTGGATTTGTATGTATTATAATAATAAAATAATTCATATATATATGGCAGTTTAAATCTTAAATATCTACGAGATGAGCATAAGATTTATATAAACAGATTATTTCCAAACAAATCATAATTGAGCATAGTTTTCGAAACAGTACAACCACAAACAGATAATTATGAATGCAGCCTTTTTGCAATTGCTTTTGCTGTTACGATACTTTTTAATTATGGCCATCTTGTTTAAGATATAATGTTTCTCAAATGCAATCACATTTATTAGAAATTTTTGAAACGTAACAAATAAGAATGTTTTCATTTTCACATAATTATAATAATACAAATATCAATAACGATAATCCTTTGAACATGATAAGAAGTATTTTCATGAGCCATGTTCCAATAAAATACTATTGAATTTAGATATCGCACGGTGCTCCCAAAGAAGTTTAAAAACAAATTTAATGTAACTTTAAAATTTCATCTGAGAATTTCTAGGTCTATTACATAATTTAGGCATCATTTTTTAAATCGTTTTACATGACCAATTTGGAGAAAAATAGGTAAAAATAAAAAAAAAAAATTCAAAACTAAACAATTTTATTTTATTTATAAAAAATGCTCAAAATATTTGGAACGTAGGTATAATAGTGAAAATATAATAAAATTGTAGAAAATCTGCCTTATGTTATGGAGCTATCGAGCTCAAATATTAAAATTAATGTGGAAAAATAGTTTTATAGCTATTTGCGTATAGATACATAGTATTCAAAGAATGACTCTTTGACATATAAAAAAAATGGACATTGAATAAAAATTCAGGGCCCAAAATAATATAAGACTTACAAAAATATGGCCCAAAAAAAGCTTTTGACTAATAAGTACTAATTATATAGGATACAATAAAAAGTTGCTACTCTTATTACCAAAAGACTAGACACTTTAAAAAATGCGTAGAACCGGAGAAACGGAAAAAAAACTAGTTCCATTTTAATATAATACGCGCAAAATTTATCTCGCTCCTGACGTCACTCGGTTGCATTTTCATATATTATATTATTATATATAAATTTGGTAATTTCATTGACAATAGTAGTTCAATATCAAAGATGTATAAAATTTTTTTTCACATATTCATATCATTATATTATACTGCATTAAAATAAAAAATTTTTTAATTTTTCGTAAATTAATAAGCTTCAATAAAAGTGAATAATTATTATTGACAATCATAATAAAAGCAAAATGTTCATATTACCATCAACTTTTACAGGAAGTCCGCGTCCCTTATATCAAAATTTTCTTGATCTGATGACATTAGTACGAAGAATTGGGAAACCAGACATTTTTATTACTATGACATCCAATTCGAAATAGGGAAAAATCACAAATAATATAGGGCTAAGTGGAGAAGTAACAGATAGACCAGATATTGTTGTTGAAAAATTTTATCAAAAACTAAAACTATTGATAGAGCAAATTTCTGAAAAACATATTTTGGGAAAATGCCTTGCCTATTCATACGTAGTAGAATTTCAAAAGAGAAGATTACGGCATGCCTATATGTTAATATATGTTAATATTTTTAAGTAAAGATGATAAAATTTACAATAGTGATGAGCTTGATAAATTTATAGTAGCTGAAATTCCAAATTGAAATGAGAATTCCAGATTATGTGAAATAGTTAAACAATTTATGATCCTTGGCCCTTGTGAAGATCAAAATAAAAAATCACCTTGTACGGCTAAAGAATCAGGAAAATGTCCAAAAAATTTTTCAAAACAATTTAATAAAACTACAATACTGACAAATAGTTATCCTATTTATCGACGAAGAAATAATAAAAATGAGATATTATACACAAAAAACAAGTGGACAGACAATAGATTTGTGGTTTCTGATAACCCGTATTTCTTACTTAAGTTTAACTGTCATATTGATATTGAATTAAATTCAACAATAGGAGTTATGAAATAATTATTTAAATACTGCTTCAAAGGACATGATCGTGCATTTATCGAAATAAAACCAAGTGAAATAAATACGGAAAGTGATACTAATGATGAAACGGATGAAACGAATGATTTAGATATGTTTCATGATGAAATTAAACAATATGTAAACACAAGATACGGTTGCTCACCAGCAGCTATGCATCGCATATGGGAATATAATATTAGTGAACTTTCTCATACAATTTATATATTAGCCGTTCATAATGAAAATAAACAATATGTGTATTTTAAAGAAGGATCCGAACACGAAATTGATAAGAAAAGTGTAAATACAACACTAAAAGCGCGGTTTAAACTTAATAAAAGTGACCCAAAGTCACATAATTACTTTAATTCTGATATATCGCAACATTATGTTTCTAATCGAATACATAAAACATGGACGGGAAGAATAAAAACTATGGAACCTATTCTAACCGGAATGTACTTAGTTAATCGAAAACAAAGAGAAAGATTCTTTTTAAGATTACTTCTGCTTTACGTTAAAGCTGCAACATCTTTTGAAAGATGAATAACTTTTGATGGAATTACATAGCCAACATTTTTTGAAGCAGCAAAAGCAAGAAATTTAATTGAAATCGATGATGAATGGGATAAATGTTTAGAAGAATCTTGTAAATCTCGATTTCCAGGAGATCTTTGTCAATCATTTGGTTACATTTGTACATTTTACAATCCAATTAATGCTTGATAATTATATGAAAAATATAAAATCTACTTTTATCCTCCAAAAATGAATAAACAAAAAGGTAAAGAATATGCATTAAGCATAATTATTGATATTTTAACTAATAATGGATTCCAATTAAGTGACTTCAATTTACCTACTTCAGAATACTGTATTAAAAATAACGAAATTGAATATAGTACAGTAAATACTGTTAATAATATTTAGTCAATTATTGATACTCTAACATATGCTCAAACGACTATTTGTAATACAGTATTAAATTTATTAAATACAAAGTGCACTGAAAAGTATATATATCTAGACGATCCAGGTGGAAGTAGTGAAAGCTACTTATCAAATATAATTAGAACTTATCTAAAAATTTATGGAATCAACTATTTAGTTGTATCATAGACAGGTATAGTAACTAATTTATTACAAGACGGTGTGACAGTACATACAGCATTTAAATTAGTCTTGAACATATCTGAAGACACAATATGTGATATCAGTGCAAATAGCGACATAGGTAAAAAAATGAAAAGTGTATCAATTTTTATCTGGGATAAAATCACAATGACTTTAAAATGCGCTTTTGAAGCCGTTGATCGCATGTTTAAAGATGTATGTGATAATAATTATCCGTTTAGAGGAAAAACATTTATCATATCAGGTGATTTTAGACAAACATTGCCAAAAGTAAAACATAGAAATAGATCACAGATAGTAGAAAATTGTGCAAGAAAAAGCTATTTATGGGAACATTTTTAATGTATGTCTTTATAAGAAAATGAACATTTATCGGAATCATTAAAAATTGGTTACTTAATATAGGAAATGGTAATTTCCATTCAAAATATGAAAACGGAAATAAAGTTATACAAATTCCAAAAGAAATATTGTCAAAGCGCAATCTAATCGATGAAATTTACGGGCATAATATAAATATTATAAATTGTGACTATTACGAAAATATTATATTAGCACTGAAATACGTAAATGTAATAGAAATAAATGAAAAAATTTTATCAAAAATAAATGAACCAGTGATGGAGTACTTGAGCATTGACTCTGCAAATGATGTAAATGACGAAAGTTCAGACGTAATTTTCGCCAACAGAATTTTGAAATTCTTTAACGCCCAACGATTTACCTCCACATAAATTATAATAAAAAAAAGGAGCTATAGTCATACCTCTAAGAAATGTTAATTTGAATGAAGGACTTTGTAACGAAACTCGATTAGTAATAACGCAATTAAAACAATTTACTATTATTGCGCGAATATTAACAGGAAGTAAAAAAGGGAGCACTATATTCTTACCACGTATGACCTTATCAGCAAATGATGAACTGCCATTCTAGATGACCAAAAAACTATTTCCTGTGAAACTTGCACATGCAATGACTATTAATAAGTCGCAAGGACAACCATTTAAAAAGTAGGAGTGTATTAACCAACACTAATTTTTAGTCATGGGCAGTTATACGTGGTGCTTTTAAAGACAACTAATAAAAGAATTGAAAATATTAACAGAAAAATCAAGAAAAGCTAAAGATGGAATGGTCTATACTAAAAACGTCGTTTACAAAGGAATATTATAAAACCACAATACAAAAATTAAATATAATGAATAAGAAAATAAAATCAAACATATTTAAAACTCTAATTTGATATTAAATAGAAGAAAATTAAAAATTATGAAGTACAGTTTAGCGCTGTATGCTTAAAAATCACGGATGCTATTTTTGTTCCGTGCCATTGAAAAAACGCGATTGCTTTTTTAAATACTGTGTGGTTAAAAAAATGTGGCTGTTATTGTAAGTGCTGTGATTGCGAAGAATGCTAAAACTACTGTAAGCGCTGTGTAATTAGAAATTCACGACTGTTTTTCAGAGCACTATCTTATTTAAAAAACGCTGCTGCTATTTTAAGAGCTAAAGATGAAAAACGCAACAACTATTGTAAGCGCTCTGTAATTAGAAATTCGCAATTGCTTTTCAGAGCACTATCTAGTTTAAAAAACGCAGCTACTATTTCAAGAGCTAAAGATGAAAAACACAACAACTATCGTAAGCGCTGTGTAGTTAAAAATTCGCGGCAGCATTTTTGAGCGCTGCATGGCTAAAAAAATGCGGCTACTATTGTAAGCGCTGTGTAATTAAGTATTCACGGTTGCTATTTTGAACGCTGTGTAGTTAAAGGAATTCGACCGCTAATGTGAGCACGGTGTTATTGATAAAACGCAAGTTTTATTGTAAACGTTCTATAATAAAAATAACACGACTGCTATTGTAAGCGCTGAGTTATTATAAAAACGCGGACATTAATATTAGTGCTAAGCAAAAAAAACTGAAATTATTATAAAAAGTAACGTCTCAAGCAGGATCTCTTATAATAAAGAAGACAATCTGAATAAATTAAATAGTACGAGAAAATATAATTAAAAATAATCACTATAGAATCAAGCCTTCCTGGATTAAAGCTTTAGTTGATGATTTCTCGAAATGCTTCTAATCAATTACAAATATAAGTTCAGAATTGAAAATATTTATCTAGAATTTTTTTTTAAATCAGAATAAACTATAATAATGGCTATTTATTTAGATTATCTTCTCTCATAAAGCTTTACTGATGAGTCCTACAAACATATCTGGGGCGAAAAGTAAAATTTGAAATTCACTAAATAATAAACATATCATTATCATCATCATCATCATCATAATCATCAACTTAAACATTAGCATCAATATGTAGATGTACGTGTGTATGAACAGGAGCAAAGAAACAGAGTCAAAGGGCGGCATCAGAGTCACGGAACGATTTTATAAAAAGGAAGACAGGGAGACGGACACGTAGACAAAAAAAAGAGACGAAAAAATGAGACACAGAACAGAGGAACGGAAATGAACAAACGGAGACAGAGAGACGATAACGGAAGAATAGAGACCGAGAGACGTAGACGGAAGGATGGGGACATAGACAAAAAGACAGAGATGGAAACAAAGAGACAAAGACAGATGAACAGAGACAAAGAGACAAAGACAGAGAAATAGAGACAAATAGACAAACACGAAAAAGCGGAGACGAAGTGACAAAGATGAAAGAACGGAGACAAAAAGACGGAGACAGAGAAACGGAGACACACGGAGATAGGGAGACGAAGACGGAGTGGGAGACGAAGAGACAGAGAGGGAGACGGAGAGACGGAGACGAAGAGACAGAGAGACGAAGACGAAGTGATGGAGATGGAGTGGCGGAGACGGAGAAACGGAGAAAGAGAAATGGAGATGGAAAAACGGAAACGGAGAGACGGAGACGAAGTGACGGAAACGTAGAGACAAAGACAAAGAAACGGAGATAAAGCAATGGAGACGAAAAAACGGAGACAGCGACGGAGAGACGGAGAGATTGAGATAGAGTAAGGGAGACGGACAGACGCAGAAGGAGAATCTGAGACGGAGAGATGGAGTGATGGATATTGGGTATGTGTGTGTGTACATGAGTATGTGTATGTATTTGGATGTGTACATGTGTATGTATGTGTATGTTAATGCTGCACTTGTGTATGTGTATGTATGTGACAATAATGCAAAAGTTATTCACGTAAGAAAAAAAAAGTTGCAATTCTTTACTTAATATAATAAATATATATATAAGTAGTAATAAGATAAGATTTTTAAATAAATACTATTCACAAGTTTTTGAAAAAATTTTTATGGACAATTATAAGTTTTGTAAGCACCTGTATTCATAAAGTCATGCTTTTATATTAAGTCAAGTATTTCATTTAATTTAAATTAACCCTCTGTGGGTAACCTGGGTTTTTCTTAAATATTTAACCTTACTAAAAATTGTCAAATCAAGTTGAAATTTATTCAACCCAATATAATTGTTGATTAGTTAACTTATACATAATTGTTTCAGACGAATTGTGAACCTGCTCCGTCGCTCGTACTTCTGCTGGCTGCATAATAATTGCCGAGGACGACAATTTCCCTAAGTAAGGGGGGGAGGGGTGTTGCGTGACAAAATTATTAAATCTTCTATTTTTGTGTTTTCACTTCATTAAAATTAATTTTTGAAATAAACGTGCTAAAACTTTCTCATAGCACGTTTATTTTCGCTGACATTATAGAACAATAGAGATTATTTCAAACCGTTTTCATTCATTTCGTAATACAACTTTGATCGGTTGTCATTACGTCAGACCAACTAGTGTGAGAACAGCAATTAACCAATTTGACTTCATTTCTCTCTCCTCCATCTCTACTACCTGCAGGGTTGAGGCTGAGGTAGGGAATGGGTGAAGGAAGGAGAGCATCTTCAAGCAGTGAGTTAGAGAGAGAGAGTGTATAAATTGACACAACTCTGTCTGCTAATTGTTTGAAGAAGAATTTGTAAAAAGCTCTCTCCCCTTTTTTGCGCTCGAGAACAACGTAGAGAAGAGAGAGAGTTACGTATGACCATTCCGCGCCGGGCAATGTTCTAGAGCGGGCTGGTGGGTCCTTTGTGGGACCCCCAGCCCCCGCGATTTTCAGTTAAGTTGAGAGTAACATTTTAATAGTTTTGAGACATATTTTTCTGTGTTAATATTTCAAACATAAGTAACAATTTTCTAATATTCAGTTATTTTATTAAATTGATAGTTTAGAACGATACTACATAAGATTCAAATTCCAGCGTGTTTTAAATTCTGTTAGTATTAATCTGGACTATTACTTTATGAATGTCGAAATTCATTTCAACTTTAAAATTTGAATGATTCAATCAAATGCGCGGCAAAGGGTTTTAATGGATGTACTAGAAAGATTCTTCTGCAAAGCCGAGTTCATTTGCCAAGAAGAGCGACGAAGCAGCGCAAATACAGATAAATGGAAAAATAAAAACAACTAGAGTATTAATTATTTTTTCCAACGCGGTGAGCAAAAACCGATTTTCGGTGCCTGTTTTGAGTAAGCAAAATATTGCGTTACCTTACTTGATGAGGGAATGTGGTATTTTGCTCACTCAGAATAGGCACCAAAATCGGATTTCGTTCACCTTATTGGGAAAAATTTTATATCCCACTCGTGACAAAATAGGTCATCCACTCGTCTTTTTTGCTCACTAGTAGGGTAATGTACTATTAATTAATTTTAATCAAACTAAAAATAATCAGTGTAGTAATTAATTTTGAAATGAGAATGCTTGATTGCCAACCATGTTAAAACGTTAGTGCGTTGGACAAGATTGATAAGTAATTTAAATTTATAATTGTGAATCAACTTTCTAAAACCCTTGACGTTATTTTTAATACTAAATAAATTCTACTTAAATTGCAATAATATCAGAATTGATTTTTGGCCTTGATCACTTTCTGATCAGTCCTTTGAATTTATAAATTGACTAAGCGCGGATAGCTCAGTGAAATTGTTTTAATTCATTTAGGATTTTCTCATAAGATTTATAAATCTTTTCTTTATTTGAGTTCCTCAACATTTAAATTATTCACATGCGATTAAAGTAGAAACCGGTCCAGTAATGTAATTAGTCGATAAACTTTTTTTTTCTCTCTCTTTATAAATAGTAACAAATCAATTTCATAATTTTCAACCGTAAAATGCTTAATCTCTCAACTTTAAAATATCAAATCTTAGTTATAAAACAAAGTATTACGTACCCCTGTTTTGGCAACGAGGGGGCACGTTACAAATTGGCGCCCAAATAGGAATAAGTGTTATTTGGTCGAGGTCCCCTCTGCCAAATGTTGTTTTTACTTCGGTGAATTTACCGAGCTGTATGGTTTGACATTCGTCTCAGAAAAACCCTAAAGTCGCGTTGCCACCGGATCATTAGTGATAAATCAAAATAGTTCCTAAAATTTTTTATAATGTATTACGTAAAAAATAAAAAAATATAAAACGAGACTTTCAGTGAATATAAAGTTTTAATTGACAAATTAGTGAAAAGTGATAATAATAATAGAATCAAACTTTTTTTATCTAGACAAAATTTTCTTTTAATTCTCTTAATTCATCAAAGAGATATTTAACTGTAAATTTCCTAAGTGTAATTTATGAATATCACTGATTTTTATAAGAAAAAGAAGAGAAAAATTTAAATTAAATATAATCTTATAATAATGATTATTCAAGTAAAGTCATCAACAAACATATATAGAAATTTTGAAAAAAATATATTGCTCTGATGAGAGAATTTTGTTTTCTTAATAATTGAATAAAAATGAAAAGCCTCGTCCATATGCCAGTTATCATCATGTCAAAAATGTAGAAATCATGAAAACGAAGTGAATAAGACAATCGTCAAATCTGACAGATAAAAAAAAAGAAAAGAATAACGTAATATTAATTCTGTTAGTAAATAAAATGACGGGTATGAACAAGTATGATTATAATATGGAAAATTCAAAATAGTCTAAAAATTTGTTACAAAAAAAATATAATGTTAAATTCTATAATACAAAAATTATTATTCAAAAGAAAAAATTTTCTTTGATAATGAAAATGTATTCAGGTTTCATTTACTAAAAAAATTTGACTTGACCCATCAATAAAGTATTACCTTTGAAATTGTTTAATTATTACTACAAAAATTATTATATTGAAGAAAATTATAAATGCAATCACTATAAATCAGGAAAAATAAGATTATAAATTACATTGACAGAAATACAATATAATACCTGGTTTAAAAATCAACAAATTGCAAGTATCTTTCAAATATTTATAAAAATTAATTTTATTATTAGTAACAATTCTACTTACAGCAGTTTCTTTTTCTAAATTGTTTCAATTAGTTGGATAATGAACCTAAAATCATTACAGATGATTATTGCTATTTTACCTATGGTACACTCAATTCAATGATTGCTTAATTCATGTCATATAGTGTATAAGTATAGATTTCAGTTTTGCAATAAACCCATGTAGTATACGCATATCGACATTTTTACCACAAAATTTCTGTAGACTTGCATTATTTAATGATAACTTCCATTTCTAATTATATTATGTTGGTCAAGCCCTAATAAAAAAACAATACAGAATAAATTAAAATAACAGAAACTTTCTGTTCATGAAGTCATTTATGAAGATACAAATTTTAAAACTAATATGATATAGACCTTCCTATATCATAATCTTAATATTACTGGTAAAATTTTCCTTACAACTGAAAAGTCATTTTTTGTCTGAAATCTTTATATTAGAGCGAAAACCATATTATTATAATTCGCTTACACCTTGCATAAAAATTCAAAATATTAAACAATAATTTAGATTAAATACGCGTTATTCTTAGGATTTGTTTTATCAGCAAGACAAATAGAACTTTAAAAATATAAAGTTTTTCTAAATTTCATGTTCAATATAGTTAATTATTCTGAACAGATAATCTTTATATTAAAATATTTAAAAAAATAAAATTTTTAAAATAAAGTTTGCTATAATCTTTTCAAAAAATTCAGTTATTATGTTTGATTGAATAACCTAAGATAATGAATATTTTCTTTTTGATATTTCAAATTCTCAACGAAATATTATGGTTTTATTAACAGTATACAAGATATTGTTAATAAAACCATTGTAAAATCCAATTATCATGACTAAACCAAATTCGATAAATTAGACTTTTAAGGAAGAATTAAACTTTTCTAAATTGCATATAAAAATGTAACTAAAATTGAATTAAAATAAGCCGTTAATATAAACCTTTAGAAACAAATTTTGACTATTTTAGTAATTAAAAAATTTTTTCGAGGGAGAAAAAAAAATCGTGAAGAAAATTCAATAGTTAAAAGCGGCTGCAGTGAATTCTTCATAAATCATCAGAAATAAAATATTGTCATCACCTTGACTTCGTTGAGCAACATATTACACCAGCCACGGGTTTAATTCACTCACTTTAGTCAACGACAAGTGTATAATTACAATTTCAAACAGAATTCTTCCCAAGCTAAATCCTACCTTGTCATATTTTCGCAGAATTTAAGACTAAGCAGAAAAACAATACTGGGATTTTCATATAATTTGTGAGCGATCTCACGATGGTAAAACGATAACAGTTAAAATCAGCGAAAACTGACTATCTAAAATAATATTTTATTCTTACAAAACGACATAAAATATGAAATGAAATATGATTTCCTGTAATGATGATACTTAGGCAGAACGGAAGCGAGACAATGCAAGAATGTAACAGGATTCTCCAACAGTGCACATAAGCTATTAAAAAAAATATATTTTAATGAATTAACAATTTATTAGTGGATTAGATGTCTAATAAGAAAAATAGAAAAAAATTAAACTGAACAAAAAACATAAAAATATGAATATAATTTGATTTATGGCTTAAATTATGTCAGATTCTGTATTATTTATAATAAAAAAGGAAAACAAAAATAACACTAATAAATTGTTGAAGAAAATAAGTAATCATATTCTAATATAATAACTACTATAATTGGCTGTTATTTATGTTATACAGGTTTCCATTTGAAATATAGTCCTACCTACTAAAATAAGGACGTCACTAGATTTACAGAAAAGAAAGATTATAAACGACAAACTAACTAAAATGTTAACATAAACGAAAAGATGATATGAAAAATCTTTCTTTTAAATAACTTAATTATTAATAATAAACAAGCAGTATGAGTGTCACTAAATAATTTCTTTAACCACGTGCGCGATGTAAAAAAAAAATAAAATTACGTGGAAATAATAATGAACCAAATATGTGAAAAAAAAACAATTAAGTAGCGATGGTGAAAAAACAATCGTAAAATACAATGAATAATAAAATGAAATATGAAAAGATAAACGTATTATATGTAAGGGGAGGGACATTCGATTATATAAGATTTGTCAGATGGTTAAAATTTAGATGGGTTTTTCGGTTCTGCATAGTGCACGATGAAGGACATAGATTAAGCCAGTCTTGCATAAAAGGATGTATCTTTCGAATGAAACTGATTAAAAAAAAGAACTACGAATAAAAATATTGAAAATAATAAATACTAAAGTGACAAAAATATGAGTGCTGCACCCCTGAATCTTGCAGTGCGATTTTTGTCATTACGTGGAGCGAAATAAAAATGTTGCACCCTTGGATCTTGTAGCATGATTATTTCACTTTTAATGAGGAGATACAACAGTAATTTTTATGTGGAAGAGAAATAACTTGGAGTGTGCATGCTGCACCCCTGGATCTTGTAGCGCGCATTCCTCTTATGTTTCTCCATGAGCAGGTGAAGATAAAAATAAGAGTGTTGCACCCCTGGATCTTGTGACAAGATTTTTATTTTTTATAGGGGGGTACTGTGTATTTTATTTTTCGATGAAGAATTTGATAAAAAAAGAAAAATTAAGAAGATAAAATAAATAGATAAAAAAATTATTACAAGAAGGAATGATTATTTTTTTTTTTTTAATTTTTTCTATACAATGACACTCATGTAATTAACAAAACAACAATGCCGTCTGGGGACGCCCAAAAAAAGCGAAGCTTCGTATAAAGCGTAAAAACTAAGCGTTAAAAAAATAATGGAAAAAATACGTGAGGGAAAAAAATTAAGACTTGCGAAAAGAGAAAAGAAAAGCCTTGAGAGATAAAAGAAAATAAAGATTTAAGAAAATAAAAAATTAAGAATTGAAAAAAAAGTCTTGGGGGATGAAACGAAATAAAGACTTGGGAAAAAATTAGATAAATTAATATTTTGGGAGATAAAAAAATATATTTAAAATAAAAAACACGCCCAAAAACGTAAGGCTACAGCAGAGCTCTCTTTTTCTTCTAATCGTGAAAAGAGCTCCGCTGTAGGCTTGTGTTTTTGGAAGTGTTTTTTATTTTTAATGTATTTTTTTTATCTTCCAAAATATATTAATTTTTTTTATTTTTTCCTTTATTTCGTTTTATTCCCCAAGACTTTTTTTTTCAACTCTTAATTTTTTATTTTCTCAAATCTTTATATTTTTTTTTATCCCTCAAGACTTTACTTTTTTCTTTTCTTAAATCTTTATTTTTTTCCTTCACGTATTTTATTCATTATTTTTTTTAATGCTCAGTTTCTACGCTTTATACAAAGCTTCACTTCTTTCGGGCGTCCTCAGACGGCACTGTTGTTTTTTTATGTCCTTCAAGTAGTAGAAATGTTAAAATAATTTGAATACTGTAATTTTTGCATGATAAGATTTATTAATTAGTTTTATGTACAAAGTTTTAACATACAATAATAAAATCATTCATAAATTTGTATTATTTTTCTTTCTCTGTCTGTATTCTCTCAGTCTTTCTGCATTTAATTTTCTTTTTCTATAAAATAATTTTATTCGATAATTTTTAAATTATTTTTAATAATTTTAAAGACATAGTAAATAAAGTAAAAACCCCAAAACACGATCACTCATCGAGAAAATGAGGTTAATTTGAATGAAAATAACAGAAAAAGAAATTAGGTATTGATCGCGTTTTAGGATCTTTACCATTATTATTGTACACAAAAAGCACGCGTATTTGCGCGCGTGTGTGTGTGTGTGTGTGTGTGTGTGTGTGTGTGTGTGTGTGTGCATGAGTGTATATGAACTCAATATAAAGGTTATGTATGTCAGGACGTGCGTGCAAATGTGTCACGTATAAGAAGATATGCTTGTATAAAATTTCAAATGATTTCTAAACATACCTTGAAGGTTCGTGAGTTTTTGCATGATCTGAATTGTCGGCAGATTATGTTTCCGACTCTTTCTTCATTGTTCCTTGTTGAGAATGAGAATTATTCTCTGGATCACTCTCCATGTCTCACTTACTATTTGCATATAAAATTATAGTTTTATAACACAATAAAAAAACGAATACAATAACACGACGGCAAAGTTCACAATTCTATTCTTATAGAATTACAATTTACACGATTTGTTAACAATCGACAGGAAGCGGGATAAACGAAACAGCGCATCGCAACGGGTATTAAAGAAAAAGATATAGAAAGCGATGACGGATATGAGTGAGAGAGAGACAGAAGGCCACGCACACTGAGTTAGGGAGAGGTGGGGATGGGAGGCAGTGTGCACGTACGAGCAAGATATATATACATAAGCGCCGGAACTGCAACTCTGTATACCTATATATATCGTGTAACGCTTTCAAAATCTGACGCTTAGCACGGATAGAGTGACCACGCGGCGAGTGCCCAGAACGTTCGGATAAGAGCTTCGATTCGAAAATCATAAATTGAAGAAGGTTGGCTTTCCTAACTCATTCATTGATAATAAGAGAAATTTTTTTTTTTTTTTTTAAATTAACAGAAACAAACAATATTAAAGTTATTGTTTCAAAATCTACACTATTTTAACTGTTTAAATTTAAAGCAAATTTAACCAATTCAATATGGCTACATTATCGTTAATGAAAATAATAACTTGCAGAATTCATAACTCAAAATGTACATGCGTACATCACTATATAGTCACACACTTCCATCTTTTAAGATATTTTCCTTCTATAATATAATTTCACAAATTATTGTTTTATAATTAAAATTGTACTACATATATATTTTTATATTAGGAGCAGGCCGGATTCGTTGTCCTTGTCTAATTGAGATTTTTATTATTTACTGAAGTATCAAACGGTGTATCTGCAAATTGAAGGTTGAGCGCAATAGATATTATTATTACAAATATTTATGCACAAAAAGAAAAAATCTATCGCTTTGTTTCTGAGAAAAGTAAGTAACACAAAAATATTATAAACGTAAACTTTTACTTCGGCGCACAGAGGGGAAAAATGGACAAAACTCTCCCTCAGTCACAATTTTCAATCGATCCTGATAATTTTTTTTTGTAAATACTCAGGACATCTAAAACTACATGTCTGCTTGCGACCACACCATTCCTATCAAATGATCCCGTTTAATACTACGCCAATTGTCAAATATCATGAACCTTTATTTTCGAAATCGGTAAAACAAGTATCATCTAGAAAAATCGAGTGAATGAAAACTTCTACCGTAAGATTCTAGTGTAAATATACATTCCCAATGCAAAATTGAAAATAACCACAGTTCTGCAACTTTTTGTTAATACAATATTGTTGAAGATTGGTGAAAAATCCTAAATACATGTAGTACTGTGAGAAATCGTTATCCTAACATCAACATACAACTTAAAACCCACAAATCCACAAATCCCGAATCTATAAGCCCCCAAACCCCAAATCCATGAATCCCCAAACCTAAAATCCATAAGCCCCCAAACCTTAAACCTACAATACTCAAACCCCAAATTCATAAACGCCCAAACCCACCAACCCCAAAGCCTAAATCCATAAACTTCCAAATCTCAAACCTACAAACTCCAAATCCATAAACCCCCAAATTCCAAATCCACAAACCCCGAACCCCAAATCCATAAACCCCTAAACCCAGAACCCATGAACCCCCAACCCCAAATCCATAAATCCACTAACCCCAAATCCCCAAACTCCAAATCCACAAACCCCCAAACTCCAAACCCATAAACTACAAACCCCAAATTCATAAGCCCCCTAACCCACGAACCCCAAATCTATAAACGCCAAAACCCCAAATCCGCAAACCCCAAACCCACAAATTCCGAATCCACAAACCCCAAACGTACAAATCCTAAATACACAAATTCCAAATCCACAAACCGCAGAATCTGTCATATAGGCAGACACACCAAAAAAGAATGCAGTATTATAAACTATAACATCAAGTAAATTTAGTCACTTGGAAAGAGTTGATTATCTCTTTCTGTGTTATATACAATAAATGATTTCATTTTATTAAACTTATTGCCTTAACTTCATTGGTTTTAGTTATGTTTCAACTTACTCACACATATCACCACGAGGAAGGTTAAAATTCGGACTTTGATATGTTTTTTTTTGGTTTTTGTTTATTTTTTAATTTTTTTGTATTTTTTAATTTTTCCAATTTTTTTTTATTTTCTGATAATTTTAATTTTTTTTTTTTTTTTTTAAATATTTTTAATTTTTTTTGGTATTTTTTTAATGTTTGTGATTTTTTTTAATTTTTAATTCTGTATTATTTTTATATACATTTTAATCTGATATAGAATTATTTTAAACACGAATTTTGAAGTCATTTTAAGAATGTTTGTGCATCTTTTGTGAGTTCTTTCGATTTTTGTTCTTTTATATGTCTTAATGCACTAACCATAGGATCTGATGCAATAAGCATGTAGTGCATTATGTCAGTATTAGTTTTTGTTCTTTGATACATTCTGCTGTGTTGATTACGAGCTTTTCGAAAGACTTTATGATTGGCTTCTTGTGCTTCTTCTGAAAACCAACCTATTGGTGCTGGAAATTCCTGCATAATATCACAACCATGTATTAACACTTTATGTACAGAAGGTGGCATAGGGTACCAAGGGTATAAACTAGTACATAGCTTTTTCTATACAATTTAGCTGTTTCTATACAATAATCTTTAAACTTAGGAATATTAATCTTCGCTCGTTAAGAAATAATTTGTAAAACTGTGTATAACTTTTCTATCATTTTTTCGTTGATTCCTGTAATGTTTGAAATTATTCTTGCTCCACTGAAAAAAGCGCGAGCAACATTTCCAGTATTTGTTGTTCCAACACCTTGTTTTACTACATCAACTGTTAAGTTTAAATATTTTTTTAATAAATTTTGAATTTGTTGTTTTTTTTCTTTTTGTATCTTTTTATTTTCTCCGCTTGCAAATCCTTTTTCAAAACCTAAATTATATGATAAATGTAAAACATATTCCACAAAACGTATCCAGCTATGCAAGATAGGAAAACCAAACTTGTAATTTTTGTCATTATAAGAAAGTGTTTGTACTTTTGATATATCGTTAATGAACTTTGGACCAACCATACAAATATCACATCTTGAAGCTTTTTGTCCTGTCAAAATATAACACACTTTACCGTCTATCATTGTACATCTTAAATCAAATAATACATGAAATGTCATATTTTTAAAAGTAAGAATATAAGTTTTTACTTTACTTAATACCTTGAAGTAGTAATTATAATTTTTTACGACAACATCTTTAGTTTCCTTAGTAAACTTAAAATTCATTGGACGACAATTCAAAACAGATGATGGTTTGTCGTTGGTTTACAAAACATTGTTTTTATTTTCTAATCGTAGTGGAACAAGTGTCGTCATCAATACTGATGCATCTGAATCCGGTGTATGATTCAACTCGTATTCAGAATCACTGGCATCTGAATTAGATAAGTCGGAATCAGTATCATTTACGAATGGGATGTGCCTCGCTTGCCTAGTTGTTTGTTGGCCAGAGGCACCATCCATTCCCCATTCAGCCAAAAAAAATAGTTTTTCACCTATTGAATTTCTTAATTCTTTTTCATCTAGAGCATCAAGTATTCTTTGCAATGTATGGTCCAGTAAAGCAATTATATCTACTTTTGACCAATAATTGTTGCTAGTAACATGTAATGGGTAACAACATTTTCTAGCTTCTATTATCTTTTTATAATGCGGATACACTTGAATGCCATATATATCTTTGTTATGATATCTTAACTTGTCGTACTTAGCCTTTGATAATCCTACATCTACGTACATAGCTATGAATTTATTAATGTTCTGGTTAGTTTCTTTTTTAGCGATATTGAGAGCTTGTAAGAGTTCTTCTTTACTGTGATTAGCAGCAAGTTCTTCCGAGCGTCTCTTTTTCGTCTTCGGACATCCTTCTTCAAAAGAAGAACGTGGTTTACCATTTGACCTACTCGATTTTTCGATATGACTCGTTGTTGCGCGATTCGATGTTGAAGCATCTGAATAGTTCACAATAAAATTTTTTTCCAAAAAGCTTTCGTATTTTAATTGAAAACGAGATTTATTGCAAGAAACAGTAGTCCAATAATTACTGAAATGTGGAGAAAAATTTGCCTTTAATACTTCTCAGATCCTTTTTTCTACATCTACAGAAAAAAAAAATTTTGATTTTAATGTAGACACGAGTAAATCCAGCTTATTAGTATTTTTATTACCATTATGTTCCCAAATCATGAAACATAGGCCACGAAACTTCAACTGGATAGATGTCATTAAGGAACTTTAATTTAGAATAAAGAAAAATATATATATTAGAAAAATCTTATTTAACCATCAGCAATATATCAGCAATAGATTAGGAATAATATAAAGTATATTCTTTTTAACGTGTACAATATTTTTTAAATGTAATTTTTCATAGTTCAATTTTATAGAATTAAAGCTAGTTTTAGTCTCTAAAAACTATACATCACTTGGTAATATTATAAATTAACAAATTATGACAGCAATCGCGAATATAAAAATTAATTAATAAGTAAGTATAAAGAATATTATTAAATGAATAATCCTTTAATTAGTTTTCATGTAATGTTGTACATAACGATACACTAATTTATCTTACTGCTATATAAATATGAGAATACCCTGAAAGTGATACTAAATCCTTTTTCTAAAGACTCGATTGAATATTATCGTATTTATCTTTGTTTAATGGAAAAAAGCGAACATTCATACTCCTAACAAATATGGATTTTAAATTTGTAGTTTTGTAAATTGGAAGTCAGTGAATTTAAGTTATTCGTTCAAGATTTAAAGGTTTCAAGTTAACAGATTTTAGTTAGGAATTCGAATAAACTAGGATTTCAAATGTATGAGTTTAAGAAATTTAAATACAAAAGTTTCAGATTTGTGGGTTTAAAATTTTTAAGTTAGTTAGGTTTGGGGTTTGTGATTTTCTTTTTGTTGGTTTGGAGCTTGTGGGTTTGGGAGTTTATGAATTTGGAGTTTAGGGTTTGCGGATTTGGAATTTGGGCGTTTATGGATTTGGGGTTTGTAGGTTTGAGATTTGGGGATTTATGGATTTAGGCATTGGGGTTGGCGGATTCGGGATTTGGACATTTATGAATTTGGCGTTTGAGGTTTGTAGGTTTGGGGTTTGGGGGCTTATGGATTTGAGGTTTGAGGTTTGTAGGTTTGGGGTTTGGGGGCTTATGGATTTGGGGTTTAGGGTTCATGGGTTTTGGGTTTAGGGGTTTATAGATTTGGGGTTTGGGGATTGCGGATTTGGAATTTGGGGGTTTGTGGAATTGGGGTTTAGGTGTTTATGGATTTGGGATTTGGCGGTTTATGGATTTGGGGTTTGGGGTTTCTGGATTTCGGGTTTGTAGGTTTGGGGTTTGAGTATTCGGGGCTTAAGGTTTATGGATATGGGGTTTGTGGTTTGTGGGTTTGGAGTTAGGAGGTTTGTGGATTTGGAGTTTGGGGATTCGGGGTTGGTGGGTTTATGGATTTGGGGTTTGGGGTTCATGGGTTCTGGGTTTAGGGGTTTATGGATTTGGGGTTCGGGGTTTGCGGATTTGGAATTTGGGGGTTTATGGATATGGAGTTTGCAGGTTTGAGATTTGGGGGCTCATAGGTTTAGGCTTTGGGGCCGATGGGTTTGGGGTTTGGGCGTTTATGAATTTGGAGTTTGAGGTTTGTAGGTTTGGGGGTTCATTGATTTGGGGTTTGGGGGTTAATGGATTTGGGATTTGTGGATTTGTGGGTTTTAGGTTGTATGTTGATGTTAGGATAACGATTTTATACAGTACTACATGTATTTAGGATTTTTCACCAATCTTTAACAATATTGTATTAACAAAAGGTTGCAGAACTGTGGTTATTTTCAATTTTGCATCGGGAATGTATATTTACACTAGAATCTTACGGTAGAAGTTTTCATTCACTTGATTACTCTAGATGATACTTGTTTTACCGATCTCGAAATTAAAGGTTCATGATATTTGACAATTGGCGTAGTATTACACGGGATCATTTGATAGGAATGGTGTGGTCGCAAGCAGACATGTAGTTTTAGATGTCCTGAGTATTTACAAAAAAAAATTATCAGAATCGATCGAAAATTGTGACTGAGGGAGATTTTCGTCCATTTTTCCCCACTTTGCGGCGTTACTTATTTTTCTTAAAAACAAAGTGGTAGATTTTTTGTTCTTGTGCATAGATGTTTATAATAATATCCATTGCACTGAACCTTTAAGCCGAAAATACACCGATTAATACTTGAGTAAATAACAAACAACTCAATTGTCACTCAGTCGGTATCAGGTTCTACCCCGGCTTGCCGTTAATACACAGAGAGAGTCAAATAAAATGAATCTGCCAATCGATTATTGATCATAAATCACATAATATTGCAAAACTAGATAAATTATTTTCTAAATTATAATGAATAATAAAATTTCATAAAATTCCGAAAATTATTATAATTTAATTGAAATGAAAATGAAAAATCTCATTATTAAATTAAATTCCGCTTCCCCCCTTACTTAGAAATTTTTCGTCCTCGGCAAAGAAAATAGCGTGTAACTATCTGGATTATATGCAAATGCAAAAAGAGATATTGTTGTGTTGGTTATAATTTAAAATAATTTGAAAATTTAAAAAAAGGTTCCTAGAAATTTAGTTATGAATGGCTAATAAATAGAAAATTACGTGTTTTGAAATTATTTTACAGATTTTGTTTATTTTTAATTTTTTTTTGATTTATAGTAGAATATTTTATTAATAAAAATATAATAAGAAAAACTATGAGGGAGAAAAATAGCTGGTGGATCGAAAACAATGTATAAGTTATTAAATATAAAGATTTATTACGTTATTTGTTAAATAAAAAAAATAATTTAGAATAGAAATTATTTTTACTAGTTATTTTATTATTTTAAATTGTTCATAAATTTTATATTCATACATTTATTTGTCTTAAATTTTAATTATAATTTTATTAATATCTTCACACATTATTTTTTTTTTGAAAGGTATTTTTTTGAAGCGAAGCTTTTATACCGACGTTCTGATCGCTCGCCACGTGGCCTCTTTACCCGGGCTAAGCGTCAGATTTTAAAAGTGGCACACGATACATATAGGTATTCAGAGTGGCAGTTGCGGTGCTCATGTATACATATCGTGCTAGTACGTGCACACTGCCTCCCATCCCCACCTCTCCCTAACTCAGTGTGTGTGGCCTTCTGTCTCTTTCTCACTCATATTCATCATCGCTTTCTATATCTTTTTCTTTAATATCCGTTGCGATGCGCTGTTTTGTTTATCCCGCTTCCTGTCGATTGTTAACAAATCGTGTAAATTGTAATTCTATAAGAATAGAATTGTGAACTTTGCCGTCGTGTTATTGTATTCGTTTTTTTATGGTGTTATAAAACTATAATTTTATATGCAAATAGTAAGTGAGACATGGAGAGTGATCCAGAGAATAATTCTCATTCTCAACAAGGAACAATGAAGAAAGAGTCGGAAACATAATCTGCCGACAGTTCAGATCATGCAAAAACTCACGAACCTTCAAGGTATGTTTAGAAATCATTTGAAATTTTCTACAAGCATATCTTCTTATACGTGACACATTTGCACGCACGTCCTGACATACATAACCTTTATATTGAGTTTACATACACTCATGCATACACACACACACACACACACACACACACACACACACACACACACGCGCAAATACGCGTGCTTTTTGTGTACAATAATAATGGTAAAGATCCTAAAACGCGATTAATACCTAATTTCTTTTTCTGTTATTTTCATTCAAATTAACCTCATTTTCTCGAAGAGTGATCGCATTTTGGGGTCTTTACTTTATTTACTATGTCTTTAAAATTATTAAAAATAATTTAAAAATTATCGAATAAAATTATTTTATAGAAAAAGAAAATTAAATGCAGAAAGACTGAGAGAATACAGACAGAGAAAGAAAAATAATACAAATTTATGAATGATTTTATTATTGTATGTTAAAACTTTGTACATAAAACTAATTAATAAATCTTATCATGCAAAAATTACAGTATTCAAATTATTTTAACATTTCTACTACTTGAAGGACATAAAAAAACAACAGTGCCGTCTGAGGACGCCCGAAAGAAGTAAAGCTTTGTATAAAGCGTAGAAACTGAGCATTTAAAAAAATAATTAAAAAAATACGTGAAGGAAAAAAATAAAAATTTAAGAGGAGGTCACGCATCTCTGTCCTTTTCTAATCAAAGAATAGAGTTTTTTTCAGAAACTAATAACTTTAGCAAAAAATGAAAAGAAAGCTGCATCTCGTAATAAAAAAAGCAATATTTTCTCTGATGAGAAATAATTAATTCTATTGCTTCGTTTTCAAGAAAACCTTGAAAAACTTAAATCATAGAAGTTAGGGTGGACAATTTGGTTTTTCAAGGTTTTCTTGAGAACGAAGCAATAGAATTAATTTTTTCGTATCAAAGAAAATATTGCTTTTTTTGATACAAGATGCGGCTTTCTCTTCATTTTTTAATAAAGTTATTAGTTTTTGTGAAAAAATCATATCTTTGATTAGAAAAGGACAGAGATATGTGACCTTCGCTTAAGAAAAGAAAAAGGAAAAACCTTGAGGTTTTTTAAAAAATATAAAGATTTGAGAAAATAAAAAATTATGAATTGAGAAAAAAAAGTCTTGGGGGATGAAACAAAATAAAGACTTGAGAAAAAATAAAAAAAATTAATATTTTGGGAAATAAAAAAAATACATTAAAAATAAAAAATACGCCCAAAAACGCAAGGCTACAGCGGAGCTATTTTCACGATTAGAAGAAATTCGTACAGTTCATTGTAGTTTGTAAAAATAATTAATGAAACCCACAAACTCTTAAATTTTTAATAATTTAAAAACTGATCAAGTTGTCAAAACTTTGTATGGTATCATTAAATTGGATTATTTTTCATGAACAATTTGAAATATTTCGGTTTATATAAGAAAATTAAAGAATTTAAATGAGCCGTGAAAACAGCAGCATTGTCATCAGAATTAGATTAAGTTGTACAACTGGTTGATGTCAGATTTTATTATATCAGTTATTTATAATAATAAATAATAAAAAGACAAAAAAAGAAAATAAAGGGTATAGAACATATATCTGTAGTTTTAGATGAATCAAAAAGATAACAGGATAACTGAAAGAAAGGCTAACTGGAACTGTAAGCAATCATCTTCTGGGGAAAACTAGTGGGGAGCAAAGGTATTGTGTAGCATAATATTACAAGTAAGATAGAATAAAAGTACGAAATTGTAAATCAACCAGTTAGTAAGAAAGGAAATAGTTATTAGTTAGCAATCCCTAGGGAAGTTTAGAAGGGGGTGGTTTTTAATATCAGCACAACTAGTAATAAGATTAAGTTGAAACATCAGGATGAGCCCTCCGAAGGGTAATAATACCACTGCAGCTGATGAATCATTGAGGATGTTGAGTGTTATGGCTAACAGTTTCGCTTTCAATAGAGCCTTAACAATACTACGAAACTTCAACGGTAGTAACATGCCTTTGAAGGACTTCATACAGGACGTGAGAAACGGGAAGGTGTATGTACCTGCGAACTGTGAGGGCCAGTATGTACAAGCAGTACTCAGTAAATTACAAAGGAGTGCCCGTGATTGTACTTATGGGTACACTTTTGACACAGTGAATGAATTAATAACCCATCTGAAGACTCGTTTTGCTCCAGGAAAGAAACTAGACCCAGTATACGACCAAAATAAATAATTTACGCATGAAGCAAGGAGAAACGGTAGGACGGTTCTATGACAGGCTTACCATTCTGTTAAGTGGGGCGAAAACAGCACCCGCAGAGGAAACACCAGACTTGACCCTAGTGAACCTCACTAATATGATTAAACCTTTGGAAATGATGGCTGAAGACATTTTCATTCGGGTCTGTTTGCTGATATAGCCGTTCAAGTGGACGGACGAAAGCCCGCTACTTTACAAAAAGCTTAGAAGGATGCGGTAAGAGTAGAAACTCGAATGAAAGCACAAATTCTTTCAGATACTAGGTATAAATTTCATGGAAAGTCTCAAGTACAGAACTGGGAGAAGACTGAGTTTTCAGCAGCAAATCCTTCGAATCAACGGTTTAACAATTCGCACGCAAGGTCCATGACACAATCATTTGACGTGGGCTATGTACAGCAATCTCCGCCTAGAAGATTAGACAATCTAACTCAAATGAACCCAAATAGTTCAAAAAGAACCAACTACAATGTTCAAACTAAATGATCATTCAGAAGTATGCAGGACAATAGGCCGCCTCCTCGTTTTGAACATGATTATGCTAAGAAAGATTACGCAAGATATAATGAACAGCCGTTGAATTACCAAGTTAATCGACCATACATGGCACAGCAGAATCGAACATTTGCACAAGACCCAAGGTTATTTAATCCATATAGTCAACCACAACAGTATGAAACCGGATTTACTAACAACCAGTATCGTGAATATCGACGACCTTTCAATCAAGGCAATCCTGATACCAATTTTCAACAAACAACAGCATCGGCCATCGAAAACCAAACCCCTTTAAGCCAAGACTCTGCTGAAAAGAATGCTCATAATAATCCATATAATCCTTTAAACTCGCATGTGGCTCGTCGCAATTACGAGACGACGAGCCAAAACAGACTCACTATTGCCTCATCACCGAGACAAGAAACGAAGCTTCAGGAAAACTATTTACGGATGGGAGAAATTCCCTAGACCCAAAATCCAATTATGATAATGAAAAATCTGCAGCAAGAATTGCTACGTATAAAGGAATTGTCAGCAGCGATGTTTAACCCGATGAACCCACCGCAATAAGAGTACATGTTCCGGAAGGAAAAAATCCTTGGCTGACCTTTATGATTGACAACAGTGCTGCTGTAAATTTAATAAAATATAGTGCAGTAGATAAAGAGGTACTATATGACCCCAACGAGGCTACCGAACTCAGTGGTATCACAGACGAATGCATTATGGGACCACTTGGCTCACGTTAAGAAAACGACCCGTAAAATTTCACATCGTAAATTGTAATTTCCCAATAGAACAGGATGGACAAATAGGATGAAGATACCTGAAGCAAGAAAAAGCTGTGATATGTTATTATAACCACGCCCTTATCATTTCAGAAGATGTGATGCATCCCATACCTTTTAGAGGAAAGGAAATAAGTGATCACGCAGATACGGATCAAGCGACACAGGGAAGCTCATGTATAGACTCTTTAATCACTACGAAGGAGACAAGTAGCATAGACGATGACTCTTATCTGATGGAGTCAGATAAAAACAAGACAGGTCCACAAAAATATCATATTAAGGGGAGAACTAGACAGATTTTGGAGATAAGACTCAATCACTCAAATTTATAAGAAGGATATTTGCCACGAATTGATGTCAGCAATGAAAAGGTTTTGATAGGAGAAGGAATCATTGCTAACAACAATGGGGTATGCAACCAGATATAGTTAGCGCATGGTTATTGACTTCCAGAACCTGAATAACAAGACAATTGGGGACTCTTACCCATTGCCAAATATTACGGACATCTTGGACCAGTTAGGAGGATCCATGTATTTTTCAGTGTTCTATCTCGCGCATGGGTATCAGCAGCTATCCTTGCATAAGGCAGATCTTTAGAAGAGTGCTTCCACAACACCCAACGGACACTATCAGTACGCGAGACTTCCAGAGGGCTTCAAGGGGACGCCCTCTACGTTTCAGCGTTCAATCGACAAAATCTTGTTAGGACTACAAAACATTGAAATGCTAGTATACCTGGATGACACCATAATTTATTCACGGAACCTACATCAAAACTGGCTAGACCTTTATCTGATCTACTAAAGAAGGAACAATCTTTTGAGTGGAGAGCAGACCAAGAGAATATAGTTTCTAAACTTTAAAGAATTGTCTGATACAATCACCAATACTGATTTTTCCCGATTTCGACAAGACCTTTACCCTAACTACCAATGCATCAGATTATGCAATAGGGGCGGTGCTTAGTCAAGAAAAGAGGAATCCGACCACCCGGTAGCATATCTATCACGATTATTTAACGCCGCCGAGCGGAACTATTGCACCACTGATAAGGAGTGTTTAGCAGCTTTGTACGCTATGCATCATTTTAGACCTTATTTATTAGGCAAAAAATTTATATTGCAAGCTGACCAAGAACCACTGAACTGGATGCATAACCGAAAAGACCCTGGACAACGACTTATGCGATGGATGCTGAAATTTGCCGACTACACTTATAAGTTCCGTTATAAACCGGGAAAATTAAATACTAACGTGGATGCATTGTCACAAAATCCTATTGATGCACTAACTGAGAAAAAAATTAATGACAACTTACCTAAATTACGAGTCTCGATGATGAGTAGAAGAACGAAACCCACGTTAGAAGGACTAACCATAGACAAATCTCCAAGAGCAAATGACCCAGATAATGCTCCAAGAACTAGTGCCATTGCTCCTTTCAATCAACCACCTGTAGCGCCTAAACGGAGAGGCAGGCCGCCAGGACCGACCACTAAGAAACTCCCATCTAAATTGGACCACAGTTTCGTTGCACAAAGGACACAGTCTAAGCGATCCGCAATTTCCCCTAGAGATAGTAGTGGTATCCAGCAAGGGAGAGAAACTAAACCCAACACAGCGAAGTCAAAATTAGTATATATAAAGATACTCTAGCGAGTCAAGCTAGAAAAGCAGCTCCAGCCAATAAAGAAAGACGTTTATCAAGACCAGATACACCCAGTGGTAGAAGCAGTGATTAATCAAGTATGAGTGAGATAAGCATCAGTCAACCAAAGAAGAAAGTACTTACTAAAAGAGTGATACTAACTACCATCCTCGATTCTGATACTGAAAGTGACGTAGGAAACATCTCCCAGCGGGACACACGCCCTCCGTTGATAGACCATAGACGAAGCGGATTGAGAGATTATTATATCACTGATCCTGAATCAGACACTGCTACAAACGCTGAAATACCAGCACCAGTTCCGACTAAGCCAGAAGATACTCGAATAATCCATTTTAATGCAGTGATACCGGAGAAGGCACCGATGGTGAAGATTTCTCTATTAAACAAACTCCAACACAAGAAAGAAACCGACCGACTTTAGCAGCACCTACCTTATCTGCTACAAAAGATGAATCTGACATAATTACTTCTGAAAACATTTCAAACGAAGTAACCCAATGTTTTAAGGACGACAATGGTGCAGTACCCAAATCTTTAATGTCATCTACGGGAGTAGAAGATGACTCTGCTGCAATCAATGACAGTTATAAAGCAGTAACTGAGACCCCGGTCCCTAAAAAGCGAGAATTAACAACTGCTGACAAACAAAAGATAAAAAGAGATACTGAACGTAAATGCGATAAATTAGAACAAAGTCTGAGTGTTTGCGCCAAAATTGACCCGACGCTTACCCCCTCTCCTGCTGCCGAAGAACTTTGAGACCACAGGATATAAAAGACGAGCGCCTCACCCGAGGAGTTAGTTCATGTTCAGCATCGGGCAAGGGGACTTGCCTCACGATCATCGTCCTCCGCCAGTCGCTTTATTAAAGTTCAGTGTATAAGTTAAGTGAATGAAGTTTAAATTTTGTTGAGAACATTTCTGGTCCTTCGAGCCGGATCTGAGACAAGTATAAGTTTCTTTTCCGTTTTTTCGCGTCTGTTTTTCTCTCTCTCTCTCTCCCTCGTCGACAAGCGTCCGAGCAGAGATTGAGATACATAGAAGAGAAAGTTTTTCCTTGTGCTTTGATTTATTCGCGTCTGTTTTCTCTCTCTCTCTCTCGTGGACAAGCGTCCGAGCAGAGATCGAGATACATGGAAGTGGAAGTTTTTTCTTGTGCTTTGATTTATTCGCGTCTGTTTTTTCTCCCTCGTCGACAAGCGTCCGAGCAGAGATTGAGATACGTAGAAGAGAAGGTTTTTTCTTGTGCTTTGATTTATTCGCGTCTGTTTTCTCTCTCTCTCTCTCTCTCCCTCGTCGACAAGCGTCCAAGCAGAGATTGAGATACGTAGAAGAGAAGGTTTTTTCTTGTGCTTTGATTTATTCGCGTCTGTTTTCTCTCTCTCTCTCTCCCTCCTCGACAAGCGTCCGAGCAGAGATTGAGATACGTAGAAGAGAAAGTTTTTTCTTGTGCTTTGATTTATTCGCGTCTGTTTTCTCTCCCTCGTCGACAAGCGTCCGAGCAGAGATTGAGATACGTGGAAGAGAAAGTTTTTTCTTTGTGCTTTGATTTGTTCGCGTTTTTGTTCCCTGTTCTCTCTCTCTCGTCGACCAGCGTCCGAGCAGAGATCGAGATACGCAAAGGTGGAAGTTTTTCTGTTCCATTTGTCCGCGTCTATTCTCTCTCTCTCTCTCTCTCTCTCTCTCTGTCGTCGATCAGCGTCTGAGCGGAGATCGAGACATTTAAACGTAAAATTTCGATTCTAAAAATTTAATAATAAAAGGTTATAAGTTGGTTAATTGCAAATCACTGCCCTTGTTTCCTAACCTGTTCGCCACTCCCTTTATCTTATACATTAGTCCTCTCATTATTATTCTTTATTAGGGGACACGTCTTTCTCATTGATCCTCGCTCTGGTTTCCGTAACCAAGAGGAAGAGCTCATCAAATTACAAGGTCACTTGAGTGCAAAGTCATCGATTTGATTTCCCACTTTCTCGTTTCTTCTCTTCTTACTGCATTCAGCAGCCACCAGCTTCTTGTAAGAGGGAAAATCTCTTCGATCTCAATAAGATCACTCTTGATTGCTCCACTCTCGCTTGTAATCATCACAAAATCGTCTCGCGATGGATCGCATTGATCGCCAAGAATCTCTAGCTACCAGAATCATAAATTATCAAACTGACTTCATTCCCGATGTCGCAGAGCTCAGCACTGGAGCCGTTTTGGCCCATATCGAGTCGTTACGCGACCTATGGGCTAGATTTGCGAAAGACCATCACAAAATATTAAAGAGGTCTCGTTCACAGGAACATCAATACTTCAGACGAGACTCCTTTGGCATCACACAACGAGAATACAACGTGACGATGGGCATCTTATACGATCGTCGTGACTCTCGACCCCCAAGAGGTTCTGAAGTCACGATGACCTCGAGGTTCCATCTTCCTAAAATGTCCATTCCCAAATTCTCCGGTCTTCAGGAAGAATGGGAATCATTCAGAGACATTTTTCGATCTCTCATCGACCAAGACGACGCCATTTCCTTAGTGCAAAAATTCCATTACCTAAAATCATCGGTTGGCGGATCTGCAAAGGCGGCAATTGATAGTTTGCCCACAACAGGAGCGAATTATGAAGTCGCTTGGGAAACCTTGCTGAGACGGTATGACAATCCTCGTCTTTTAGTTACAAGTCACCTCAACTTGCTTTCCAGCATACCAGCATTGAAGAAAGAGGATTCAAGTGGACTCCAAAGCATCCTGGATACCGTCAACGCCCAAAAAGAGGGTCTCCGCAATGCAGGCTGCC
Source organism: Anastatus disparis (assembly GCA_017163975.1). Taxonomy (NCBI): domain Eukaryota; kingdom Metazoa; phylum Arthropoda; class Insecta; order Hymenoptera; family Eupelmidae; genus Anastatus; species Anastatus disparis. The sequence continues at coordinate 1,430,432 of JAFFSR010000349.1, read as the reverse complement.
CAGTAGAACATTGGAATCACCTTTTCGTGTTCTTCTGTGAGAGAGCTTTGGACCCAGTGACCCGCAAGGATTGGGAAAATCATCTCGAGACCAAGGACACACTCCCATCCTTCAATCAACTCTCGGAATTTCTTCAGGCCCGTACACGCGCCTTGAAAGCGAACGAGATGCTGAGGTCGACAAACGAGCGTCCAGCCACGGGCTCGTCACAGCTGGGAGCCGGAGGTATCTCTAAGTCTACGCGTCGGGTCCGTTCTTTCGCCACATGCACTCATCAAGGAGTTACAAACGGATGTCCACTATGCTGGAAGGAACACGACCTCAACCACTGTCCGGACTTCCTGCGAGCTAGCCCGAGCGAGCGAAAAACCAAGCTCTTCAGCCTGAAGGCTTGTTTCAATTGTCTCCGTCAAGGACACGTAACTGCTACTTGTCCGTCCAAATTCTCATGCCAACAATGCCGAGCCCATCATCACACCCTCCTGCATCCCAGTTCCAAACGAAGAAATACTGAGACTCAGGATGGAGTCGCCAAAAGAGTTCGCAAAGAAAATGATTCCCTCAGTCAAATGGCCGGGACCTCCAACCCCACTCCCCCTAGTTGACTCGTTCTGCTGGCCACTGCTCGGCTGGAGATATCCACTACTCACGGCAAGGCTACTTGCATCCGAAGCTTCATCGAGGCTGCGTTAGCTCAAAGACTCAATGCGACCTTCAATGAAGCTAACATCTCTGTCAACGGTATCAGTGGACCAGCAACAACCATACGCTATCAGACCACTATCCAAACCCTGACGAGAGGAGGACCTATCCACGCTTCCGTCTACATTCTTAAACATCTGAGGATCCAAACTTCGAGGGTCAATATCTCTAGTCATTGGGAACACATTTCCGGGTTAAACCTTGCCGACCCTTACTATTCGGAATCAGGAAAGATAGAAATGTTGATCGGGGCAGACCTATATGGATCCCTCATTCTCCCAGGCGTGCGGCTCGGACCACCAGGAACTCCCGTCGCGCAAAAAACTCGTCTTGGTTGGGTCATTTCCGGCCTTACTTCCAATTTAACTCCCCAAGAATTTGAATCACGTTCTACCCTAGGTGCATTCATCAACCAACATGGAGACCCCACCGCGCTTCTCCAGAAATTTTGGGAATTGGAAGAAGTGGGCGAGGAACCCATCATGAGCCACGAAGACAAGGAATGTGAACGAATGTATAAAGAAGGATGTCATCGAGCTCTGGACGGAAGATACACAGTACGTCTCCCCATCAAACCAGGTTCACTCCAACGACTTGGGGATACTCTACGTTATGCCCAGCGTCAAGCAAATCAATTGAGCCTCCGCATGCTGAGGAATCTTGAGCTCAGGAGAGAGTATCACGCGTTTATGCTGGACTACCTAAAGGCCGGACATATGCGCAGAATAGAGACATCCCAAGGCACAATTACATCAACACCAGATTTCTACCTTCCTCATCACGGGGTATGGCAGAAGACTAATAGTCGGAGAAAACTTCGGGTTGTATTCAATGCCTCCTGCAAATCTTCCTCTGGGGTGTCACTGAACGACATTTTACTCACCGGTCCAGCACTTCAGAAAGATCTGACTCACATTCTCCTTCGATGGAGATTCCATCGCATCGCCTTCTGCAGCGACATCTGCCAAATGTACCGACAAATCCTCGTTGATGAGCGCGATGTCAATCTTCAGCGAATCATCTGGCAGGCTCCTGATGAGGAGGGTGCATTCTCCTACCAGCTCCGTACAGTAACATACGGATTGTCATGCGCTCCATTTTTAGCCATACGCACCCTACATCAACTGGCTCAGGACGAAGGATCCAAATACCCTGAAGCAGCAAGAATTGTACGTCATGACATGTACGTCGATGATGTAGTCACTGGGGCTGAAGACCTTTCAACGGCAATGGAAATAAAAAGTCAGCTGATTCATCTTCTTCACTCAGGCGGATTCCAGCTTCGAAAGTGGGTTTCAAACGAGCCCACCCTACTAGAGGATCTTCCCAGTGAGGCTTGTCTTCGCCGAAAATGGAAGGATTTTGTGGAAAATGGTCCGGTTCAGGCGTTGGGGGTCTCCTGGGATCCGGTGCGGGATGAAATCCAATTCACCAGTCCCGTGGAGCTCAGCACTACTCATTTTACCAAACGGACAGTTCTCTCCGCGATCGCCAAGCTGTTTGATCCTGCAGGTTGGCTCAGTCCTTTGGTCATCCGTGCAAAGATTCTACTACAGGGACTCTGGAAGCTCAAAGTGGACTGGAATGAGCCATTGCCCACTGATCTCGCCAATCAATGGCATGATTTCCGTAACGACTTGCGGCAGATCGCTGGATCCAAGATCCCCCGATGGCTTGGGACATGTGCCAGCATCAACATCGAACTACATGGGTTTGCTGATGCCAGCCAATCCGCCTATGCTGCCGTAGTTTACGTCCGGGTCATAAGTCAAAGCCAACAAATCACTACGAGTCTGTTGACCTCTAAGACTCGAGTCGCTCCTATAAAACCCGTAACAATTCCTCGATTAGAATTGTGTGCCGCTGTCCTCCTAACTCGGCTGTTAAAGGGATCTCTTAGACACCTCGGCTGGAATGTGGGACACATTCAGACCTGGTCCGACTCTCAGGTAGTGCTGTCGTGGTTGGCATCTGAGCCCTCACGGTGGACTACCTTTGTAGCCAACCGCGTCTCTGAGATCCAGTCAAAATTACCCCAGATCTCATGGAAATATGTTCCTTCAAAGGAAAATCCCGCTGATCTAGCATCACGAGGTATGAAATCTGTCGACATGATCAACAGCGAACTTTGGTGGCACGGTCCCCCTTGGCTGGCTGAATCGTCCGCAAACTGGCCGCTTCTACCTGAACGAACCAAAGGTGAACCTACATTGGAGGAGGCCCGCAGAATTCAATGTTTGTGCGTTCAAGAAGAGGATTCAATCCTAAGCAGATTCTCCAACCTGAATCATCTAACAAGAGTGATCGCCTGGTGCCTGCGTTGGAGAAGTCACCCCCGCCTTGGGACAGGAAGTAGAATGAATTCCCCTCTCACAGCCAGTGAGTTACGAAAGGCATTTCGATGCTTGATCTACATTTCTCAGCGGATTTCCTTTGCAAAAGAGATCACCATTCTCCAGCGTAGAGGAACTCTCAGCCCAGCTAATCATTTGTCACGGTTGAGCCCGTTTCTCGATCACGATGGGATACTTCGTGTTGGCGGAAGATTGCAAGAAACTACCCTGTCATATTCGGAAAAACATCCAGCCATTCTAGTAGGGAAATGTCATCTCTCGGACTTAGTGATACGGTGGAGTCACCAAGCGGTTCTGCACGGCGGTGCTTCACTCACACACACAACGATACTACGCAAAGGAGTCTGGATCATCAGCGGGCGTCAACGCGTTCGGGCTATAATCCGTAGCTGCGTCAAGTGCATTCGAAGTCGTGCGCGTGCGTCCACTCAACTGATGGGGTCTTTGCCACGCGCTCGTGTCACCATTTCCCGTCCGTTTTCAAAGGTGGGAGTTGACTACGCCGGACCTATTCAGGTGAAGATGTCACGAGGCAGAGGAATCCGATCCACAAAGGGCTACCTGGCAGTCTTTGTGTGCTTGAGCACCAAAGCTGTGCATCTGGAAGCCGTCTGCGACTTAAGAACGAATGCCTTCCTCGCAGCCCTCCGCCGGTTCTCAGGACGCCGAGGGTCTCCTGCAGAAATCTGGAGCGACAACGCCTCTACATTCCACGGAGCAGATGGAGAATTGCGTGAGATGCTTCGAAACGCAGAGATCCAGTGAAAGACAGTCGCAACAACCCTAGCCAACGAGGGCATAGAGTGGCGCTTCATCCCGGCATCAGCTCCGCATTTTGGAGGTTTGTGGGAGGCGGCAGTGAAATCAGCCAAGTCCCACATCAAACGAGTAATTGGTCTCCAAAGTCTGACCTTTGAGGAACTGAGCACTTTGCTTATCCAGGTAGAGTACTGCATGAATATTCGCCCGCTGTGTCAGCCTGGTGGAGATACGGACGACCTCGAGATCCTCACCCCTTGGCATTTATTGCACGGTTTCCCACCTTGCCAAATTCCAGAACCTGAGCAGAACGCGCCAAATATCAATGCACTTTCTCGCTGGCAACTAGTTCAAGCTATGCGAGACCAATTCTGGCGCCGCTGGTCGCGAGAATATCTCAACACCTTGCAACAGCGAGGAAAGTGGGATAAACCCAAGGAAAGCGTCCAAATCGGCGATCTTGTCCTGCTTCTAGATCCCAGTCTTCTTCGGTACGGAAGGTGGCCATTGGGACATATCGTCGCAGTCCACCTAGGTCGGGACGGCCTGGTCAGAGTTGCAGAGGTCAAAACTTCCACCGGCACCTACACCCGTCCCATCGTCAAACTGTGTCGGATTGGCATTAATTTCGGGTTTCTGAGACCTGATCCCGCAACCTGAGACTCCGATGACACGTAATTATAGTCATAAATTTCGCGGAGACGCGAAGGCGGGCGGGATGTTCGCGCCAAAATTGACCCGACGCTTACCCCCTCTCCTGCTGCCGAAGAACTTTGAGACCACAGGATATAAAAGACGAGCGCCTCACCCGAGGAGTTAGTTCATGTTTAGCATCGGGCAAGGGGACTTGCCTCACGATCATCGTCCTCCGCCAGTCACTTTATTAAAGTTCAGTGTATAAGTTAAGTGAATAAAGTTTAAATTTTGTTGAGAACACATTGGTATAATACAAGTGACTGGGTATTCTTGGAAAAACTCGCTGATCTTCCAACCAAACCCATGCCGGAATATTTTTCAGGCGGAGATGAACCTACGCCTTTTCAAAGAGATAAGATAGAAGCACAGGCGAAGAGACTAGGTATTCCTGAAATAACCAATACTATGCCTAATATACTACCTATACCTGAGAAGCCAATGGATGAGCAACTACTTGAAGGAACCCGTGACTTAATAAATACAGTTCAATGTACTGTAGAGGAAATCATCACCGATAACGAACTAGATGGTAGAGAAAACCGTGAAAAAACTGATGTGGAAGCCATTGTAAGCAGTTTTTTTATACACCTACCGGTTAAAAGGGCTATCTTCGTCACACCTAGCATTAAGGTTAACAAACCACAGAAAAGTAGTACCCCGTGGGTAAGGAAAAGACAGCTTCAGTTTCCTAACCTTGATGTAATACCGGAAACAAATCCTGTAGAAGAGACTGTAAACATAAACTACACTAAAGAGGCGAACGATACTTTTATTATATTACCGCTAATACCTGCTTGTGCATTAGTCGATAATACTTTGACACCTGACATAAGCACAGGTGAGTCAACGAGCTCTACAAAAGAGCAAGAGAAAAGAATTAATAATGTAGTTCAAACAAGGAATTGTTTAACAAATAAAAGAGACCACTATTTACACTTTATGTCTGGAGACTGTATATACATGACTTGGTAACGAGACTATTAAATGACATTGGTGCCATAGATATACGAGATATAAAACGACATAAACCTATAAGAGGTCAGATAACGGTTACAGCTTACAAGGGGAGAAATGTATTCTCTTTGATCTTAAAGGATAAGAAACAAGATTTATTGGACATCGATGTTTTAATTAACATTCTTGATAGGATAGTCAGACTACTAAATAAGATGAAAATCCTGACGTTACGTGTCCCTGGACGATGCCCGGTGACCGACCACTCAGTCCCAGGAATGCTTAACGAAATACTCAGGAAGCATTTTAATCACACCAACATAACTGTCACACTGTGTTACGGTAGGTCTGAATATCCTAGCGAGGATGAAAGAGAAAAAATAATTTCTAGCCTGCATGACAGTTTAATTGGAGGACACAAAGGCATTAACCAGATTTATGCCAAAATTAGAGAACGAGATTATTGGCTCAGAATCAGAAATGATGTACTTGACTTTATACGGATCTAAGCAACTTGTCAGGGAAGGAAAATAGACCGCATCAACAAACGAGCTCCCATGATTATCACCGACACGCCAATAGAGAGTTTCGACAAAGTCTCTATGGACACAGTAGGCGAATTGCAACTAACATCTTGTAATAACTGCAATATATTAACCATGCAAAGTCATTTAACTAAATATGTTATCGCTATACCTCTTTCGAACATAAAAACCATGACGATTGCATATGCATTAGCTAGACATTTAATCTGTCAGCTCGGAGCACCTCGAGCCATATTATCTGACCGTGGAACCAGTTCCATGTCTGAAGTAATAGCTGCTTTACTCCGATTGCTAAAAGTAACACAGTTACGTTTTTCTGGTTATCGACTTCAAACCGCGGGAGCTTTGGAAAGAAGCCATGCACCTTTAGTGAATTTCATTCGCACCTATGCTGACCAATATGAAGATTGGGACAAGTTGACACCGTTCGCGGCATTCACATACAACACAAGTTTGCACGCTGCTACTGGATACACACCCTTTGAGTTAGTATATGGAAAAGTTACTCGATTTCTTTTGCGCATACCAGAGGAAGAGAGGTTAGCCACATATAATCAGTATCTACGTGACTTAATCACGAGACCAAGTGAAATGAAATTAGACAAATAGAAATCCCACTGGACGAAAGCATATATACCATAAAGGGTTCCGTAGATATAGCTACTTCTTTGTTTCAGGGTGAGACGCCCGAAGCTCTACTGACCCCAGAACTACTTGCGCAACTAACCAATGATATACGTGAGCATACCTCAGATTGGGATTTCCCCATGCCCTCTTAGTATATTCGACCTGAAGAGATAGTAAAAATATCTAAAGTAGATACTATATACCAAGAGGACAGATTTCTCGTAACCTTCCTATGGTTGAAAGAGAGCCGTACTCCATGTACCGTATGTATCCATTACTCACCGTACAGAATTGGAAAGACCACCATTTGGGATACGCTAAAATCAAACCAATACACTACTTCATTGCGCTGAATGAAAAAAATAAATACTACCTCAAATTTGATCATGGCTACCGACATGAGTGTAAAAACCAACCGTATGGATTCACTTGTGAAGTTAAAGGCCCATTGATGGACACAGCCGCGCTAGATGATTGTGAACTAATTATGCTCACTCAACCGCATGAAAACGATTTCCAGCATTGTAACATAATATATGTGACAAATCCATCATCTCAGTGGAGTTACCTCCACACCGAGGCAGTATGGCTATACTCATTAACTAATAAAACTATAGTCAGGATCATCTATGGACCACGAAAATAAGAAATTCTACAGTTGACCGATAGGTCAATTGTAGAATTTCTTTCAGGAAGGTCAATTGGAAAATTGGCAGATTATATATCCCTGATAACTGTATAGAAAGAACCACTCAAGTCACTCTGGTGGGTATGAGCATGCGAATCAGCAGTGTAAAATACACTTATCAACCCGAGCTACAATTGAAGGTTGAAGAACTACTGCCAATATTTAAAGCTGGAAGTAGCGTTCAAGCACAAACTCTACCAAAAATACTACAACCCAGTTCAAATAAAGAATGGAATGAAAAAAGCTTGAGGCACATATCAGACCAACTCGAGGACATAGCACAGCACAGTAGAGAACATCACTACATCAGAGGCTTCTTGTATGGAAGTTATGGATTAGGGATCATACTGTGTATAGGTGTAGTCGCAGTCATTGGATGGCTATTTATTAAATTCAAGAACTCAATAGGCGTACATAAAACTGATCAAAATGTACATTATTACCATCATAATTTAAAAGCAGTTGACATGGACACCGACAACATAGCCTTATTTATAAGTACCCCAACTCCTCCCATTAATCAATCTAATTCCAAAACCACAATATTAACGATAGATGATAAGGCTTCAGTTACTAACCTAAAGCAAACGGCGCTTGTTGACTCCTTATTAGACCTCTATATTATATATAGCGACTAACCATCTCTGATACTAACCAATGCTTTAAGTCGCCTTGCTATCTGTATATTACCATAAAATTAATCACAAACTCATGACTTATTGATTATTTTTCGTTCAGTTTCTTGTTGAACCGAATCATAATTAAGTATGGCAACTGAGGGCGTTTTTAGCAGTGACTCAACCCAAAGCGAAACCCTAATACTAGAAAACCGTGACGGCCGTCAATTATACAAAATAATAAAAGAATTAGAAACACTTGGACCAATCGAGCAGATAACTATTATAGAACGGGACGCGGATAAGTAAACTCTAAAGACTCAACTAGGTATGGGAAAATCTCTGCAAAAATTTCATTCGACTAAGGATAAGCGAGTCCTTGACACACAGCTCTAAACAAATTTAGACAATCCTTTGACAGAACCTGAATTCAATACCTTGACCACAGAAGATCCATGTCGATTATATTGCATAGCGCCTAGATTAGAGAATGAATACCATCTATTTAGAGCTTTTCGGGACTTCGGTCTAATCGACTACCATATTACCAAAGATAAACCTAACAAACTACGTTACGGATATATTCGATTTATAAATGAGACAGATGCTAGTTAGGCCTTTCGAAGCGTTGACCAAAAATATCGAGTGCGTTTTGCGAATCCGCAAAAATTTCTCAATTGCACTAGCAATAAAATGGAACGATGCACCATTTGCGAACACGATATCACTCAGCAATATCAAGATATCCATTCATCAATTTGCAAAGCGCAGCGAACCCAATACATGCAACTAAGCGAGCCCCAAGGCTTTAAACGAAAGAATGTACCTTGTGCAAAAGGTCCATTAAGTTTAAGCAGTATTCCCAACATGTCAAAAACTGTATACATGATTTCGATTTGGTGATGCCTTCTACCTATGATCGACCCAACCCCTCCCATCAGACCAAGAACAAAGTCATTAAGAAGATCAAGCTGAATCACTCTAAGAGTGTTACTACCAAATCGACATTACTGCAAAACGGAATTTTTAAGCAACATCAAGATCATATACAGTATGTAGATCAAGTGATCAATGAATTGTCTCACTAAGGCAATGACCAACACCCTGAAATAAGGGTAGACCAAACCATGACCGCTATTATAGCAGATCTACTTCAATGCACAATAGATTATCTAATACAAATAAAGTTTGAGATGACCAAACCACTTGACCCGAACAATGACTCTAGTCAGAGTCGACCCGACGAACCTAATTTTAAGTTGGATTAACTTTTATTTAAAGATAGACCAACACCAGACTAAGTTAGGTGACCAAACTTTTCTATCTACGCTACCTACTTTTGCATGAAATATTAATCATTTCTGGCTTATTACAAATAACGACCTTATATGCCTAATGGACCTTAGCAAAATCCTTGCATGAAGATAGTGATTAATCAAATTTTTGAATCTCCAATTTATGAACACTTTATGTTTTAGACAACAATAGACTTAAGATAAAGCTGATTTATAAATACATTGTAGTAACCATGTTAAAACTACTAAACAAATTTTTTCACCAGACAATCAACCAAGAAGGACACCTTTTTAAACTAATGGGGCAACAAAACAAAAAAATCATGAGTGTGCAGGAGGAGCAAACGAAAGAGGACCCCACTTCTTCTGCAACGAGTGTAATACTACTGCTACAGATTTTAAGTGCACAACCAACAATCAAGATTACTAAAATAATAAAGTTTACCTTAAAAATAAAAATAAAACTAATTTTTCTTACTGTCACTTAAATTTTTCCTTGCATACGTGACATTTGCTTATTCTGTAAAATAATTATATTGGGATTTCTAAATCATTGTTCTGACGAGTTTTTCTTAAATATTTGACCTCACTAAAAATTGTCACATCAACTTGAAATTCATTCGACCCAATATAATTGTTGATAAGTTAACTTATACATAATTGTTTCAGACAAATTGTGAACCTACTCCGTCGCTTGTACCTCTGCTGGCTGCATAATAATTTCCAAGGACGACAATTTTCCTAAGTAAGGGGGGGGGGGATGTTGCGTGACAAAATTATTAAATCTTTTATTTTTGTTTTTTACTTCATTAAAATTAATTTTTAAAATAAACGTGCTAAAACTTTCTCATAGCACATTTATTTTCACTGACATTATAGAACAATAGAGATTATTTCAAACCGTTTTCATTCATTTAGTGATACAATAACTTTGATCGGTGGTCACTACGTCAGACCAACTAGTGTGAAAATAGCAATTAACCAATGCGACTTCATTTCTCTCTCCTCCGTCTCTACTACCTGCAGGGTTGAGGCTGAGGTAGGAAATGGGTGAAGGAAGGAGAGCATCTTCAAGCAATGAGTTAGAGAGAGAGAGAGAGAGAGAGAGAGAAAGAGAGAGTGCATGAATTGACACAACTCTCTCTGCTAATTGTTTGAAGGAGAATTTGTAAAAAGCTCTCTCTCCTTTTTTGCGCTCGAGAAGAACGTAGAGAAGAGAGAAAGTTACGTATTACCATTTCGCGCCGGGCAATGTTCTAGAGCGGGCTGGCGGGTCCTTCGTGGGACTCCCAGCCCCCGCAATTTTTAGTCAAATTGAGAGTAACATTTTAATCGTATTTAGACATATTTTTCCGTGTTAATATTTCAAACATGAGTAACATTTTTAATGTTCAATTATTTTATTAAATCGATAGTTTAAAACGATACTACATAAGACTCAAATGACAGCGTGTTTTAAATTCAGTTAGTGTTAATCTGGACTAATACTTTATAAATGTCGAAATTCATTTCACCTTTAAAATTTGAATGATTTAATCAAATGCGCAGCAAAGGGTTCCAATGGATGTACTTGAAAGATTCTTCTGCGAAGCCGAGTTCATTTGCCGAGGAGAGCGACGGAGCAGCGCAAATACAGATAAGTGGAAAAATAATAACAACTAGAGTATTAATTGTTTCAATCAATTTTAATAAAACTAAAAATAATGAGTGTAGTAATTAATTTTGAAATGAGAATGCTTGATTGCCAACCATGTTTAAACTTTAGTGCATTGGACAAGATTGATAAGTAATTTAGATTTATAATTGTGAATTGACTTTCTAAAACCCTTGACGTTATTATTAATACTAAATAAATTCTACTTAAATTGCAATAATATCTGAATTGATTTTTGGCCTTGATCACTTTCCGATCCGTCCTTCGAATTTATAAATTGACTAAGCGCGGATAGCTTAGTGGAATTAGGATTTTCTCATTAGATTTATAAATCTTTTCTTTATTTGAGTTCCTTAACATTTAAATTATTCACATGCGATTGGAGTAGAAACCGCTACAGTAATGCAATCAGTCATTAAACTTCCTTTTTCTCTCTCTTTATAAATAGTAACAAATCAATTTAGCGTTATTAACTTAATAATGTAGTAATATAAGATTAATTTCATAATTCTTAAACGTAAAATTCACAATCACACAACTTTAAAATATTATATCTTAGTTACGAGACATAGAATTACGTGCCCTTGTTTTATCAACAAGGGGGCACGTTACAGATTTCTATATAAAGACATTTTTATCTTTTTTATAAATCAAATTTTAAAAATCATTTATTTTTTAATATTCTTTTATAATGAATTTTTTCATATGTTATAGAAAAATTAAGTTTTTTCATGAATTCATTAAGAAATATTAAAATTTTCATAATAAACATTTTTATAGCAATATTTTTACTAATTAAATAAATTTAATATTCCTTATTTTACAGCTTTTGTGCTTACTTATCAGTTACGCACTCAAAATTTTTAAATAAAATAGCAATGTAGGACAATAATTCTTGGCTTTTACAATTAATTATATAATCAAACAATCATTTTTTAAACAAAATTTTAAATAAGAGTATTTATTGACATTTTATGAGTTATTACGTTTAGAGCAGACATCCCTGAGTTGACAAAAAAATTTCTTTCGATAATTTGGCTAATTGGGTTATTTTCTCTCGATTGAAAATTCGTCAAATAATTATTAACACGATAGGTAAAGTAGTAAAAACAATCAGCTAATAATATGCTGGTAGAAAACTCCTCCATTAGTTTATTTAAATAGCCCATCGACGCTTACTTCTGGCTCCTGCGATGCACCTTTCACTGCATCAGCTGACGATATTTCCCCAGTCATACATCCAGCTGACGTTTTTATTTATTTAAAGTATGATGTAAACTATTATCTGATAAATTTTCAAGGGAGATTAAATTACTGAAAATAATTTCTTTTTTCATGCGCTCAGCTGACGTATAATTAACCATGTTACACCTAGCTGACATTTATTCTCTATCAAAGTACATTTTTAACTATCATCTGCAAAATTTCAATCGGGAGGAAATGACAAAATGATTTTTTTTACGTGTTTGGGAGGCTGCCGTGGTCCAACACACCCATGGTGCGCCAGTTGACATTCACTAAGCTATAAGGTACAATTTCCTTAACCAGTTCACAAGTTTTTAGTCGAGAGAAAATTGGTCACCAAAATCTGTCGCTGGCTCTTGGACTATTTTAACACTCTTAAATATGCAGTGTAAGACTGCCGATTTTGTTTAGAAATTTTTGTTGAAATATTTGTGAAATATTTATATGTCCACGAAAAACGAATTTAAAAACATTCTATGAAATATTTTTAAGGAATATTTTTTATTACAGAAACATTTCACAAATGTTTTTAAAAAATATTTCTTAACAATATAACAGAATCATTTTAGAAATATGTTAAAGAAATATTTTGAACTATTTCTAAAATCTTCACATAAAATATTTTAAGGAACATTTTAAAATTGTTATGGAATCACTTCTCCCGTGTATTATAAATTTATTTTGTGTATCATAGTGATTATTTGAAACGTTGCGTTGGTATGAAATTAATAACCAGCATTACATCGACATTTTAATATTAATACGCTTTAAATAGTTATCACATACGCAGTAGATATCGAAGATATCACACGCATTATAATTGATTGTTATTTAAAATTCTTATTTATCTCATATATGAGACCAAAAGCACTCTTATCGCTTGCGAGAATAAACCCTAAGAGAAAAGAAATAAAAGAATACTCAAACAGACACCATCAAGCTGATAAATTCCAAATGTTAAAAAAAAACATTCCAAGAAATATTTCAGATATACTCTTAAGCAACATTCCATGAAACTTTGTTGTAATGTTTTAGAATAGTTACAAGAAAGATTTTTGAATTCCGAAATTACATTTTAAGAAATATTTTAAAAATATTTCAGGAATTTTCCAAGAAGTGTTACATGAAATATTTTAGAAATACGTTAGAAAATCATTTCGTGAAACGTTTTTGTAATATTTCTGAAATATTTTATTGTAATGTTTCCTACTGAAAAAATGACAGTTCTCACGATCAAAAATGAAACGAGATTTCATATTAAAACTTACATGAGGTCTCATGTGCCCAAAAATATGAATTTTTTTAACATCCGATCTCACATGAAATCTCAGGTAAGATCTTATGTGTCGACAAATTTTATTTTTCTCTTATGTGAGATCTCATGTGCTGCAAAATTGTATTTTTTCGACTCGATATCTCACCTGAGAACCCTCATGAGATCTCACGTGAGATCTGATGTACCTAAAGATATTATTTTTCCTAACACCCTATCTCACGTGAGATTGACCCCTTGCGGTTATGAAGTACCCCTCACATATACTTTTCGAAAAAAGTGCAAGAATATGAATATCCTTTCCAGATAGATCTTATTATATACGAACTCAAAAACAATAGAATAATAAATCATTGACGTTAGAATATATCCAGTTGGTTTTTCAACTAGTATTCTAGCTAGTTTTCAATCTGGAATTCCAACTGGGTAACCAGCTAGATATTTTCAATCAGGTTCAAATCTTTCAGCATCATTATATCCAAATAGTCTAATTGGCAATTATAGAAATGTATTTAAAATATATTAATGAGATTATAGTACGTAATCTAGACTTACGTAAGCGATATTTATGGGTATAGCTATTTTTTTTAAGTTAAATAACATATGAAAAAAATAAGCGCTGTTGAGGTTAACAATTATAAATTTGCACCTATGTGGAATTTATCAAAAATGGCCATTTTTGACAATTTTCGACCTTCAGAAAATTCTAGAGGGCGTTTCTATGGATCATATATGAGTAGAATCTTGATGTATGTAAGGGATATAAAGCTCTGACACTGCAGGATGCTTAAAACGTAGATAGATAGTGACAGGATATAAAATGCAATATAACAAAAAGACTTTGCAATATTTGTGCTTGAAATTCTGTAACATTACGCATCTGTACATTATTCAATACTATACTAAACTTATCATATTTTGTGAAATATTGTTTTGTGTTTCAATGCTCTTTGAAACTTCTTCCTTTTGTGAAATTCCATCATTTTGATTTAAATAAACTTGATAAATGTTATTAGATTGCTCTATAACATTTTTTTGTTGATCCTTGGAATTCATTGCAGAAAAAAATTTTCAATTTTTATTATATTCAGAAATAAATTGGCATCTAACCTTTCCTGGAGCTAAAATTATGATTATGTTTCCTTGTAATAAAAATTTATTTTGCCAACTATAATAATATGAATTGATTATTTTTTATATAATAAAAAAATCTATTGACCTAATTAATTTTTTAAGATTTTCAGAATATGATAATTAAAAATATATATTATTAATTTAAAAAATTTTTATAAAGAAAAGTTTTTAAAATGTATATTATAAGTGAATCTAATATATTTATATATCAAACTTTTGTGTAGAAATTTAGTCAAAATAATATGAATAAGTACTTAATTTTAACAAGTATTAATATTATTGAATTTTATAGCGTTTGCAAAAACAAACCTATCATAACGATATATTTCTCACAGACACAACTTTACATAAATTAAAAAAAATAATAAAATATATATTTAAAATTTACTCAAAAAGTAAAATTGAAAAAGCCTATATACATTTGCTGCTGCACTGTCCATTCATCAAAGTTTGCACAATTATCATCGTTATCATTTTTTTTTAACAAACCACTCTGCATCAATTCAATAATTATCCTTTGTGATTTATCATTATTAAAAGTTTGTAGCTGTTTTTGTGATTGTTGTTGCTGTTCCGTCGAACCAGAATTTTAAAATCTTACATTGTCAACAGTATTTTGTTGCTGTTGTTCACTATCAATTTTAAGAAGAGGCCGAATTATCTGTCTTTGTCTAATAGTGTTTTTCATCATTTATGTAAACACAATTGGCCGTAACACGAAAAAATAGCAGTCTCCACTAGATACCAGCAGAATAGTTGAATTTTATGATAAGAACAAAATAATTTTATCATGTAGTTTTTGAATAATATGAGACCTACTAAAAAAGATAGGTTATATTTTAGATTTTTACTAGGTCTCATATTATTCAAAAACCACGTGATAAAATTATTTTGTTCTTATTATAAAATTTATCTATTATACTAGTATCTAGCAGGGGATACCATTTTTTTAGTGTTACAACGAATGGTATTTCCAAAAATGATGAAAAACACTATTAGCCAAAGACAGGTACTTTGGCCTGCTCTTAAAGGTTATATCCATAGCAGCAGCTTGTTGCTGTTAGTTCTATAACTTGTGAAACACTATTATCACTTTGTGAAAATGCAACAATTCATTATCGTGATCATCTTCATCAACAACTTCTTGAAATGTTTATTGTAAGAGTGTAGAAGTAATATAAATAAAATTGACATTGATTAATAAGCTCTCCTGTTTCAACTTTTTTAAACAATATAAAATTCATAAAAATACCATTAAACTATTTTTTTATTTTATAATTTTATCAAATTTCTTGAAATTTTTTGAATATTATAACTGTTATTTTTTGTTTTTAATCATTGTTCAAATTGATAAATACTATTTGATCTTTATTATTACTTTTAAAAAAGTATATTTTAGGCGAGTTCAGGTATTGAATAGTATAGTATTCTTTAGAACATTTTTCCTAAATATTTTATTTTACCCAATACATAATATTTTTTTTTATTTCAGCTTTCGAAAGTACTGAAATATCATCATCAAGTTTATACTTTTTATTTGATTTATCTTTAGTTTTTGCTTAAGAAAGTTTTGAAATCAATCAAGCAATCGTCGAGTACTTCCGTATTTAATTCATTCTTTTTAATATGAAGTTCATAATATGAATAATATGAAATTCATAAAATATTTACAGTTTTGGCTAAAGAAAGTTTCGAAATCAATTAAGCAATCGTCGAGTACTTCTGTATTCAATTCATTTTTTTTAATTATATAGAATTCATCAAATGCTGAATTTATATTCTTTTTGATAGATGAATGTTTGAAAAAATTTTTCCAAACAATTTCTGAAAAAAGTGATTACTGAGATGAAGATAGCGATGATAATACACATCAAAATAAAAAAAAAAGATATACCAGATCAACATTTTATTTCATTTATGAGTGAATATTAATACATGAACATTAAGAAGGGGCCGAACTATCTGTCTTTGTCTAATAGCATTTTTCATCATTTATTTAAACACTATCCGGTATAACAAGAAAAAAATAGCAGCCCCCGCTAGATATTAGTATAATAAGTAAATTTTGTAATAACAACCAAATTTTTTCACTGCGTAGTTTTTGAATAATTAGAGACCTACCAAAAAAAGATGGGTTATATTCTAAATTGCTAGTAGGTCTCTAATTAGTCAAAAACTATGCGGTAAAAAATTTGGTTGTTATTACAAAATTTACTAATTATACTAATATCTAGCGGGGGCTGCTATTTTTTTCTTGTTATACCGGATAGTGTTTACATAAATGATGAAAAACGCTATTAGACAAAGACAGCTAGTTCGGCCCCTTCTTAAGGAACTATAGTTGGTCTTATATCAATTTTTTACTTTATTCTTTATGAGAGACATATTTAATTAAAAATTTCTAAAAACTTGGCAGAAGGGCCATTAGCTTCTAACAACTTATATTTGAGAATTTGCTGCCATCAGCTTCAAAATTATTTATGCGTTTTTAAAATTATGCATTCTCTATTTCATTGCGCTATCATTTTATTTTCAAGAGCTTTAAAACATATTAAATTTTACTAAATATCTACAAAATAACTTGCCAGGCCCGTAGATTAATAGTTCATGGTGTAGTTGATAATTTTAAAGTTTTTATAGTAAAAATAAGTGAAAGAAAACTAAGAATATTGAATTCTCTGCATTACATAACATCAAAAAAAATAATTTTTGAGCACAAAATAGATTTTTATTTATTGTAATAGGATGTATTTTTGTTCTTTATCTTTGAATGTATATGTATTTAAATTCATATTTTAAACTGTAATTTAACACACGTGAATTAGCTATCAATTAAATTATAAACCAGTACACATTAACATTGAGCATTTCACCAACAAAATATTAATCTACGGGCCTGGCAAGTTATTTTGTAGATATTTAGTAAAATTTAATATGTTTTAAAGCTCTTGAAAATAAAATGATAGGAAAAATGTTCTAAAGAATACTATACTATTCAATACCTGAACTCGCCTAAAATATACTTTTTTAAAAGTAATAATAAAGATCAAATAGTATTTATCAATTTGAACAATGATTAAAAACAAAAAATAACAGTTATAATATTCAAAAAATTTCAAGAAATTTGATAAAATTATAAAATAAAAAAATAGTTTAATGGTATTTTTATGAATTTTATATCATTTAAAAAAGTTAAAACAGTAGAGCTTATTAATCAATGTCAATTTCATTCCTTTTTATTAAAAAGAATGAATTGAATACAGTAATACTCGACGATTCCTTGGTAGAAAATGAAACGCTGTGTATTACCATTTTATGACCAGTAGAGATGGAAACGCTTTTTTAAACATTTTATGGCCATTTCTTTGGCATTATTATTACTAATAACCTCAAATTTTTACATACACCATTTTTAATGGTCATATTTCTACCAGGCTTACTTGATTGATTTCTAAACTTTCTTCAGCCAAAATTGTATATTTATTCAATAGTTTGAAAGATTACAAACTTCATATTCAAAAGAATGAATTAAATACGGAAGTACTCGATATAGTTTACTGGATATAGTTTGTATCTGAAAATTATTATATATATATATCTTTTGTATAACTCTATAAAACTAGATACAAAATATTACAAAAAATCTTTTTAAAATTTATTAAGAAATTATAGACAATTGAATATTCAAAACAAAAAAATTAGAAAGTGAACAAATTTTGATGAAATGTTTAATTAAATTAAACATTTATGTTCAATTAATTTTTTTATGTTTAATTCATCGTGATACGATTTTTCAGTAGACGCTTGAATACATTAATTACAAATTAACGTAAATTTTTGTCACTTCCTGAAGATGATGTCCAGGTGACCTGGACAACCTCTAGGTCGACGAAACATCATTCAGGAAGTGCATCTAGTATTATAATTGAAATTAAAAAGTTTTTTGTTACTTCCTGGAGATGATGTCCAGGTGGCAAGGATGGCCTCCAGGATCACGAAACCTCATTCACGAGGAAACACATTTAGTATTATCATTGGAAATATATAAATTTTTGTCACTTCCTATAGATTTTTTTTTTTTTTTTTTTTAAAGATTAATATATAAACGATATTCTCCTCTATATGAATAACTTTTTTCCATGGTGGAGTCAAGGGAGTCCCCGCCCGGTACCGTTTAACACATTACATCAGGCTAGACTGTCAGACCCACCATACCGAAAACTTTGACTACCGATGGATAATCAGCCACTTTTGTGACCAACAATCAACCGATACCCAATGAGGTCGGATTTTTAAGAGTCGCGATATAAATGGCACATACACTAATTTTCTTTCGAAAAAAAGTTTAGAGGTACCTGGCCAGGATTCGAACCCATGCCCTCCGCGTCAAAGGCAAGAGCTCTATCCATTGCGCCACCGCGCTCTTTTCACTTCCTATAGATGATGTCCAGGTGACCTGGACGACCACCAGGTCGACGAAACATCATTCTCGAGAAAGTGAATTTAGTATTATAATTTAAAATTTTTTTGTCACTTCCTGGAGATGTCCAGGTGGCAAGGATGACCTCCAGGATCACGAAACATCATCCACGAGGAAACACATCTAGTATTATAATTGGAAATATATACATTTTTTTCATTTCCTGTAGCTGATGTTTAGGTGAGTTGGAGGACCTCCAGGTCGACGAAACATCATTCACAAGAAAGTGTTTAGTTGATAATAAAAAAATCATACTATGTTAGAATTATAGAATACGTTTACACGAAAATAGTATTTTAATTATAAGTATAAATAATTTCCGTATTCGTACCCTGACTCGCCGTTGATGTATATACTATAGCATGATATACTAACTCGAATACAAACCGCATGCACCATACTAACTACTATACCATAGCCAAAAAACATCAAAAATATGCTCATAGCTCTCCTACAATATTAAAGTATGACGTCACTGGCTGGAAATAAAAATTGAAGAACTGATGACAAAGAAGAATTTTTATAACGCGAATATGGTACTTTTTAGATTACGTTTTCTCGTGATTGATTGAATGGATCGTAATAAAACTTTTTTTAAATGAAAGATAATATAAAAATCTTTAAATACTAATTTCTATTTTTCAAATATTGGGTTTTATTTTAATAGGATTCAGTTTTAAAATTTTGAAAACTCTAATTCAAAGTATAAGAGGAGCGCCTCAACGTTTTCGTATTCGTACCTTAACTCGCCGTCGAGGCGCTACTACGCCTCTTAATGTTTAGGTGGTTCAGTGAAATAAAAAGCCAGTATGTATATTTAACACGCTTGTTATTTACACTCTATGTGCGAAGTCCAACCCATATTTGAGCTCGGGTGAGAAAAAGCAATACAGTCGCTACACCTTGCCGTGTAGAGTAGACGGTTGTGCCCTTTATATACGAATAAGTCAAGGCTTCGCTCTGGATTTTGGCTGCTGCTAAACACCCCCCTCTAAGAGATTCTCTTGTATGGGTTTAGCAGAGGAACATGTGTTTTCGACTATCCTGACTTTTTTTTTGCTTTCATACTTTTTTGAAGACTTGGAATCATGGATGGTTGACTAGTTGCTATTGATGATATTTGGCGTTCTAACCTGTTTGCTGTGTTAGTTGTGATGAGTCCTCTGCGAGGTTCTTGATGGAAGCTGGTTTCAATCGTTCTGTGGTGATTGTGGTAGGCTTGTCTTTGATTAAAACTGTAAAATCTTGTCAGATGTTCTGTCAACTACTTCGTAAGGACCTTCTTAAGGTGGATTCGATTGTATCTTCGTTGTCCATTTGCAGCCTTTGTAGTTTCAAGAACGTGTCTGATTTTAAAAGATTCTGGAGTTCTTCATCCTTCTTCTGTTTAGCAGCGAGCTCGTGTGTTTCTATTAGTACTAACATAGCTATAGTACAGATTCTCGAAAGAGCATCTGCAATTTGATTTGTTTTTTCAAGGACGTATTGTATCCAGCTGGCGAAATGACAAATAAAATTAAGTTAGTGTTCTTTTCTAGGTGAAGATTCGCTCGATTTCTGTGCTAACGCTTGGCACAAAGGTTTTTTATTGGTTTTTAAAATTAAATCTCTTCCATCAATCATGAATTAGAAAAACATAAGGCTGCTATACATAGCTTATAGTTCCTTATCATACAAGCTGTATCTACTTTGAGTTGGTTTAAATTTTTTTGAGAAAATCCAAGTGGTTCCCATTTGTTGTTATTCCATTGTTGCAAGGATGCTCCAATGGCAATGTCAGAGGCGTCTGTGTGAAGAGACAGACAAGCGTTTCCGATAGGATGTGCCAAGAGAAAGACGTTAGTTAACAGCTGTTTGCATTTTTGGAAAGTCCACTTGATTATACGTTTGTCTTTTTTTTCGCTGCTGCTAATTCTGCGTTCGGAGTAACTTGAGCGTGCGTAGCTTTCGGTGGACCAAGGTTCGGTCCTCAAGTTCCTGATTTCTTGGGAGCTAGATAAAGTGGGCTAACCCATTGACTGCTACATGGTGAGCATATGCCTTGTTCATGCATGTGATCGAATTCGGCTTTTGTGATTTTTAATTTTTCTGCTATACATCCTAGCAACTAAGTCGTTGATCCTAGGTTATGCTGGAAGTTATAGTCGTTACGCAATTTTCAGTTCTCAGTTTGCATGTATCATACAGTATTCTATCCTTGTTTTTTTTAAGGAAGTAGAGTAAGATAGAATGATTTTTGATAATGGAAAGTAAGAACCGACTATAACTTCTAAGATTGGAGGGACCAAGGTTTAGACAATATATAAATATAAAAGAATTTCAATATATATATGAATACAAAGGGTACATTCTATCTCTTTTGCTCGTCACACGAATAGTTACAAGTAAGAGAGATAAACGATGTGTGTTCCGAAATTGCTGTCAGTACTTGCCAGTAACACAAGTGGCAACCGCGCAGTAAATTTTAGTGGTTTATTTGAATCAACAAATTTAATTGGAAATTCAACTCATAAAATTTAATTATGTTATAATAACAAAATTATAAATAATTTTATTTTCTGATTAGATAATTAATTATTATTTAACTTTATAATTTTTCATTTTTATTTTAGAGTTTGATTTCTAGTAAACAATTTACTGTTTTTTTCTTTCTTTCTTTGTGTTTAATGGCCGTAGTTCCTTATCCTTGAATCCGATGTGCCACAATTCATGTTTTTTCCTCGGTATTGATAACGTGGGTATTTTCCTATTAGGACTTGTCGATAATGTCGCCAAGTGTCATTGTAATTATTTGATTTCCAAGTTTATTTGCCCAGTGGGACTTTTTTACTGCAAATAAAAATCAGCTGATTACTGAGTTGATAAACAAATTGAAAAGAATTTGTTAAAGTTATATAATAAAATATGATAAATAGTATAATAAATCATGAAATATGATCATGCAATTAAATTTTATTAATTAAATTTTTTAATTGAATTCGTCGATTTAAATATCCTGCTAAAATTTGTTGTGCGGTTGCCACTTGTGTTACTGGCCAGTACTGTTAGCAATTTCGGAACAGACCCAAAATCTAAAGACGTTAAAACGCGTAGAACATTTTTAAATTTTATACCTCATTGAAGGATTTCAAAAATATTTGAAATACTTGCTGTAGTAGTATATATAAGCTCAATAACACAAGTAAACAAATAAAAATATATTTATTGTTATTAAAATACTAATCGTTTAAAAAATATTAATCGTTTAAAAAAATTAAAATCATTCAAATTTCAATGAAATCACTATATCAAAAAATATAGCAAAAATATATCATGCATAATATTTTTAATATAATTCAGCGGTCGTGCCCTGAATGCCAAAGCATGAGTATTTTGCATACAACCAACCCCATTTCATCAATAAGATTGCTGCTTAGCAGGCGGAATTTCTTGAAACCAAACTAAAAGCTCTCCTTTGATTGATATATTACTAACATGTCTTTATTGAATTAACTTTAATTATAGTCTATGTAACTAATTTACTTTAGTTATAGTCGTATGTAATATATTTTTCAATGCTATCATATATTTGATTGTTTAGTATATTGTCGAACGACATGGAAAAACATTATTGCCACAATATCTTGGGATGTATCGATTAACTGTAGATGGAGTTGAACATTATGTTGTAGCGATAAGAAATGTCTTCTCTAATCATCTGACTACACATAAGAAATTTGATTTAAAAGGATCTACAGTGGATAGGGAAGCTTCAGACAAAGAAAAAGAGAAAGAATTACCTACATATAAAGATAATGATTTTGTTAAAGAAAAAATGAAAATTTTCATAGGTGATGAAGCTAAAGCTAAACTTATTGATACTTTGACTGCAGATGTGGATGTAAGTACTTAAAATAAAAATTACTTTTGATAGAATAGAATTTTTTTTTGTACATTTTTTATATTCCTTATATGATTCTATTGCTTAATCATACGTGATCATAATATTACTAAAAGAAAACTTCTTATATGTAATTAAATTTGTCCTTGATTTTGGATAGAAAAAATTATTTCAGCTTAAAAAATAGAAAAAAGATCTTTAAAAAAGTAAGATGTTGATTATTGCGGATGTAAGTGTAAAAATTTTGCATAAAAAATAATTTTATGTAAAACCTATGTGGAATTAAATGTAAAGTTTTTCGAATTAAATGTAGTTTTTGATCTTGTTGTTTTTTTCTTACGGATTCCGTCCATTAATAATGAATTCATGCCTTTTTACTATGATTATTTTACAGAGAAAATTCATAGTATCAATAGTAGTTTTTAAACGCCCAGTTAATATATTTAGGAAATTAAACTGCAGAGGATGATAAAGGTATAGTAAATTTATTTGTTGAAAAATTCGTAGTGTGTTTACTAATAATAATCAAATGTCTACTTATGTTCCTATCGTTGTTAACCACTTAAGAGGAGGTCACAAATCTTTGTCCTTTTTTAATCAAAGAATTGATTTTTTTATAAAAACTAATAATTTTCATTGATGAGAAAGAATTGATTTTATCGCTTCGTTTACAAGACAACCTTGAAAAACCAAAATATTTACCCTAAGTGCTATGTTTTAAGTTTTTCAAGGTTTTCTTGAAAGCGAAGCGATAAAATCAATTCTTTCTCATCAATGAAATTATTGCTTCTCTGATATGAGATGTGAATTTCTCTTTATTTTGTGTTTGTAACGTACCCAAGTGGGTAATAGTTACTTTATATATTTTTCTCTAATGTATTTAATAAACTACGCAAGCTCCGTTCGGGCAGTAAGTCAGATTGGAGGGTAGCTATTAAATACTTTACTAGCAAACTACAAAAAGCTCCGTTCGGGCAATAGGCCAGATTGGAGGGTAGCTGTTAAATATTTAATTAGTGAAACGCCAGCTTATTAATAAAGCTAGGCGTTTTCTTTGTTAGTATTTAATGTATTATTATTAATAATAATAAAAGAAAATATATATATAAGTTATCTTAAATAATCTTTTATTTAAATAAATAAATATATATATATATATATATATATATATATATATATATATATATAATTACAAAAAAAATGAAAACTCTCCGGTGAGAGAAAAAGAGAAGCTCTTTAGACATGTAAGCTCAATGAAATTTATTTTATTTCATTCAATAGCTCTTGATATTAACCTGGGGGGTTAAGCCTAGAGCGCTTGTGTGTCCCCAGAGTCAATAGAGCTCAATTTAAATTTCTTTTCTTCAATAAAAACCTTAGATAACAGAGAGCGTTAAGCTAAGACGCTTATATGTCCCAATTGTTATCGATTTAAAAAATTAAGTTTTTATTTTTAATTTTGGCTTTAAGAAACAAAGGGCGTTAAGCTTAAGCGCTTGTATGTCCCAATCATTTCTCTTGCTAAGGCAAAATATGCTAAGGCCAAGTAAGAAATTAAATCAAATTTTTAATTTAATATCAGCTCAGGTAAACAAAGGGCGTTAAGAGGAGGTCACGTATCTCTGTCCTTTTTTAATCAAAGAATTGAGTTTTTTACAGAAACTAATAACTTTAGCAAAAAATGAAGAGAAAGCCGCATCTTGTATCAAAAAAAGCAATATTTTTTTTATAAGAAAAACTTAATTTTATTGCTTCATTCTCAAGAAAACCTTGAAAAACCAAATTGTCCACCCTAACCTCTATGATTTAAGTTTTCTAAGACTTACAAGATTAATCCTGAGTGCGAACAACTCAAGGGATTCGCTAAAACACAAGTTATAAGCAAACTTTTGATGTATAGTATTTTAGGGTTGGATTTACCGAGATCTATATCTAATTTTTATTCAAAGTTTATAAAAAAATAACAAGTTAAAGCGATTTTTTATTTTAATAAAAATTCTTGTATTAACATAGTTTTAGTGCAGACAAGTCATTACATTTGTTTAAATTATGAATTTAAAAAGACATCAATAAAATAAAAACAGAAAAAATCGATTTCAACAACTCTGACATCTCGTTAATAAATAAAGTTTGCTACAAGGATTTAATTAACATAAAATTTATGATAGCGACACTTCCAGTATATTGTATTTTCTATTGCAATCAATCTTTAGTTCTTGTGTAAGTGCATTTCAAATTTCTCACTGTTATAAAATCAATGTGTTAGCATACCAATAATGTGTTCTTATATTTCAACAAAGACATCTGTAAATTATCTAATACACATTACGTAATGTTTTTTTTAGTGTTTCTGAAAGTTTACCAAAAACATTGCAACAAATTTCCTTAAAAGGTCCTTGTAATGTTTCTAAAGCTTTGCTGGAAACTTTGATGGAAGGTTTCTTACAATATTAACATTCCCGGACAAAACAATCCAGTTGGATTTTCCACGTAGGGAATCTAGCTGGAGAAGACTAGATTTCAGCTGGAATCTGATGGATCATCTAGTTTTAAATGCTTTTTTTCCTATTGAATATTTCCAGTAGTTTTAAGCTAGATGTTTACGTAGATTTTAGGGCTATTCTCTGGTTTCCCATGAATGATTTAGTGAATTTTCCTTTATCTTTCTATCTACTTTGAAACGGGATTCCACCTTGCTCATTTTCTTTATATGGAATTTCTATCCATTTTATTTGGATTTTTCATTGTAAATACAGATCTTGATAACGTGGATTTCTATGCATACTAAAGTTCAATTCGCATATTACAAAAAAATTAAAATAAAAACGAGATGAATCTTGTAGAGTCAGATCAACGAAGAACAAAGAGTTTCTACAATCCAACCTGGAGTGTTCTGGCCTTAAATATATGTGTCCTCGAAACCTATACAAAGGTTCACAAAATTCAAAGTAACGCTACCTAGCGGCGTGAAGACGGATTGATTTGTCTCTAATCATTAATGTGGTTTTATGTCGCTAGGTAGTGTTTCTTTTAATTTTGTAATCTGTTGTAAAAGTTTTGAGAATACAGATATATAAACCCGGAACACTTCAGGTTGGGTTGTAGAAGTTCTTCGTTCTTCATTGAGCCAACTCTATGAGATCTTTTCGTTTTTTTCTTTAAACAGAAAAAGATTTGTGAGATCAATATCTCATAATTATAATTTATTATCTCATAATGTTTTAATAAAAGTTAAAAAAATAATCTTTTCTACATTTTTAATATGGGAACTAAACTTTAGCATGCATAGGAACTCACGTTATCATAATCTGTATTGAGAATGGGAAATCCAGATAAAAATAGATAGGAATTCATTATAAAGCGAATGGGGAAGGCGGAATCCTGCTTGAAAGTAGATGGAAAGGTAAAGAAAAATTTACTAAATTATTTATAAGAAACCAGATAGCATGCATAGAAACCCACGTTATTGAAATCTGTACTGACAATGAAAAACCCAGATAAAAATAGATAGAAATCTTCTATAAACAAAATGAGAAAGATGGAATTTCGCTTCGAAGTCGATGAAAAGATAAAGGAAAATCCACTCAATTATTTATTGGATCCACTAAATTATATAACTCAACTACTGGAAATATTGAATGGAAGAAAAAGCAATTGAAACAGGATAACCCATCTGAATCCAGCTGAAATCTAGTCTTCTCCAGCTAGATTTCCTACGTGGAAAATCCAACTGGATTATTGTGTCCGGGAATGTTAATATTGTAAGAAACCTTCCATCAAAGTTTCCAGCAAAGCTTTAAAAACCTTACAAGAACCTTTCAAGAAAAATGGTTGCAATGTTTTCGGTATACTTTCAGAAACTTAAAAAAAACATTACGTAATGTGTATTAGATAATTTACAGATGTCTTTGTTGAAATATAAGAACACATTATTGGTATGTTATGAATGGAAAATTTAACTAGATTTCCATACTAGACTTTCTGTCCGAGAATTACATGAAATATCTCTTAAATCTTGCCGATAACGTTGCAGCCACCCTCAATGAAAGGTTTTTGCCAACTTTGACGAAACGTTTCATGAAACCTTGCAGAAAATTTGCCGGAATCTTTCATGAAAAGTTTCTCGAAATACATTTTGAAATAATTCGGAAGTCTTGTCAAATGCTTGCAGCAATCTTTCATGAAAGGTTAACGCAAGATTACTTGTAATGTTTTATAAATCTTTGCAGGAAACTGGTTGAAACTTTTCATTCAAGGTTTTAGAAACTTGTAATAATTGACAATAAACGAAGTTCAGTAGAATAATTTTTCCTTATGGAAAATTAAATTTTTTTCATACACGGTGTCCCATTTTAATCTACTCAGGGGAAAATCTCCCAAACCACCCCACCTAAAAAAAAATGATGAGACATAAGTTGTAAAGCTCAGAGAGGGTCAACTAATAGTTTAAGCAGATTTGACCTTGGACTTTATTTTCAAGGTCACTTGAAGATCAGAGATTTTTTTAATGACAACCCTTATTTTTGACACTGTGTTCGGTAAGAGCGGGAGATTTTACGTCCAAAATGATGTTAAAATTTTTTTTTCATGGTCAATTCAAGGTCAGATGCTTAAAAAAACTGCTTAGGAGCATTTTTTTTTCATTTTTAAGATATCGAAAAATGGCTTCTATAAAAGTTGTAAAAACAGAGAGGATCACCCAACGTTATCAACAACTGTAAATTATTTTTTAAAGTATTTTTATAAATAATAATAAGCTATAGTACACGGGTGGCAGAAAGTACTTTTCAACAAAATTTTTTGGTGATAACCCTATTAAAAAAAAATCAGGTGATGAATCACCTGATTTATTAGGTGATTCATCATGCCAAAACATCATGTAACGATTTTGTTGGTCCTTACACATATTAAACCATGCTTAATCAATTTAAAACAATTTTTGTAAATTTTGGGTAATTTTGAACTTAGAAAATTTTCTAGATAATTTAGTCTTAGAAAAAATTTTGACTAATTTCACAAAAAAATTTCTGAGTTCAAAAATTTCAAAATTTTTTAAAAATTGTTCTAAATTGACTAAGCATGGCTTAAAACGTGTAAAAACCAACCAAATAGATATATGATATTTTGGCATAATAAATCACCTGATAAATAAGGTGATTTGTTACCTGATTTTTTTTACCAGAGGGGCTATTCAAGTAGCGATACATATGTATGTATCACGCTGTATGTATGCGCGCGCATACTTTTTATTCTCTTCTCCATACATATCGTCGCGATACATACATATGTATCGCTACTTGAATAGCCCCTCAGGGAAGAAATTCCTTCACGATGATTTTCGTAATATTTTTCTCAATCATTTTCCGCTAAATAGAAAATCGTAACTGTTCCTTTTCGCGAAATATAGCTATTTTTTATTAAAATCGTTGAACTCATAATATACACTTGTGAACACTATTAACTTTTGAAAATAAATATTTTAGTGAGCTAACTGTTAAATATTATAAATAAATATTTTAATAAATAAATATAATAATATAATAATAATTTAATAATATATAATTTTTTCAAATAATTATATTAAAAAAATTTTTTTTTAAATGTTTTATTTTAATAATATAATTTTTTTTATTAAATATTTTAGTGAGCTAGCTGTTGTTTATATTTCCAAATATAAAAAAAAATCGTAAAAAAAATGTAAGAAAAAAAAATTAAAAAGAAAAATGAAAAAAAAAAATAAATAAAAAAAAAAAAATTTGTAAAAATAAAAATATGGAATAAAGCAGTGTATTTAACTTTATTGACCTATATTCAATTAATATTGTAAGTTTTTGTTGACTTATTTCAAAGTTATTCATTTCATTTTATTTGTATCGATTATTTTAATAAATTAATAATGTTAACAAATGTATGATATATAAATGTATATTATATATACAAAAATAACTATATCTTGTGAAAAGGAACAGCTACGATTTTCTGTTAAGCGGCTAATGATTAAGAAAAATATTATGAAAGTTACCACAGAGGAATTTCTTATCACCAAAAAATTTTGTTGAAAAGTACTTCCTGTCACCCGTGAGTATATTGGAACTCTTTAACATTAATATTCTTCAAATTAAATAACAATATAAGTAAGTAGTATACGAATAAAACTAAAATTGATGTCGGCGTAACATGTAAAGCGAAGAGGTATAGTCATTTTGGCGCTGTATAATAAGATGCTCCAAGGGACCCCCTATTACTACGCATGATTGCTATTACTACACTATACATAAGTTACCTCTTCACCGCTCCTATGACGCTATTTCATACGTGAAACAAAATTTAAATTTATGACTTCATAGATGATTTTAACAAACAATTTGCCATAATATCAATCATATTAATGAAAATTAATTATTATTACATATTTAAAGTATATTTTTGAAATTATAGTCTTTTTCTTCTTTTTTGATCTTTTATTCATGGAGTGTTTAGTTTTAGTTTATTTATAGTTTTTGTTTCTTATTTTCAATTTATCATTGACAGGATGCGTAGTATTTGGCTTTTTATAGTTTTCACTTTTATTTTTGTATAAAACTTCAGCCGTGTAATAGAGTGCCACTTAGGTCACTTGTATCGTAATTTACTATTTTGCGGAAATTAATTGTGCACGAGAAAATTGATTATTAATCTATCAATTCATTAGTCTATCTATCTATCTTTGGGGTTTAACCACCTACAGCCTATTTGGCCTAGTAAGTAACACCTCGACCACCTTTGTGTTCCGGTGTTTTCGCGTTCGAAACCACACCTCAATTTTTTCCTAACTTCGGTAGGTGGTGCTCGATCGTGCAGGTCTACTTAGGTGGGGAGCATCGCTCAACCCATCCTTTTTAGCGCATCGGGAACTCAACACCTACCCGGCAGAACGGTCCGGCTCAACTATAATAGTGAGACAGTCGCATTCTGCCTTACCGGCCCTCGAGTGACTTTCGTCGGTTTTTGTTAAAACCGAAAAAAGTCTCTCGGGGGTGGTCCACCGCGGTGTAAGTGAGTTCGGGGCATCCTCCACTTTCAATATTTAAATTGAAAAATGGAGAAAAAATCCCGACCTCACCGGGATTCGAACCCCGGCCCTCTGCGTGAGAGTCGGATGCTCTAGCCCCTGAGCCACCGCGGCTCTATCAATTCATTAGTCTAATTGTTTAGTACTTACTTAGTGCTATAATATATAGGTTCATAGTTTTTACTTAACCGTAATATAATAAGTAATAAATTAGCGAACCTAATCACTTATCAAAAGAAATCCATCCTTTTTCTTCTCTGCCACGCAATTAAATATATTTGCTACGCATCCGCTTGGCGTAGCAAAACTATAACTTTTTCTGATAAAATTATATTTATATTTATTAATAATTAGAACGTTACAGTTAAATGCCTCACATCTCATTAAATTAGTAAAAATTATACTGAAATAAATTTAAAAAACATTCTATTGGATAAAACTTGAATTGTTTAAATTTATTTACACATATAAATATTACTAATACATATATTATATATTATACTTTTATAAAACGTTTCTTGCAATATTTTGTGGAATGTTTTTGTAGCAACATTTCATCAAAGGATTTTGGAAACTTTTTTGAAACATTTCATGAAACCTTGCCGAAACTTTGCTAAAGCCTTTCATAAACGGTTTCTTGCAATATTTTGTGAAAATTTTTTTTAATTTTTCCGGAAACCTTGTAGCAACGTTTCATAAAAGGTTCCGCAACCTTTCTTGAAATATTTCGTAAAACCTTGCCGAAACCTTGCTGGAATCTTTCATGCAAGGTTTCTTGAAATATTTTAGTAAATGTCTCATGAAACCTTACGGAAACCTGGCTGTAAACTTTCATGAAAGGTTTTCGCAAGCTTTCTTGAAATGTTTCATAAAACTTTGCAGAAACGTTACTGGAACCTTTCATGAAAGATTTCCCGCAAGATTTCGTGAAATGTTTCTAAAACCTTGCAGAAACCGTGCTGGAACCTTTTACGGAAGGTTCCCACAAATTTTATTGAAATTTTTCATGAAACCTTGCAAAAACATTGCTGGAACCTATCATGAAAGATTTCTCGCAATATTTTATGAAACGTTTCTCAAATTTCGCTAAAAACTTTGCTGAAACCTTCCATGAAATGTTTCTTGTAATATTTCGTGAAATGTTTCTAAAATCTTGCCAAAATCTTGCAGTATCCTTTTATGAAAGGTTTTCGCAGACTTCCTTGAAATATTTTATGAGAACTTACAGAAACCTTGCTGCAACTTTTCATGAAAGGTGTCTTGCAATATTTTGTTAAATGTTTCATAAAACCTTGCAGAAACCTTGCTGTAAATTTTCATGAAACGTTTCCCACTTTATTCTTTGAATTTTTTTCTATAACCTTGTAGCAAGGTTGCAGCATTATTGCACTGAAATATTTCATAAAACCTTTTGGCAATGTTAAGACAAGATTGCTGCCCCCTTGTGACAACATTTCAGCGCAATATTCACAGTGAAAGTTTCACTACAATATTTCATGCTGTGTGGGTAGCTAATGCATCCATAAGCCAAAATGAAAATGTACGTGACTATCACGGATGCCTAACTTATTTGGTGAATTTGGCCCAAGTCGCTGTAAGAGAAAAGTTAGTTGAAAAAGAACAAGAAATAAATCAAACTTTTAAATTTTAGCCCTCAAAGCTTTTTTAAGAGGATTACCAGATGAATGGAGAACGGCAATTATTATAGCGAATCCAAAAACACTTGACGAAGTTCTTGAGATCGTTAAAAATTTAGAAAAATATTTGAGTACATCTTATAATGGCCATTCTCAGATGAGGATAATACAGCAGATAGACGAAATGAGGAGAACACCCAGATTTGCAACCAAGATTTGACTCAGAGATATTTAATCGTAATAATTTCTTATCATTACGATCATATTTCTTATTATTACGATACTGTTTTTCCGCATACTAGAATCGAAGAAGGTCGTATCATTGCCCCTCCATAACTAAGCTATAGACAAGAGGTAAAACAATCCAAGACAAGAAATAATACCCCCATGAGTATTTTTAAGAACCCTAGATCACAATCATTTACAAGCAACACTACACGGAGAAACAATTCATGCTAATAGAACATGCGAACTGCCATCTACGCGAGCATATAAAATATTGATACAAATATGACAGGCACGAGAAACTCTATCATTATTGGATTACCTTATGCTAAAAAAGATGGTATGGAGAGTAACTAAAGCATGAACGGCATTCACTGATGACTCGCGTTGTATACTTCGATGACTACCCACTCTTATATCCTTTGTTCGCTCACGCCGTATTCTCTCTTTACTTGAGTCGCCTCCTCTCTTGGGTGGCGACGCGAGCAAACGCGGCTGGTCTATATCCAAAATCATGTTGCAAATTTTGTTAATGTATTTTCGTTGCGTCAATCTTTTTTTTGTTTTCTTTTCTTTTTTTATGAGGAAAGAGACATTATAAATATAATCTGTTAAACTTTGTAACCATCAATAATTAATTTTCAACTTAAAATTTAATTATTTTAAACAGCTGGGGGCAGATGAGCATGTACGATTTTACGCCAGCGATGTTTCGAAGTAGCGTTGGTCTAGTGCGTAACGTTCGCGCTTTTCCTTTTAAGTACACGTGTTCAACTCTTGGGTCACTTTTTAAAAATTTTTTAATTATTTTTTTCTTATTTTTTATTCCTTTTTATATTTATTTTTTTTTAGATTTTGTATTTTTTTAATAATTTGAAAATTTAATTTTTCACAAGTACACTCGTTTTTTTCAATAAAAAGAGAATAGCCGAATAAGCATGTAAAAATGTTCTTGACTCGGATTTCCCTGAAACTTTGCTTATTTTTTTGTCTTGTCAAAGAACTAAAATCCTGAAAGTTTCAGATCCCTGGAAATTGGCTTCATAACCTCAAAAAACGTGTTTTTCGGTTTTTTTGCTATAATTAGGTAAATTATTAATGAGACTTGAAAATTCGAAATCAAGGTAAAAGAAGACGATAAAACGCATATATTTAGTGACTATATAAAACCTTACAAGTCTCAAACATGACCTAAAAATCAATTTAAAAATTTCAAAATGACCTGCACATTAACGGTATGAATGCATACTTATTTTTGCCTTTAAGGAACTTTACTTTTCATAAAATCTATCATTCATATTTTTTGCAGATTTTTGTAGGGGTGGTGGAAAGTACCTAAAATATCAAAAAGCTGAAAATTTTATAGATTTATAGCATTTAAGAGGCTCTATTGCATTCTGATCATGAAAATAACACCAAATACACGTCCAGTGACCAAAAAAATCTCCTAAATATCGATATTCAGTCGGATTTATATCATATGCATCCATAAAATACGAGAATAAGCTTAAAAAAATCGTTTTTCCACCAAAAAGACATTTTGCGAAAGATTTATTAATTATTTTAAATCTTTTATTGAAAATTTTTGAAATATCTATTAAATCTTTCATTAAATGTTTCAAGATACGTTTTAGGAATATTTCATGTAAGATTTATAAATAATTATAAACAATCCATGAAATATTTAAAATATTTCAGAAAGAGTGTAGCCGAATAAGTATGTGAAAATAGCCTTAACTCGGATTTTCCTGAAACTTTGTTTATTCTTTTGTCTTGTCAAAAAACTAAGATCCTAAAAGTTTCAGATCCCTAGGCTCAAAATTGGCTTCATAACCTCAAAAAACGTGTTTTTCGGTTTTTTTGCTATAATTAGGTGAATTCCTAATGGTTCTCCAAAATTATAAATCGAGGTAAAAGAGGACGGTAAAACGCATATATTTAGTGACTATATAGAACCTTACAAGCCTCAACCATAACCTAAAAATACTTTTAAAAATTTCAAAATGGCCTTGTAACATGGCAGATTGGCCATATTACTTATATGTATATTTGTCGCGCATATAGCCGACAAAAGGGAGCATCTAACTACGGGCAAGACGGAAAACAGACCACGCGAGTCAAATATTTAAAAGCATAACCCAAAATCGTTGGCACACACGTGCGAATCTCTATAGCACGTATACTGTGCATACATATAGCTAGCTAGCGAGCAGCTTGACTCGAGTAGCTGAGCTTGGGTCCGTTTAGGATCGTTTGTCTCTCTCTTGCGGCGCGCGCAGCGTACAGCACGAGAGATGAAGCTGAGCATAGAGACGAAGGAATACCATTATTATTCCTTCTGTCGCCGGCGTCCGATAAAGAGCGTTTCGGCTTGCGATATCGAGTTATTTTATTGTGCTCAAAATTGTTGCGAGTGCACGATTGCTAATTAAACTTATATAAGTTATTTTTGTCTTTTACGACGTGTGTGCCGGGCGATCGCGTGCGCGTTGTATTGCATATATTCCCTTCGTGCTTTTCTAATTCTTTCATTTCTTGTGTGTTTATTGCTCGTGTCCCTTTTAGCTTACGTTTTTGTAATATTTGCTTTTCGTCGTGCCAATAGTTATTTAATTAGAGCAAGCGGCGTCGCGTACGCTATACGCGGCTGGCGTCCATTTTGAGCGAGCGTACTATTACTGTACATATTTCTTAAATAAAGTTCCTCTTTTTGTTACTGATTTAATTACAGCTTATATATATATTTTTATAAATTAGTGCAACCTCCTGATCCCCAGGGTTGTCACAACTGACGCAACCAACGTGGGGCCGACAAAAATTTCGGTGAAAATTTTTGTTTAAAATCACGGGATCGAAAATTAAAAAGAAAAAAAATTTGTGCTTGAAATCAAATAGAAAAAACGGTGCTTAAAAAATTAAAAAGAAAAAAAACTGTGCGTAAAATAGGACAAAAACTGTGTTTAAAATAAAAGAAAAAGAAACTGTGCTGTGAAAAAAAAAAGAAAAAAAAACTGTGCTTTAAGTGAAAGACAATTGGCTATGCCAGTGAAAAGAACAATTTTCTACTCATGCGTTTCCGCTTCGCCACGTGGTCGCCATTACGAACGACGCACACACGACGAGGCTGAAAGGAGGCGCTCTGGCGGCCATTTTTGTTCTTGGCGTCGCTTGGTCTGAGGTAACCGCGACAATTTATTTGGCAGCAAAATTTTTTTATAAGAGCGTGCAGTAAGCAAAAAAATAAGATATTTTGTTTTTCATTCTTTTTTGTTTTGTGCTAAACTTTAGCTTGCAAATTTTTTTATATATACATAGAGCATTATTTTTTATTTGAGCGTGAGCCTTAAGCTAAATTTATTTGATAATAGCACTGCATTTAATTCACATACATACACATATATTTCGATACACATACATATATGTCATTGCATTGTTGCTTGTATTTGTCTTCACTTGTGTTCCCCTAAAGCTCATTTCCTTATAGCTTCATTACCTTTAACACTACGTGTCTTAAAACTCCATATTAAGCAAAGCTGTGTTTTTCTTGTATATATAATATAATTGAATATCTCAAGTGTGCTGAGCAATTTATATTCCTATTTGTGCTTGCGCGAAATATATCACTATCGTGTGCTACCTTAGTGCGTGTCGGTACACGTTAGCTTACGCATGATTTTCTTTTGCTTCAGCGTGCATCTGGCTTTACAAAAATTTTAATTTTTAGCTTTTGAGTATTACGGGCGTGCTATATAAAATTGACCAACTATTAGACAATTCTATTTTTTGTTGTATCTCTAATATAACTTAGCTTTGTTTTCGTTTAGTTATAAAGCATTTAACAATTTTCTTTTCTTTTATTGTAAGCCAGAGCTATTCTTATTTGAACCTCCTGAGATAGGAGCTCATCATAGCATTAATTACTAGTAATAATTTTTTTCTTCGTGCGTACCCTTGTGTAGTTTAACTTTTATTGTAAATATGATAAGCAAACAGTTAAATGTAGAGCCCCCATGGATTTCTGAGCATATATGTAGGAATAATGTTTTTAGAGCAGCGGATGAAATAGTCCAAATAGTAAACCGACTATCTGCGGAGCAGCTCTTTAGATACAGCGAGCGAGGAGTGAGCATGGCCGGAAGTATTTCGATGTTCAAAGAACGAGTTTCACGATATGAGCTTAGACGACATCTCGGCGAAAGAGCTGCCGCTTGTAAAATAATAATAGATGAGGTGACATATGATTCGCGGCTAGAATTTATTAACCTCCCAACAGAGCAAAGTGCGTGCAATCAATTCGCTTATCCCTCGAATAGCTTAGAAAATCCTATTCCTCCTAGCAATAGCAACGCAACTATTCACCCATCGACGACGTGTACCACTACTACATGTCCTTCTTTTAGTACAGCGAGCATACCTCATACTGTGAGAGCAACTAATTCCCTTCCTACTATTACTGCAACGACGTACCATGGAGGAAATAATAGCACACCAACTCCTCATTTTTATCCATACTCGTATCTCCCTTGTTATCCTAGTCCATGGAGTCACGTCCCGTATATTGCAGCACCTTCTAGATATCTGCCCGTCTCACAACCTTTAAATCCTATAAATCAACCCCCTGCACCAGAGCATACAAGTTATGCTAATAATTTCAGAGAACTGCAATGGTTGAAGCAGAAAGAAGAGACTTGCAGAGCCCAGAAAAACGTATGCCGACCCCCTCCAGCTCCGGATGAATCCTTATTTCCCACTACAGCTTGCACTGGTATAAAGTCGTCTAACGGGAATGAGACAGATTTTATTTCACCTCTTAAACTTGAAGATGCTCCGATGCATTCATGCCCACTACCAGTGTTAGCATCAATTACTAGCAATCACCCTTTAACCCCTTTAGCTAAGACGTCAAATAAGAGCGAGCGCGTACAGAAGGAAAATCGTCGCCCCAAACGAAGAGCAAAGAGTAAAACTCGAATAACGAGCCGAGCAAATAAAGAAGATCCAAAGACGAGCCCAACGCCAATTAGGAAAAACTTTTGGCGAAAGCACATAGAGCCGTGCTTCAGATGTGGTAGCTTAGGACACTGGCTGCGAGAATGTTCTCAGCCTATGAAATGCTATGGCTGTGGACAACTTAACGTCCGCATCAGAGACTGCACCCAGTGTCAACAGAGCGAGCGAGCAGAGCAGAGCACGGGCGAACGAGCAGAGCAGAGCCACAGCATACGAGCAGGGCAGTGCCACAGCATGCGAGCAGAGCAGAGCAAACGAGCAGAGCTAATCCAGAGCAAGCGAGCAGAGCAAAACAATAGCAAGCGAGCAGAGCCAAACCAGAGCGAGCGAGCAGAGCAGGGCAAGAGCGTGCGAGCAGAGCAAAATAAAAGCATGCGAGCAGAGCAAAATAAGAACAAGGGCGAGCGAGCAGAGACGAGCAAGAGCAAGCGAGCAGAGCCAAACCAGAGCGTGCGAGCAGAGCAAAACAATAGCAAGCGAGCAGAGCCAAACCAGAGCGAGCGAGCAGAGCAGGACAAGAGCGAGCAAGCAGAGCATCGACAGAGCGATCAAACAGAGCACAACTACTATCTCCCAAATTTTAGCTATGCAGAGTATATCTCTGCTACATTGCGCGAAAAAGCAACCCATCGACCTGAGCCCTCAATTCAGCAAACCCCTTTTATACCACCATTAATATGCCTATATTAACCCTTCAGCATTATATTTAGTTATTTAAAATCCTTATCAATCAAATTCGCGACCCATCCAGCTAATCCAATATTTGTGCCATTTTGCTATTTAATTATTCCTTACACACATTGTACAAACATTGTTAGCTATTCACACTATTCACACTGACACATGAGCAAGTGTTAAATTTTTATGCATTACTATTACGTAATTAAAAGCAAAATTTATAAATAGGATATTTTTTTTGTGTAATTGGAAAATTGCTGCAAAATATTAATTATAAAATAGTTAATCTAATAAAATCATAGTATGCTTCGACACATACCATCAGAGCGTCACCTTTCAGTGAGTAAAAACACTAAAATTTTCATTTTTTATTTTTAATTTCAACTTTTGTTATGCAAAATGTAATGGTAATATTTTCTTTTGGTGTGTGTATGAATGAAATACATGTAAGACTGGGCTATGAGTGTTATTTTCTTTAGCTTTAAGATGACTAGTTTTAAGATTTCTAATTTTTGTATATAATATATGGATAAGCCAGTCGCGTCGTTTTACATTAAGCATTCTCATATCCAGCGTGTAACACTTACACCTAATTTAGCTAAAAGTCAGCAGATACAGCAGAAGAAGAAGTTTATAGATACATTTCACACCGCTGCAGATGACACCGGTTATCTTAGTTTAAGCTTTAATACTTTTTTAAATATAAATTTTCTTTTTTGTTTTAGTTTAGCTTATGCTTTTTTTGCGTTTGACGAAAGTATCCGGTTCCACCGTATACTTCCGTGTGGTGGGGGGGGATTGTAACATGGCAGATTGGCCATATTACTTATATGTATATTTGTCGCGCATATAGCCGACAAAAGGGAGCATCTAACTACGGGCAAGACGGAAAACAGACCACGCGAGTCAAATATTTAAAAGCATAACCCAAAATCGTTGGCACACACGTGCGAATCTCTATAGCACGTATACTGTGCATACATATAGCTAGCTAGCGAGCAGCTTGACTCGAGTAGCTGAGCTTGGGTCCGTTTAGGATCGTTTGTCTCTCTCTTGCGGCGCGCGCAGCGTACAGCACGAGAGATGAAGCTGAGCATAGAGACGAAGGAATACCATTATTATTCCTTCTGTCGCCGGCGTCCGATAAAGAGCGTTTCGGCTTGCGATATCGAGTAGTATTAATTTTGTGCGTGCGAATATCGTAAGCTTGAGTGAGCGAGAATAGATAAATTCACTATTCTCAAAGTTATTTTATTGTGCTCAAAATTGTTGCGAGTGCACGATTGCTAATTAAACTTATATAAGTTATTTTTGTCTTTTACGACGTGTGTGCCGGGCGATCGCGTGCGCGTTGTATTGCATATATTCCCTTCGTGCTTTTCTAATTCTTTCATTTCTTGTGTGTTTATTGCTCGTGTCCCTTTTAGCTTACGTTTTTGTAATATTTGCTTTTCGTCGTGCCAATAGTTATTTAATTAGAGCAAGCGGCGTCGCGTACGCTATATGCGGCTGGCGTCCATTTTGAGCGAGCGTACTATTACTGTACATATTTCTTAAATAAAGTTCCTCTTTTTGTTACTGATTTAATTACAGCTTATATATATATTTTTATAAATTAGTGCAACCTCCTGATCCCCAGGGTTGTCACAGCCTGTATATTAATTGTATTAATGCATTTTCATTTGTGGCTTCTAAAAACTTTTCTTTTCATAAAATCTATCATTCATAATTTTTGCTAAACTGTAGGAATGGTGGAAAGTACCTGAAATATCGAATAACTTAAAATTTAATAGATATATTGCATTTTAGAGGCTCTATTGTATTCTGATCATGAAAATAACACCAAAAACACGTTCAGCGACCAAAAAAATCTGCTTAATATCGATATTTAGTCGTATTTATATCATATCCATCCATAAAATACGAGATTAAGCTTAAAAAAATTATTTTTTGATCAAAAAGACTCCTGTAGTCTTTTTATTATCATCCTAAACTATAATTTCACCACTTCTTTTCCAAAGTAACCTTAAAAATTTATTTACTGACCAATAACCTCCTTGATACTGATTGTTAATCTTATTCAATATGATTTTTGGCCGAAAGATATGAAATTAACCTCAAAATATTCACTTAGTGACTAAAAATGACCTCAACTATCATTTTTCTGTCGTATTCAAAACAACATATTTGACAGTAAAATATATTGGAGGATTCTAAGAACTTCTCACTGCGATTGTTTATATTGTTCTGTATGATATTTTGTATTACAAAAATATCGCAAAATAATGCGCCAAATAAATTACTAATTTTTTATTCGCTTACTATTTGTTATTGATTATTTTTCTTTATAATTCAGTTGAATTTAGTATTTAATTTTAAACATAATTATTTAATAATAATTTGATAATAAAATATTTTTAAAAAAATTTTGAAAAAAAAATTGTGTGTACCGAGGTTTGAACCCACGATCAAAACAAAAAATAATACATGCTTATCAAACCCTCCACAAATTCAATCACATTTAAATTTTAACTTAAATGATTTTGATTACCTCATATTTTTATATATCACGTTCTTTAATTAAGGGCATGGGTTCAAACCTGGGTGCACACAATTTTTTCCTGCAAAATTTTTTTAAAAATATTTAATTACTAAATCATTATTAAATAATTATTTTTAAAATTAAAAACTGAATTTAATTGAATTATAAAGAAAAATAATGAATAACAAAAAGTAAGCAAATAAAAAATTAGTAATTTAAAAATCAACAATTTTTTAAATAATTCAGAGACTGCTGTATACCGACCCAAATACCTGTTTTACCGACTCTATTTAAAATTGATTTTTTATAAAAATTAGTTACTGGAGGCAGAAATTAAAAGATGGTTTCAATGCGTACAATAAGTAGCAATATTTTCTCTAATGAGAATAAATTCATTTTATCGCTTGGTTTTCTAGAAAAGTTGGAATAACTTGAAAATCGTATTTTCTGCCGCTAATCTCTAATTTCATAAGTTATTCCAACTTTTCTCGTAAATGAAGCGATAAAATTAACTTATCTTTATAAAAGAAAGTATTAATTTTCATTATACAAATCGAAACTATCTCTTCATTTCTGCCTTTATTTACTAGTTTTCGGAAAAAAAAATAATTTTGTAATCAGAAAAGGACAGGGAGATACGACGGCCTCTTAAATCATATTTCAAGTTTAATAAAGATGTTTTCGTTATCAACAAAAATAGCAGACTAATTTATTTTCAGTTTCAGATTGCCTAAATGTGCATATTTTTATAAATTATTGTTACGTTCTTGTGTTATGTAATCATCGTCTTTATTTTTTAATTCGAACAGTTAATACCGTAAAGAACGGGATTCTTATCAGGGCATGATTTCTTTTATATAATCAGAAACTACATCTTCTACGGTAACACTAACAAATATAAACTACAGAGCTGTCCCGCACAGCATGAAATGTTTTGAAATATTTCGAAAATATTTCAAACGTCTTATACTGTGTGGGGCTCACCTGCTTGCTTGTACTCAAACACAAGCTCGGCTCGCTAATGTATCTTTAAAATAGTAAAATATTTTAGCAATATTACATTACTATTTTGATGTTACTTACTTTTAAATAATGCTGTAGCACAACATGAAATATTTTTGCTGGCTAGGCGCATTATTAAACGATATTTTGGTGGTGCTCGACAAAACATGGCACTGAACAATATAAACAATCTCAGTAAGAAGCTCTTAGAATCCATCAATATGTTATTGAGGTTATTTCAAAAAAATCATACGAAGAAATGTTTCGCATATGTCAGAAAAATGATAGTTGAGGTCATTTTTAGTCACTATATGCATTTTTTGAAGTTAATTTTATATCTTTTGGCCAAAAATTGAACTGAATAAGATAAAAAATCAGTACCAAGAAAGTTATTAATCAGTGAATAAATTTTTAAGGTTACTTTGTAGATGACGTGGTGAAATTATAGTTTAAGATGGTAATAAAAAGATTACAGGAGTCTTTTTGGTAAAAAAACAATTTTTTTAAACTCATTCTCGTATTTTATGGATACATATGATATAAATCCGACTAAATATCGATATTTAGGAGATTTGTTTGGTCGCTAAACGTGTATTTAGTGTTACTTTCATGACCAGAATGCAATAGAGCCTCTAAAATGCTATAAATCTATAAAATTTTCAGTTTTTTGATATTTTAGGTACTTTCCACCATTCCTACAAAAATCTGCAGGAAATATAAATGATAGATTTTATGAAAAGTAAAGTTTCTAAAAGTCGAAAATAAGTATGCATTCATACCGTTAATGTATAGGCCATTTTGGAATTTTCAAATTGATTTTTAGGTTATGTTTGAGACTCGTAAGGTTTTATATAGTTACTAAATATATGCGGTTGATCGTCCTATTTTATCTTGATTTTGAATTTCAAAGATCCATTGAGAATTCACCTAATTATAGCAAAAAAACCGAAAAACACGTTTTTTGAGGTCGTGAAGCCAATTTTGACCATAAGGATCTGAAACTTTCAGGATTTTAGTTTTTTGACAAAACAAAAGAATAAACAAAGTTTTAGGAAAATCCGAGTTGAGGCTATTTTCACATGCTTATTCGGCTATACTCTTTTTTAAAAATAAATTATTCTTTATAGGTATTAATTAAAATATTGATAAATAAATAATAGTGATGTTTATTTTATAATAGTATAGTTTAATTTATTTACAATTTAGTTTATAAAATTTACAATAAATTACAATAAATAAATAAAACTGAGGTATTATTATTTATGTTATATATTATATATTGATATATGTTTATAAAGACAAAATTGAACTATAGTATTGTAAACATCACTATTATTTATTTATTAATATTTTTAATTGTTTTGTATATGTAATTATTTATTTTAAAATATTAATTAAAAAAACGAGCATACTTTAAGTAACTTGTGAAAAAATAGATTTTAAAATTAATAAAAAAAGAAAACATAAAAAATATAGATAAAAAAAGTAATAAGAACTATTGAAATAATGAAGAAAAATTTCAAAAGAAGTGGTTTTAATCAAGAGTTAAACTTGCGCACTCAAAAGAAAATGTGCGAACGTTACGCACTTGATCAACGCTACCTTGAGACATCTTTGACGTAAAATCGTACATGCTTATCTGCCCCCGACTGTTTAGAATAATTAAATTTTAAGTTAAAAATTAATCAATAATAGTTACAAAGTTTAACAGATTATATTTATAATGTCTCTCCCTTCATAAAAAAAGAAAAGAAAAAAAAGATTCACACAAT
The DNA here is from genome assembly GCA_017163975.1 of Anastatus disparis. Lineage (NCBI taxonomy): Eukaryota > Metazoa > Arthropoda > Insecta > Hymenoptera > Eupelmidae > Anastatus > Anastatus disparis. Next base: position 1,387,612 of record JAFFSR010000349.1, on the reverse strand, counting down.
GAAAATACATGAATAAAATTTGCGACATGATTTTGGATATAGACCAGCCGTGTTTGCACTCAAGTCGCCACCCAAAAGAGGAGGTGACTTGAGTAATGGAAAAATGTCATAGTTAGCAGTAAAGAAAGAATAGTGGACAAGCCACGTTTACTCCCTTCACATCCCATGAGAGGATACAGCGCCAGCTATCGAAGGATATTAGAGTGGGGACTTACCAAAGCGTGTAAACAAATAGTTTTTGGATAGCGTAAACTTTGTATGAATATATGGTACTGTTATGAAAGTATAGGATATTACTTACTAACCTTGGATGCGTAAACTAAATGTTTTATTGGCACGAATTTTCTCTCGGTGTACTCCTAAACCATTCAAACCACAAATTCCTTCTTACCAACATTATCAATTTCCTATATATCTTCCTACTTTTTACCCACTTATGTACCCTAATTTGTATAACCCTTATGCTTATTACCCAATAAATTCTGATTTTACACCAATACACATACCAAATGATAAATAATTTGAACCTCAGAATTCTCAAAACTTACCTCTACTCAATCAACAACAACCCTATTACCAACCACGTAACAATGATTTTAACAAAACTAATGATAACCCTAAACCAACCTCTCCATTTAGACACCAAGTAGATATGAATAACGCTTCTTTAAACTACGAGAGTACTCGCCAAGTGGACGCAGCGGCGAACAATACCTAACCGTTGTGTCCAGCTCAGATTCATCTTGTTAGAGCGAAAGAATCCTGTTATCGCGCAACAGAAAAATATATTTTCTTTCGAAATCATTAAAAAAGAAGGAAAAAAAATTTTAAAAACAAAATTTTTCTACTAAAATACCGTAATAAAGTATATATTTTAAGTCTAACATATACTATAACATATACTATAACTATATTAAAGCTTTAAAGTTTAACATATTTTTGCTTATTCTTAATCTTTATTCTGTGTAAAAGGAATATATTCTTCAATATTAGAAAAAAGTGTACTATTGAGTTTTATATTTTTATAACGTAGCGGAAAGCACGTAGCAATTAGTACGGGTCTTTTATTGCCGGAAAAACCCTTGATCTCAACTAACGGTCTTTACTTATATGACAAATTAGATTTGTAAGAGTAGGAATATGTATTTTTGTACTCAAACGACGCCGTCATTTTTTTATTACACTAACCTTTCTAGCTTTCAAAATTTTGTACCTTCGTCACTCTTTGCTTAGCCTCTCGGGCAGGCAGTCATAACGAATAACTTGTATTTGTATATTTCTTATTAATAAACTTAGATTATTTTACTTTAAAGAAAATATTTTTGTGTCTTATTAAGTTAACGCAAAAGGTTTACACACTCGTGGATTCGAGATGAAGCTGTAAGACCTTATAGCGAAACATTTGGTCCTTTGAGCCTAATACACGTGTAAAAAGTATTGCATGTTCGTATTATTATTAACGTTATACAAGTGAATATTCTAAGTGTATACAAGTGCAAGTTTAAAACAAAAAAATCGAAATCAATCTATAAATCGTGCAGTTTTTAAAAATAATGTCAACAATCAACGAAAGCAGAGGCATCATCAGACGACAAAGTTTTGAACGCAACTTTGAGTCAAATTAAAGAAACAAAAATAACGAAAATAACGATAACAGAAAGACAAGAACGAATTATCAAGGAAGGTTTTGAACGTAGCCTCAGATCTATCATCATCTATAAACAATCTAAACAAAGGCATTTTGGTGTATAAATCAATAGTAAAGAATCTAGTCAAGCAACTACTGAGTAAGTACGTGTTTGTTTGTTTGTTAAGAATATATCGCCATCCTATTTTGAAACCTAATCCCCAATTTTAACGATTAAAATGGTTGAAACGTCAGATATCGCCAAACAACTCAAATCCTTAAAAAAAACAACGCGGTGTTTTAAAGGCTAAACTAACAACATTAAAAAAGTTTTTAGACACTTACGATAGTTAAACGGATAAATATCAACTTTTGCTTAGAAAAGAAAAATTAATTGAGGACAACAATGAATTAGAAACGGCACAAAGCGAAATAGAAACAATTGTTGATGAAAAAGAATTAGATGAGCAAATCGAAGAGCGGATAAGTTATCAAGAAAATTGATCCTGATGATAAGAAAATTGGTTGAAATATTATACATCGTTTACCATCGCACAGTAAGACAGCTTTGAAAAAACGTACTACCAAACAATCAAAATAGCTTACAAATTTGTAAACTTCTTTTAACAACAGTATAAAATAAATCTGTAACACGGTGGTCCTCGAGTGATTTTGACCGTGAAGTTTTTGCACCTCAGATTTTTCTTTTGGATATAATTCTTGGCACATTAGAATTCGAATTCCAACAAAAATAAAAATCGAAGAATGAGCACTTTTTTATTTATTTAAATTTTATTTTATACATATATATGTTTTTTATGAAAAAAAAATTTTTATCGGTAATTTATAAGCTCAATTTCCAGAATACCATTTTCGAATATAATTATAAATTATTTACATATTTTAAGCAAATATCATCGTAAATATATTTAGGAAAATCTAAAGTAATGTAACAATCTAAGCGTAACGTTAAAATCAAAATTTTTTTCGTAAAACATTATAGTGATGAAAACTATGAGAAATGATACGTTTTTAAATGATTTAAAGACGTCATTTAAATTATTTGTAATTAGAAAATAGTAAGTATTGACATTCTATAAGAACACAGCATGTACTTTTGGTATTTCAGTTACACCAAAAGCACATTTTCCACATTTGGATTCAAAGCTTTCACGGTGAATGTTATACATTGTTAGTATATTTTTTTCTGATTTCAGCTGTGTAAGTTGTGGTTTTGAATACCGATCGTTGTAATATTCACAAAATGTTGATATCCTAAACCACAACTTACATGGCTATCATCCGAAAAAAACCCTCTAACAATGACTTCATTCCCCATGTAAAAGATAGTATTGAAGAAAATCGAGGCCTAGATTTTTACAGCGAATAGGCTATGGAAGCAGTCAATTTTGATTTTTCTATAATATGGACTAATATAAAATATCGTAAAATGATTCAAATTATGCAGATAAATTATTAGGAGCAGTCTGCGAATATAACTCACTGTACGTAACTTTAGTAAAAAATATGTTTATGTTATCTGTATATATATCTGTATAATTAGAATCATTTTACAATATTTTATATTAGCCCATGTTGCAGAAAAATCAAAACCTAGGACTGTCAAAACCTAGGACTCGATTTTCTTCAATACAATCTTTCACATGGGAACTGTACTTTTGGTGTGACTGAAATACGACAAGTACATGTAGTGTTCTTATAGAATATTAATACACAGTATTTTCTAATTATAATTACTTCAAAGCCGTCTTAAAATAATTTAAAAACGTATCATTTCTCATAGTCTTTATCACTATAATTTTTAGAAAAAAAATCTTAATTTCAACTTTACGCTAACATTGTTACACAACTTTAGATTTTCCTGAATATATGTACAATAATATTTGCTTAAAATATGTAAATGATTTGTAATTGAATTCGAAAACGGCATTCTAAAAATTGAGCTTATAAATTATTAATAATAAATTTTTTTCTATAAATAACATATACAAAAAATTAATTTTGAAAAAATAAAAAATGCTCATTTTTCAATTTTGGTTTTTGTTGGAATCCGATCCTGAATGTGCCTAGAATCATCTCCAGAAGGAAAATCTAGGGTGCTAAAAGTTTATGGTCAAATTTACTCGAGGACCACCGTGGTAAGCTTCTTTTAACTAAAAAACAAGTCTGAAAACTTTTAACAAAAAAAAAAAAAATACATGTATAAGCTTCTTTTAACTACAATGAAATATAAAGGTTATAGCGGTATAAGAGGGTTAAATCAGCCCTAGCCGGGATCTTCATGGCTCGTTGCTTATTAAATAGAGTATTTTAAAAGATGCCTCTGTGCTAAATTTTAACCCCCAAGCTGCCACGGGGGCCCCAAAAAAGTCCAAAATGTGTTTTTTTGTAAATAATTTCTACTGAGCGCAGTTTGTGGCCGAAGAATCTGGAAATACGAAAATAGCTTTGTAATTATATTAAAAATTTTCCATATTTCTATCAAATTGTTTACAAATTTTTTTAACCCGAAATTTCCATTTTCAATAATATTTGAAATTTCTTACCGTTCTTTTAACCATGAAAATAATATTTTGCCAAAACCTAAATAGCTTTTTTTATGTATTTTTTTCCGTAATTTCTAACGCTGGGGTCGTATGAATCATTTTCCTACTAAAACATGCTCAAAAATCGAAAAAAACGGCAAAAACAGGGTTTTAGCGATTTTTCCATGGTTTTTTCTCACTATAACTTCATAAACACGTTTATATATTTAGTTATTAGTAAGTTCGATGTTCAGGCACTTACAACCTTGTTGATTTACACCTCAGCAAGCCGTATAGGCCTTGAAAACTCAAGAAAACACGGATTTTGCAGAGTTTTCCCGTTTTCTTCGGACCAAGCTTTGTAATAAAATCTGACTTATTCTCTCATGTTATTTTTTTATTGGATATTCGTTTGTGGTGTTTCATTAGCACTGAAGAAAGCTATGCTTGGTTACTGGATCTTCGTGACTAGATGGTGGTGCAATCTTACAAGTACGTTAAGAGTCTAAATGTATTACATACAAAAATGTTTAAAACTGTTTAAAACAGTTTATAAGTAAGGAATTTGGCACATTTAAAACAGTTATAAACAGTTTTAAAAAGTTTTGATAAGCTCGAAATGATTTCAAACAATGTTTAATAGTTTTTAATTTTTTATGTTTGAAAGTTATAAATTATTTTATATATTCAAAATATTTGAAAATAATTTTAAATCAATATAAACTATTTTTTATTAACTTGAACAGTTAACAGTTTTTAACAGTTTCAAACAGTTTTAAATAGTTTTAAGCACTTTCAAACATTTTCAAACAGTTTTAAAAATTTCGCAATGATTTCAAACAGTGTTTCATAATTTTGTGTTTCTATATACGAGAAAATTTTCACATTAGTTTAAAATTATTCTGTATTGTTTAAAATAGTTTAAAAATATTTAAAATTGTTTATAACTGTTTCAGATATCTGTGGGCACGCGTAAGTCCCACGTGCAACTAGCAAGGAGAGCATGACTCTGTCGAGCAAGCGAACACAGACCGTTCTTGACCCTCAACAAGTTAAGTACTATCTGTCTTTTACTTTCAGATGACCAAGCGTTGTGATAAGGAGTTGTACTAATAAACTGCAATTATCTATATTACAGCTTGGTGTTATTTTTCCTTGGATCTCTTCCACATCCTAATCCTTGAGAGTCTTAAAGACCAAATATCCCAAATTTCACACTTATAAACTATTTTGAACTGTTTTAAACATTTTTAAACAGTTTTGAATAATTTTAAACTATTTCAAACAGTAATGCACATTTTATATTTCCACTAAGAATGCTAAAAAAACAGAAGAAACAGATATAAGAAATACATTGCTTCTATATCTATATGAATAAGGAACAGCAAGCTGTTGCTAGGAAGAACGTGCTTGCTTTTCATGTATAGATATAGAAGCAATTTATTTTTTATATCTGCTCCTTCTCGTTTTCTAGCATTTGAAGAGGATTATCCGCTAGCTATAGTTTGTTGTTCATAAAAATTAGAAGTTGAAAGAATTCTTTAAAATTTGGAAAATAATTAATTCATATAAAAAAAAAAATCCCCGTAAATTTACAGGCAGTCTTAACGACTAATTTTTTTATATGAACTTACTCGAAGTTTGCGTGTTTGTATCTTATAGTAGTGAAAAGATAAACTTTAAGTAAGCACAAATAATAAAATTAGTCACTAAGGTTAGCTGAAAATTAGCAGAGATGTTTTTCTTGGTACAAATTAACTTTTTTCAAAATTTCAAACAATTCTCTTGATTTTTAATTTTTACAAACAATAAACTACAGCTACTGGATGGTCCTCCTTAATGGTCCTAACACGCTACTTTGCGGTATTTAATACAATCCACTTTAACTATATCGTGCGTATGAATACTCCGGAGCATCTAGTAAGTCTCTTTACTAAATGTATACCCAGGATGGCTACTAGGGAAGAGGCAAAGGATCTAGCAGTGTCCTTTATGCGCACTGAGACTGGAAGAAATTCCTTCCAAGTTCAAGGTGTGCATTTTTGGAAATTCCTACCTGCTGAAATTAAGTATCTTCCATCTCTCAGCAGGTTTAAGACAGCAGTAAGGGGGTACTTGCTTGACCTTGAATAATATATACTCTCTTTATGTTAATTTATTATGTGTAGTCCCGTATATAGCTTTAAGGTGTGCTTGTATTCATAGTATGGTTGATAAGTGCATGGTTGAGAGTAAATGTGATACTTTTTACTTTTTGATTTGACTCGTTTAATTTTTATTTAATTTTATTATTATTTTTTTTTTATATTTAATTTTTATTTTTATTGTTTTGACTGATAGATATTAAATCGACAGATTTGTTTATTTTTATTTTTATTAATGTTTATGTATGTATTTTATTATTGTAATGATCTGTGATATCACTCTGAAAAGTGACTTACTTTTGTAGTATTATTAGTTTTAGACGTATTCCATATGTACGCACGTACGGTTTTATGAAAAATCGTTACGAAAAATTCCAAAACTTCGCAGAAGATTCCGAAATGTAAAAAAGGTGTGTGCAAAATGTGCATCTTTTTAGCTTTCATCAAAATATTTAAGGTTTTCGTTTCGAAATATTCCAAAATTAATTAAACATTCGAAAGTTAAGGAACAAACGTTGGCGCGAACGTACGACTTACGGAATACGTTCCGTATAACGCACAGCGAATAATAGCCGTTAATTGCTTCGCAGGCTATAAGAATAATGTGAGAGAATAGAAATTAAAAAAAATAAGCTGTATATAAGAACACTTATGTCCACCTTATTTTCTTAAGCTGCAACGGCAAGACTAAACTTCATGTATGTAATACATTCATCTAGTCATGAAGATCCATATAATAGCTTTCTTCAGTGTTAATGAAACACCACAAACGAATATCCAATAGAAAAATAACGTGAGAGAATACGTCAGATTTCATGCTAAAATCCCATGGAGAGATAAAAACTAACATAATAAACAAGTTAAATAATGAAGCAGCACCATGTCAAAACAGTAGAACTTGATTTCTACATGGAACTACATTAAAGTGAATTCCAAATGGATTTTTTTGCCTTAAAATTTAGGTAAATAAGAGGTCTTCCAAGGATATTATGGTAGGATATCGATTATAACATAATAAACATATAAAGAGAAGTTGAAGGGGGCTTGCGCATGCGCAGTAGGTTGAAATAATTTATAGGGATACACAGTCTCTTTGTAGGAGCTGTGATGCTGTGCATTCAGTTTTTCCTTCAGGGGTTGTAATTAGGTGCAGTATTTCTTTACTGGTCATAGTAATTCTTTACTGCTAGTACGTATGCGCAGTAAGTCTCTATAGGTTAAACATGCACAATCGATTTATAAAGATAGTAGAGATGCGCAGTCTGATTGTAGAGATTGTCAATTAGCAGAGTTCAATTAACGTATCGGCTTTTGATAAAAATTTTATAAAGCTTGGTCCAAAAGAAACGGGGAAACTCCGCGAAATTCGTGTTTTCTTAAATTGTCAGGACCTATACGGCTCGATAAGGCGTAATTAAACTTGGTAGTAAATCCTAAGGCAGTAAAATCTCTAATAACTTGGTATATAAACGTGTTTTTGACGTTAGGATGAAAAAGAAATAGAAAAAACGCTTAAATCCCGTTTTTTGCTGTTTTTTCGTTTTTTGAGCATGTTTTGGTGGAAAAATGATTTCAGCGACCTTAGCGTTGGAAAGAACGGCAAAAAATACGGAAAAAAGCTATTTAGGTTTTGGCCAAATACTATCTTCATAGTTAGAAGAACAATAAGAGATTTCAAATATCTCTAAAAATGGGAATTTTAAGGTGAAAAAATCTGCAAACAATCTAAAAAAAAATCTGGATGATTCCTAATACAATTACAAAGCTATTTGCATATTTCCAGATTTTTCAAAAATAAGAAAGATCTTGAAGAAAAAAATTTTTTTTAGGTGACTTGGTATCAAATAATGATCATTGAAAAAAATTCAATTAATTTTTGACCTCCATGATTTTTTTCAGAAGGGTGGACAGCGACTAGAATACGAGAAAAAAAAATAAAATGCAAAAAACGATTTTTTCAAGGTATAGTGAGGGTGAAGGGGACAGGAAGGGTTTAAAATATGATGAAAACTCTTTTTTTAATATTAGAATTTCAGTAATTTAAGCGAGAATAATTTTCGAATTTGAGGCATTTTTGACCATCTGAACGGAGGGTACCCTTTTGTAAAATTCACGTAAAATTTATGCAAACCCTATTGAAAATAATGACGTCTTTCCAGTACGTCTTTGAATAACGTCTTTGAAGACGTCTTTGAAGATGTCTTTGGTCGTGTCTTAGATTGGAACACAATAAGACGTTATTTTTCCAATGTTTAGAAAAGTTATTTAACAAATGACGTTTTTCAATTATTTCAAAGACGTTTTTTTTTATAAAAATGACCTCTTGTCTTACGAATTTTTATTAAAAAATACGTCTTTGAAATTATAAAAAGATGTCACTTGTTAAATAGCTTTTCTAAACATTGGAAAAATAACGTCTTTTTTTCCCAACCTAAGACACGACCAAAGACGTGTTCAAAGACGTCTTAGAAAGACGTCATTATTTTCAACAGGGTTTTCTAAACATTGGAAAAGTAACGTCTTTTTCGTTTCACTCTAAGACACGACCAAAGACGTCTTCAAAGAAGTCTTTCAAAGACGTCATTTTCTCCAAATTTAGAAAAAAAACGTCAGTTTTTATAAATTATGTTATGGAAAAATAACTTTAGATGATAATCATTTTCCATTTAAAGGAAAAAACAAAAACGAGGTAAACCCCGCATTTTCACCTCTTCGAGAAAAGAAGAGCATTTGCGATTAAGCTGAGATCATTCTGGCCTTACATATCTGCGTCTTTGAAATTTGTATAAGGGATCGCAAAACTTAAAAATCGCCACCTGGTAAGTTAAAATTAAATTGACGCAATCAACCACCAACTTGACTGTAAGTCACTAGGTGGCCTTTTTTTAAGTTTTCTGATCCTTGATGCAAATTTCGAAGATGCAGATATATAAGGCCAGAATGATCTCAGCTTGATCGCAAATGCTCTTCGTTTTTCGAAGAGTTGAAACTACGAGGTTCACCTCGTTTTTGTTTTTTCCTTTAAATGGAAAATGATTATCATGTAAAATCATTTTTCCATGACATAATTCATGAAAAATGACGTTTTTTTCCTAAATTTGGAAAAAATGACTTCTTTCTAAGACGTTTTTCAACACGTATTTGGTCGTGTCTTAGATTTGAACAAAAAAGACATCATTTTTCCAATGTTTAGAAAAGCTATTTAACAAATGACATCTTTTTATAATTTCAAAAACGTATTTTTTTAATGAAAATTCGTAAGACAAGAGGTCATTTTTATAAAAAAATACGTCTTTGAAATAATTAAAAAACATCATTTGTTAAATAACTTTTCTAAACATTGGAAAAATAACGTCTTTTTTTGTTCTAATCTAAGACACGACTAAAGACGTCTTCAAAGACGTCTTAGAAAGAAGTCATTATTTTCAACAGGGAAGACGTCATTTATTTAAAAAAAAAGAATTTTTTTTGAAACTTCACGTCTTTTACTATGAGTATTTATTAGAAAAATACCTCTTTGAAATCATTTTACTTATAAAAAAGACGTAATTTGGTTACTGTATTTCCTAAACATTGAAAAAATGACGTCTTATTTTGTTCCAATCTAAGACGCGACCAAAGACGTCTTTAAAGACGTTATTCAAAGACGTACTAAAAATACGTCATTATTTTCAACAGGGAATTCTTGAAAATTTCGTGAAAATTTTCAGAATTATTCCATGTTATGTGAGTACATCAATACATATTTATATATGTATATATATATATACTAGGGGGGTACCCCCCTGCTCACTCCGCTCGCCAACCCCCTATTTGTTATTTCAGTTACATTATCTTTATTTTTTTATTTTTATCAACTGTAAAAAATATAATTATTAAAATATATTAAGTTATACTCAAAAATATATTTAAATATTTATTACAAACCCATTTTTGTTTTCCTTATTTATCCCTTTCAGAACGGAATTATTATTTCATCATGAAAAGTTCTGATAACTATTTAGCGATGATAAGTGTTCATTTATTAAGCAATTTTTGCGATAAAAAATTTTTTTTTTTTTTTTCTTTTCAAGTTTTCTCAGTTTCTATCAAAGATATAATAATTTAGGCCCTTAGTTTGAGATCGGAAACAGTCCACTTGAATCTAATACACATATTTTTTTTACAAAATTTGAAGCCACTTTTGCACAATTTCAAAAAAACCAAAAAATGTCAATGTACATTGTAATGTACATTGGTTCTGAAAGGGTTATATGATGTTATATAATAAAAGTTTTTATTGTTTATATAGAACCAATTTTCATAAATACTAATATCTTATGATTGTCCATAAAAATTCAGATGTAGAATAAGAATTTTTGCAAAACGGGCATTGAAATATATTCATTTTTCCTATTAATATTAAGTTTAAACATTAATTTTCATTAAATAATAATTTTATAAAAAACTTGGGAAACATTTTAATTATATTTTATACATGAGGATTTATAATTTTATTTAAGTTTAATTTTATTCTGTTTCTATTATATTTAAAATAAATAAAATATAATAAGCATAACACATTTAATAATTCACATCAATGACTTTTTAGGGATCCACCTTTGCTTTATTTGACATTTTCATTGATTGCAATTTTCTAATGTGAAAGAGAGAGAAAGAGAAAGAGTCTACTTACTCTTTACTTAGCTGCCTACCCGACACTGAAGTGGCTTTTGCTGATCGTTTGCCCTACGCACGCACTTATCTTCACAGTGAAAAATTCGTTAGCTTTTGTCGACAAAAATCGCATCATGAGTGGCGAGGCTCACGAAACAGCTACCACTCCGATATTTTCGACTAATTACTTTCTAACAGCTATGCAAAAACTGTTTTAGCTTTCAATTTAATTTAAAACAAGTTTTAAAGAAGAAAAAAATCTTTAATTTTATTAAAATATAAATAAAATACCCTTTAAGTGAATCAAATTTACACAGCAAAATGAAATTTAAAAATCAATTAATCGTTAAAATTAAATGAAATGAATTTATAAAAATGGTAAAAATTTAAATGAATTATTTATTAAAAATTTCCGTCCAAACAATGTTATCTATTTTTGATGTATCACCTAAATTATTTTGAATATAAATATTATTAAAAGTTTTACATCTTGACAAAGCAACGTATAATTGACCATGTGAAAACAATGGTCTTCTTATAAATAAGCTTACATTATCGAAACTTTGACCTTGTGATTTATTTATAGTTATTGCAAATGCTAATATAATTGGAAATTGTTTTCTGTAAAGAATAAATGGTATTATTTCCTGTATTTTAAGTAATTTTTGGAATAAAAACTTTATTTCTATTTTTATCGCCTGTTATTATTTCAACTTCAATATTATGTTTATATAAATTTATAATTTTCAATCATGTACCATTACATAATCCTTCCGATATACTTGAATTTCTTAACAACATTACTATAGCATTAACTTTTAAATTAATTTATGAGGTGGTAAACTTTCTTCAATTTTATTTAAAAATTTAATTTGGTGATTCAAATAAATGTTATCATCAGTTTGATCAACACCTTTATGCGTAGCGTAATCAATACTATAATATGTTTTAGTTTTTCCATTTAATAAATTTAATACTTTTTTATTTCAATTATCAATATCTTTATTATAAGGAGCTAATATAATTTTTTCTTTGCAACAATTTTTATCAATATTTGAATAAATTTTAGAACAAATATCTTTAGTTTTTAATTTGTTTGGAATTATGAAAGGGTTTATTTTGCCATCACCAATTTGTAATAGAAATGAAGCAAATTTTTTATTTTTAGATCGAATATTTTTTGTTAATTTTAATATACTAAAAAATTGCCATAAATATGAACTTTTTATTGTTTCTTCTATAATTAAATTTCTATTTCCATGTTTAATAACTGGTAAAATTTGTCGAAAATCACCACCTAAAATAATTAATTTTCCACCAAAAAGAAAATTACTATTACAAACATCTTTTAATGTATTATTAACTATTTCTAATGCCTTTTTTAGAATCATTGATGCTTCATCCTATATTATTACATCAGCTTCTCTTAATTTTTTTTTATCTAATTGTAATTCTAAAAATGTAATTTCAATTATATTTAAATTTAAAGGTAATCTAAAAGTCTTATGACTTGTCATTCCTTTAAGTAATAAAGTAGAAGCAATACCAGTCCAAGCCATAGACAAAATTTTTTTATTAATTGATATAAAATAAAATATTAAAGTCTTATATAAAAAAGTTTTTCCTGTTCCTCCAGGACCATCAATAAAATATATTTTTTTATCATCTTTTTCAGTTAAAATTTCAAAAATTAATTTTTGTTCGTTTAATTTATTATACATTAATTAAAAATTTTTTTTGCTTTCTATTTCATCATGATGATTATTGTTCAAAGTAATTAAATTTATTTTTGGTTCAGGTAAACCAAAATCTTTACAAGACATATATTCATTAATGAAAATATTATTAAGTTCAAATAAAGCATTATTTTCTTTATTTTCATTAAAATCTTCAACAAAATAATTAGTAGCGGAGGTTGGCGCGCTTCCGCACAGGGGGCTTGCGGAATTTTCATTTTACCATGTTTGATGTCATTTATTCTTTTAAGCAATAATTGAACATTTTATAAAATTTATCATAAAAATTATTAACTTAAGAAGGGGCCGAACTATCTGTATCTGTCTAATAGCGTTTTTCATTATTTATATAAACACTATCCTTTATAACAAGAAAAAAAATAGCAGCCCCCGCTAGATATTAGTATAATTAGTAAATTTTGTAATAACAATCAAATTTTTTACCGCATAGTTTTTGACTAATTAGAGACCTACTGGCAATCTAGAATATAACCTATCTTTTTTTTGTTAGGTCTCTAATTATTCAAAAACTACGCAGTAAAAAAATTTGATTGTTATTACAAAATTTACTTATTATACTAATATCTAGCGGGGGCTGCTATTTTTTTCTTGTTATACCGGATAGTGTTTACATAAATGATGGAAAACGCTATTAGACAAAGACAGATAGTTCGGCCCCTTCTTCATATGTTTGTTCTATATATTTAAAGTAATAGCAGTAGGTGCAAACAATAAAAATTAGCACAGACTCTCTCCGTCTCACTCTTATACTCGCACAGCAAACATAAGAATCTACGTTGTGCTGTGCGACTCACAACAAAGATGGATATATGCGTATACTATATCATAGTATACGAGTAATTTTTTATCCTCGTTACAAGTGGTACTCTTGATTCATTAAATACCCATTATGAAATAATTCAAAGTAATAATCAAAATATTAAAAAACATTGATCTAATTTAAAATATAAAAATTATAATGTTGAAAGAAAATTTTTAATTTCAAATAATTTCAATGTATTAATATGTTTTACAGTTTTACTTAGTAGTGGAGGTTGGCGCGCTTGCGGAATTTCCATTTTACCATGTTTGATGTCATTTATTCTTTTAAACAATAATTGTACATTTTATAAAATTTATCATAAAAATTACTAACTTAATATGTTTTTTCTATATATTTAAAGTAAAAGCAGTTGGTGCAAACAATAAAAATTAGCAAAAAGCTTTTTAAATGATGGGATTTGAATGAAATTGAGGATCAAAGAGGATGAGCTAAGGAGCAGCTAAGGAAGAGCAACAAAAACGTAAAATAACACAAAAAAGGTAAAATTTGAGGATTTACCTGAGGAGGAGTAAAAATGACCTAAAATAACGTAAAAATAACGGAACAAAGTGATGGATTTTTTGAGGAAGAGAAAATGAAGGCATGAGGAAACTCAAAAGAAGAGAAAAAGAAGAGGGCAGGGAGGGAAAAGTAAAAGAAAAGAAAGAGGAACAAATAACGTAAAATAACGTAAGAAAAAGGGGGAAAAAAGAGGATTAAAATTAGGTAAAAGGACGAGGAAAAAAAGAGAAGGGGAGAACTTTGGTCGTAGAAATTTTCCTTACAACTATATAATATAGAGAAATATATATATTTATATATATATATATATATATATATATATATATATATATATATATATATATATATACATATATACTAGGGGGGTTTCCCCTCTGCTCGCTCCGCTCGTCCACCCCCCGAATACGCACATTTCAAAGTAGATAGAAGAGTAGGACATAATGAAGCTAAATTTTATATTTGCGAATGTGAAAAAAGTTCAATAAAAAACATCGATACATAAAAATATAAGATATGAAGTTATATAATTAGAATTAATAAAAAAAAGATGGTTTAACGTGACATTTAAAAGTTCACAATGAATCAAACTTATATATTTTTGAAATAAATTAAAAATAGAATAGTAAATAACATTAAAATTTCAAGTTATGATTGTATATAATAATATTTAATAATAATTATGAGCGAATAATAAAAACAAAATAATAGAATAATAGAAAATTATGATTATAAATAAATATTTTTATCTTCTTTTGTCCTAAATTTTATACATATTGAAAAGATACAAAGAAAACGCTCCCTCTCTGCATTTTTTATTTTTGGGCTTGAGACCAACATATATAGATATATGGCTGCATTAAGAATGTTTTTTTATTGTAGCTAAAAGAAGCTCACATTTTTATTTTTTACTGTCGTTAAAGAAGCGTACACTTTTTTTTCATTGTCGCTAAAAAAGCTTACAAATTTATTTATTATTGTTGCTGAAGCATACAGATCTATTGTTTGTTGTCGCTAAACAAATCTCATATAAACATACAAATTTATTGTTTATTATCGCTAAAAGAAGCTTACAGATTAATTTGTTATTATTACTGAAATAATTTTATAGACTTATTTTTTATTGTCGCTAATAGAAGCTTACAAATTTAAATTTCATTGTAGTTATAAAAAGCTTACATATTTATTCTTCATTGTCGCTAAAGAAGTTTGTACAGTTGCTTGATATTTTTACTGCAAGAAAGTTTAAATAATTTTAAATATTTATTTAATATGTCGTTAAATTTCATCGTCGCTAAAAGAAGCTTACAAATTTATGTTTTATTACAAGCTTACATATTTATTTTTTATTGTTGTTAAAAAAAACTTATACATTAATTTGTTTCGTAGTAAATCAATATTATTTTATATTTTGTATTTCAACTATCATCAATTTGTTTTTCTGTAACCTTGAAAAATAATTATTTTATATTGAGAATATTGTATTTATTAATGTAATGAAATAAAAATATTAAATTATTTAATTAATCTTATTTAAAATTATTTCTTTTGCTAATATAAGTTCTTCTAACTCCATCTTTTTATCATTTAATACTTTAGTAAATTCCAATTTTTTTACTTTTAATATATATGTAATATCTATAAAATTTTTAAATATATATGTATACATATATATATAAATATACATGAATATTTTCATAAGTGTATATGCATATAATATATTATTATAATTGTTTTTACTATTTTATTCTATTTTCCCAATAATTTCTAGTTTTGTTCCTCTTACCCAATTCACATATTCATTTTCTAATTTATTTAATAAAATGTTTAATGTATATTGTCCATCCGCTATTGTTCCGATGTATTCTGATTCATTTTTTTTATGTTTTTGTGCAAAAGAATTTTTTAAATACCCTTGTATTTCTGAAAAATAAAAAATTATTTATATTATTATATTTTTTTTCAATAATATTTAATTACTTTTTAATCCAGGTCTTAATTTTATTTTTTCGAAATTTATTTTAATTGGTTTGTTATTTTTCAATGTATTGTATTCGCCTAAATGAATAATATTCAAATAATATTTTAATGTTAAGTCATATATATTATTTTCTTTATGGTATCCTTTTGCTTTTGATACATTAACATTCTCTAATAATATTTTCTAAAATATTAAAAAATGATTAATATTATGTTGTAATTAATAATATTGTATATTATAAAAATTTACTTCTTTTAATTCCAGATTTTTATTGCATTTTTTAATAATTTTATCATAAATATTGCATTGAATTCTAAATCCTTCAGAATTATTTATTATGAATTTTGAAATCCTGAAATCAGTTTGTTTTTGTTTGTTAACAAAAGTTTGTTCTTCGAAAATTTCTTCAATATATGCAACCAGAGATTTATTATACGTAATCAAAAATATTAATAACATATATTATATTTTTGATTTTTTTAATAAAGTTTTTAATACATACGTTGATTGACCTCCTATTACGATTTTAGTTTCTAAAAATTCCGTTGACGAAAACGGTATTTTTTTTTTCTGAAATAGATAGATATAGATAGATGGATATTATTTTATTTTGTAAAAGAGTACAAAAACGTGTGATACAATTTGTAAATATAAAATCAATAAATATTGCACAATATGTTATAAAAAAATATAAATATATATATATAAATGTAAATATTGCACAATTAATATCACAGTCAGTCACTGAATCTAATAATACTGAATAAGTAAGTCATAAATAAAAATAAATAAAAGTGATATCATAGAGTAATCATACAATACACGCAATATAAATAAAAATAATCATATAAATAAAAATCAGTCATACAATATCTATCAGTCACAATATTAAAATTTAAAAGAATTCAATTTAATACATAATAAAATAGAATAACAAGCGTACGCAATAGCATGAAACGCAGTCAAAAATAAAATCAAATAAAAACTCTCACTCACCAACCATCCAGCCAACACTCATACAATAAATACACTTACACCTTAAGCCTATATACAGGACGTTACGAAAATAAATTAAATAAATTAATATAAATTGATAATAAAAAATATTAATCTAGGTCGAGCAAGTACCCTCTCATCGCTGCCTTGAACCTGTTGAGAGATGGAAGATGTTTAATCTCAGCAGACAGGGAGTTCCAAAAATGCGCACCTTGAACTTGGAAGGAATTCCTGCCAACCGCATAGAGGGCACCACTAGATCCCTGATTTCTCCCCTAGTAGCCATCCTAGGTACACATCTAATGAAGAGACCCATTAGATGCTCCAGAGTATTCATGCGCACGATCTTGTACATAAATACAGCCAAAAAATACTGTCTCCTCGAATTAGTACGCAGCCAACCCAACGCGGCTCTATTAGGAGAAATATGAGCTCCCATTCTTATACCTAATATATATCTTACACACGAATTTTGCAGTCTTTGTATTCTTCTCTTAAAGCCCTGAGAAGCATCGAGCAGAACCACCAAACAGTAATCGAGATGCGAAAACAGCAGGGCGGTTGCAAGTTGATTACGCAGAACCTCCGTGGTGTACCGACGAAAAAACCGCAAGGCGTACAACACTCTATTAAATTAATTTGTAACTATATTAATGTGAGGCTCCTAAGAAAGCTTAGAGTCGAGCACAACACCAAGGCTCGTTACAATGTCAGAGAAAGGAATGCTGACTCCTCCCTCAAAGCCAATCATCCGTGGCCCCCAGAATAAAATGAATTGATAAAACGATTACTGCCAAAGACGATTGCCTTAGTCTTGCTAGCATTTAAAGTGAGTAAGGCACCAGCCGCCCACTCCGACACCGCATTGGCTGCCCTCTGTAAGATTAGAATACCTGCATCCACATTTTCACGAGGAACTTGCGTATAAATCTGCAGGTCATCTGCATCCAGTATGTCCTTAACACAACTAGAGCCAAGAGCGTTACGTACGTGATTAATGTAAAGGCAAAACAACAAAGGCCTCAGTACCGATCCCTGTGGAACTCCTAGGTTGGTTGTTAGCCAACCTGATTCTTCTTGTAACTGTGTTGAAACCATTTGTTCCCTTCCTGAAATATAAAAGTTAATTCACACGAGAGTGGCCCTGGAAAACTCCATCGATCTAAGCCTTGCAAGTAATTTAGAGGGACAGATCGTGTCAAATGCCTTACTGAAGTCAAAAAGTAAAAGTAACATGTCGAGTTTTTTGTCAAGACCTGACCTTATATCGTCTGTTAATTTAAGCAAAGCTGTCTGCGTAGAGCGATTTTTTCTGTAACCAGTCTGTATGGGATCAAGTATCTTATTTGTAGTGATATATTCCTGCAATTGGCCGTGGGCAATCTTCTCCAGTACCTTCGAAAATAAACACAAAATCGCAACTGGCTTAAAACTCTCTATGACAGAAATAAAATTGTCCCAAATGCAGCCAAGTGCAAACTCTGGATTGACAGTACCAGCTGTTAATGGTGGTCAATCATAGCCGACTAGTTTCTCTAGTAATTCATTTTGACAAATGCTTTTATAGTTTCTGTATCTAATCGACTTGTGATCCATACTGCACGTATTATAAGCAATAGAAACATCAATTAAGTTGTGCCGACTATGAAAATTCGCGGGTAAGTTACGTGCGTCAAGTACATTGTCATTGTCATCCAAAAGAATCAGGTGGCACCATGCTGGATTAACTGAAGCGAAAGCTCCGCTGTTAGTTTACTAAGAAATCTCACATTACTGCTTTCTCGCAGGAGATCAGCATTCACATCCCCATTATAATTTTATGTGAAAAATCATGAGATAAATCTCTCAAAGAATTTAACAAATCAGAATTTTTTGTAAATAAAATGGCAGGAGGGCGATAAATGACAGAAACCAGCACAGGTTCAGAGTCGCCATCCTTAATCGAACAAAAAATATATTCTGGCACTTCAGGTTTACTGCTGCTAGTGATGGTTGTGGTACTAGAAAGAGCTAGTACTTCACATTTTAAATTATTTTTAACGTAGAGGGCAACGCCTCCTCCACGAAGGTTTCTGTCCTGCCTGAACAACTTATAATCCTTAATCCGAATGACGTCATCCGAGACAGTCGGTCCCAGCCAGGTTTCAGAACTCCAAACAGATCATAAGAGGGACCATCGCATAAGAGCTCGCGCGCCTGTCCAATGTGAGCTCTTAATGAGATCACATTCAAAAAGGAAATTATATATTTGAAAAAAGTATGTTTTTTACAATGTGATTTTAATGTAAATATTTTTACCAACTGTATCAAAGACTGACTCAAGATCTAAGGAAATTATATATTTGAAAAAAGCACATGTTTTTTACAATTTTTTTTAAAAACTCGAAAAAAAAACAACAAAATGAATTGATTAAAACAAACATTTAGCTATATATTCATTTTTTTATTCTACCGCCTATTCTACTGTTTTTTCTCTCCATGTGACCATAGGGGGAAAAAAATTCGTGGAATGGAAAGAAGATGCTTGCGTATTAAGTCGCGCAAACATAAACATAACCTCTTTAAAATTGTAGCTCATACAGAGCGATTTTCTACAATTTTTTTTAAAATGAATGAAGTAGATTTGTATTTATAATTTTATTATTTTTGTTTATTTACTTCGTATCGCAACTTGCTTTTCCATTCTTCAGTGGAATAGAGAATAGAATTCTATTCTTCGCATAAAACTTGCCGAATAGCGCTGATTGGTTGTTTCTATTACGCATCCTCTATCCGGCAGTCTCTTTTCTACTCATCTGACTGCACCCTTACATATTTCTTTTCTTTAGGGTAAATCGTATGAATGATGACATGTGTTGAATTTTATGTTTAATTACAACAGTGAGCATCCATCTTTCTCAAATTTCATACTTTACCTAAATTATATTACATATAAATTTTATACATTCTAAAATTTATTTATTTAATTTTATAATTTAAAAATTGTAAATCATTATTTTAATTAGAAAACAAATGAAAGATTTAACAATTTAAATATATCTTTTAGTAAAGTTTTTGAGAATTACTTGTCAATGTAAATACCAAACCTAGTAATATAATTTTCGCGAAAAAATTATTCAATATTAGAAGATGATTTAAGAAGTTTAAGCTAAGTTTATTAATTTCTTTTATAATATTGTAGGAGTGTTTGAAGACTGTACAAAAATTAAAATAATGATATTGTGTTTAAATACCGAAAAAAGTAGAATTAAATAAGTTTCTTGATCCAATTCTGTTAAAACATTGTCAGTTCACAAAAAATGAATTGAACTTTTTTTCAACTTAGTTTTTCATATTTCTTTTTTATTTGTAAGAGTTAAGATAATCGAACAAAATGTCTTCCTGGAATACAACCTGTAATAATTTGTATTGATCGAGTTTTAACAGAAATATGAATTTTAAATATATAATTTTTAATTAATTTCATCGATAAAAATACTTTAAAAACGTAATTGGATAGAAGGTTTTCTGTTTTTATAAAAATATATGTCAACAGGCAATATGACATGATATAAAAGTTTTATAATTAATTACTAATAATTGAATAATAGTGTTTTTTAAGAATTAAAAATCAAGTACAATTATCAGGTAGAATTACAGGTAGAATTATCAAGAGATTGGAATCAAATTACAGATGTAAGATGCATAAGAATATATTTCAAATTTTTAAGAAATATAATTATTCGAAAATAAAATTCATATAGTTTCCTTAGATCTTAAGACAGCCTTTGATGCATTAGGTAAGAATAGTTACATTTAAATCACATTTAAAAAAATAAAATCAATTAAAATATTAAACAATGTAAACTAATTAACTGCTTATATTTAAAAACAAAATGAAAATATATAAGATGTGATGTAGTTTTTAATGTAATAAAGCATATAATATAGATCTGTACGCTTCAGCGACAATAATAAATGAATTTGTAAGCTTTTTTAGCGACAATAAACAATAAATTTGTACGCTTTTTTCAGCGACAATGAGATATAAATTTGTAAGTTTCTTTGAGTGATTATGAAAAATAAATTTGTAAGCTTTTTTTAGCAACAACAAACAATATATTTGTATGCTTATATGAAGTTTTTTTAGCGACAGCAAACAATAATTCTGTGCTCAATAATGCTTTTTATAAGCTTTTTTTAGCGACAACAAATAATAAACCTGTACGCTTTTATAATTTTTTTTTTAGCGACAACAAATAATAGATCTGTACGCTTCAGCGACAATAAGAAATGAATTTGTAAGCTTTTAAAGCTTTTAATGCAGCCATATATTTTTATGCTGATCTTAAGCCCAGAAATCTTTCATTAAGATAAATATGTAAATATCTTATTTCTAGTTTAAAAAAAAACATATTTCATTTAAATACAAGTGTTAATAAAGTACCTATGAATATTAAGCTAAATTCATTTTGCAATTTATAATTTACTTTTGTAATTAGTCAATTTTTTCAATAATAGAAATAAAAATACAATATATAGAAATAATATTATATATTTATCTGAATAAAGGAAATGCAGAGAGGAAGCTTTGTATTATCAATTAGTTATGTTTGCAATTATATTAATGAAATATTAATAATAATAATAATTTTTTTCATTATTGAAATTCAATATTAGAATATAAATGAAATGCAGTGAAGAAACTTTATATTATTAATTAGTCACAGTTACAATTATAATAATAAAATATTACTAATTATAATATTATTCAATTACTTATAATTGTTATCATAATAATAGAATATTATTAATAATAAAAATATTTTTTTATTACTAATTACTGAAACATAATATCATAGTGATGGGGGGGCTGCGGGGGAGCTATAAAAATTGAGAGAGGTGAGGGGGCTGAGGAGGGGGCTATAAAAATTGAGGGGGCTGAGGGGGGGTCTCAGTTACGTTAATTTTGAAATGGCTATTTATAAGAGGAATTACTATATAAGAGGAATTAATTTGAGGGGGAGCTGTACCGACAGACATTTGAGGGGGGGGGGGGATCTGTTGAATCTTGTCTTACGACTATATATAGATAAAGATATATATATTTATACGAATATGTATAGATGTACTCACATAATATGGAATTATTCTGAAAATTTTCACGAAATTTTCAAGGATTTCCTGTTGAAAATAATGATATATATATATATATATATATATATATATATATATATATATATATATATATATATTTATATTTTTAATGAGAATGAAAAAAATCCTAATCTCTTTTAAATTAATTTTATTAATTTAGAATCATTCTTTATTTAAGGTTAGGATTTTTTTTTAAGAGTAAGTGCTGAAAATTAGTTTTAACATGATTATATTTCTTTTATTAGTAAAATAATTTTCTTAGTAAAATATATAAAAAGGTAAAATTATGGCAAGTTAGCTTTAAAAAAAAATCTTTTACACTATCTTAAAAATAAAAAATATTTTGTTAAAAGTCTAAATTAATTTAATACAATCAACTATAAAAATCATATTATATTAAGGCTTTAACATTATAGATAATAAAAAAGTGGAAATTTAATTATAACAAAAATACACTTGAAAAAATACTAAAATTAGTAATGTGTGGTCAAGTTTTAATATGATTTAAAATAATACTTACAATTGATATTGTACCTATATTTTGATGATAATAATAAATCAATAAAAAATTTCTTTGATAAAAATAAAGTATAAAAAAAGCCATATAAAATGTTATTGAAAATATAAATCTATCTTCAACAAAATTAAAAAAAATAATAAAACTTTAATTTAAATAATTAACGTAAAAGTGAGAATAAAAGTAATATTACAGCTATAAACTTGCCAGGCCCACCCTTCAAAAGTTATATTCCTTGGTGAACACACATCCATTTAAAACATTTTTTAGGATCGACTTTTTAGAATCATGTAAGGAAATTAAAAATGTTTATTAATTTTCACAATTTAGTATTCAATGAACAAATAATTCAATTTTATAACGTTAATGATATATTTAACTTTAGTAGAATGGGCCTGGCAAGTTTATAGCTGTAATATTACTTTTATTCTCACTTTTATGTTAATTATTTAAGTTAAAGTTTTATTATTTTTTTCAATTTTGTTGAAGATAGATTTATATTTTTAATAATATCATTTTATATGGCTTTTTTTATACTTTATTTTTAACAAAGAAATTTTTTATTGATTCATTATTATCATCAAAATATAGGTACAATATCATTTGTAAGTATTATTTTAAATCATATTAAAACTTGACCACACATTATTGATTTCAGTATTTTTTCACGTGTATTTTCGCTATAATCAAATTCCCACTTTTTTATTATTTATAATGTTAAAGCCTTAATATAATATGATTTTTATAGTTGATTGTATTAAATTAGTTTAAACTTTTGACAAAATATTTTTTATTTTTAAGATAGTGTAAAAGATTTTTTTTTAAAGCTAACTTGCCATAATTTTACCTTTATAAAGGTTTTTCGTGGAGAGATGTCACAACTTTTTCAAAGTCAAAAGTTCTTATCTCAATGGATTTATTAACTTTACCGATAATCTGATACTTTAATATAATAACACTAGTTTTATAGCTAATTGTATCAACCTAATTTTTATATATTTATTACTATTATAAAATATTTGATTTCGAAAAAATTGTAATCTTATTTTCTTCTAAACTTTTAAAATAATCAACTATTATAAAACTTATTTTGTCTAAATATCGTATGAAAAACTAATTTATTAATTAGGAATGTTTTAAAATATGCAAATATTACTTTTAACTGTTGAATTTTATGTACGGGACGTTTTACTGCGCACGCGCGAACTGATCAAATGAACGCCCGTGATTCTGCGGCAGCTACGTACTTATATATACACAGACATGCACATACACACACAACCAGAAATGCACACATGTGAGAGGCAAGGGAACTCATATAAACCTTCAGGTGGCCGGCATGACCCCTTTCGGGGTCATCTGATGTTGGCCACTTATCGAGTCATACTTTGTAAAAAATTTCCATACTAAACTTTCAAAAATATCTAGTGATAAGTGGCCAACATCAGATGATCCCGAAAGGGGCCACCCCGGCCGTCTGAAGGTTAATAAAGCACCCCAATGTGTGAGAGGCAAGAGGACTCACATTTATAAAGTGCCCCAATATGTAAGAGGCAAGATGATTTACATTAAGGGGGCCAGATACTATTAGAAGCTGAAAAAAAACATGAATTGCTGATGTTTCAAAATAACTAATTTCATATAAAAATACATTCAATTTTAAACATTTTTTGGTTTAAAACATTTTCTATATCTTGAGAATTGAAGTAATGGTGCTCGTTGAAAGTCTGGAACAAAAAATCCTTTACCGCAAGGTTTCTTCATGAGTTTTCATTGGATTCACTTAAAATTTTATGGAGATATTCAAAATTATAGTGGAATCCATATAAGTGGATCAGATTTTGAATTAATTTATTTCTATTTATTTATTTACTTATTATTTATAATAATAAATAAAAAAAATTTTTTTTAAATTGATATTTTTAAAAAATTTTTTAATTATTTGAATTTTTTATAAATGTTTTACACTTATATGGATTCTTCTATTATATTAAATATCTCCATAAAATTTCAAGTAAATCCAATAAAAACTCATGAAGAAACCTTGTGGTAAAGGGTTTTTTGTTTCAGACTTTCAACGAGCACCATTACTTCAATTCTCAAGATATAGAAAATGTTTTAAACCAAAAAATGTTTGAAATTGAATGTATTTTTATATGAAATTAGTCATTTTGAAACATCAGCAATTGATATCGAATTATACATGTTTTTTTTCAGCTTCTAATAGTATCTGGCCCCCTCAGTAAATCGCCCCAAAGGAAATAAAAAATACTACGTCCACGTCATTGTTTCTGGATAACGCCAAAAATAGTATCATTCATCTAATCAGAACGTTTGATAAATCTAAATACTCCTTCACAAGAATACATACGCGCATGCGTACACACACACACAACACACAAGAACGCTAGTGCCCATGTTAATGTCCGACTTTACCACAGTTGTTGTCCTGGACCTTGTTTTCACAGAAACTACATGTTTAAAATATCATAACTCGACCACCATTCCATTTAAGATTATTGACCAAATCTCTGTAGATTTTTACGAAGTCTACCTGGATTTTCACAAAATCCACGTGAATATTCATATATGATTTTACATAAACGATTTGCGTGGATATCTACATGCTAATCTTTGTCATATGTATACATATCCTCATACATATCTACGTGGATCATCCACTTGGAAATCCACATAGATATTTACAACAGAAAATTTACAGTAGCCAGGAAAATCACGAGTCTTTTAGGCATCAAAAATAAGAACCGTTAAGCTGGACAAATCCCATGAACATTCTCTTGTTATCGTACCTTGGATAGTATTGAGGTATAGTCACTTGGTGGCGCTGGCTCATAAAGCGTCAGGCTTTAGTAATATTAGCCTAAACTTTCTTACAAGAATATTTTAATATTTTCTTTAAATTCATCAAGCTATTTATTCAATGAATTTAAGCATAATTCCTTAATTTTTTTACTAACATCACTCAAATTATTTGATGCTATGATATCAAGCAAAAATCAAGAGATTACAGCTTAAATTTTCTCTCCATGTATCAATTTTAATTATCTTTTCTTTTCAATTTTTCTACGCATAAATCAACATTTGAGTTTGATTGTTCATACACTCATAAATGTCTTTTTAAATAAAATTTTTTTTTATAATTTTGTTTACATTGTAGAAGAATAATATTTATACAAAGAAAAAATAATCTATAAGCTTTTTAAGCTACAGTGAAGATTTTTTTCACAAAAAAAAAATAATCTGTTTTATAACAATATAACAAAAAAAATATTCTTAATGCAGCCATATATCGGGATATCTCTGGAACTTTTTAATTTTGAGATGTCGATCTGACAACAATTGAAAAGTCTATAATACAAGTTTCTGGAGTGGCACACACTTCAATAAGGGCTTAAATTACTCGTTTCTTGTAGTAGAATATGTAATTAAATTTTGGTATCGATTGTAAAATTGGTACTTACGATACATAATTTTATACGTCAAAAATGATACTTTTCTTATATTTTTCTACGTGTGTTTCTTGAGCTATAAAAAAAGTACCATTCTTTCAATCATTCTCAAATTTTCTGAGCATAATGTATATGGTCAGAACCACAGTTTGAGCCTACCCTGGTACATGTGCCCCTCTTTAGGTAGCTGTTTGACTATTTTTAATGTAAGTGTAATTTTCACCTAAAAATAATTTGAATTCAAAGATCGTGTATTTTTATTTTAAATATAGTCTCATGTTTGAATATAAATAAATTCAACAAAATAATGTAAGTTACGAACCATTAGAACATTAAATTTTAATAAAATAAACATGAAAATAAAAATAAATTTATTTTATGTTCAATACGTAATAAATAAATTTGATATTTCCTTTGTTATTTTAAATTATTTAAGATTCTACCAGTCATATGGAATCAATTTTTCAAAAAATAACTTTTAGAAAGAATTTTATGATATTTTGGTTGATTTGTATTTTCGACAGACGAAAAACCAAAACCAAAGACAAAGAAATTAACTTTGAGAGGAATAGTAAAAAATTTAAAAACATAGGCTTCTTAGTCGAGCCTAGGACTTCTTTAAGAAAATCAGCAATCAAATAAAAATCCCACTTTTAATGCCCTTACATGGACCCCCATCATTGTTATGTCTAGGGCCCCATAGCGTTATAAGACAACACTGCAGATAACTCAAGAAATTTATTAACCTTTTAAGGACGGGACTGGTCGATATTTCGACCACTCAAGTATCATAATATTCTTGAGTGATTTTGAGGATAATATTATGTTAAAATACTCAAAAATATTATGATACTTGAGTGGTCGAAATATCGACCAGTCCCGTTCTTAAAAGGTTAAAATACTACACATAAAAAGTTATGAACAAACTTCCAATGTATAGTATTTTGAGGTTAGGTTTATCGAGTTTGATATCTAATTTTCATTTAAAGTTCATGAAAAAATTAAAAAAAACAAGTTTGAGTGATTTTTTTTTAACGAAAATGATTGAATTAGCTTTAGCGCGGACAAGTCATTATATTTGTCTTAATAGTCAATTTAAAGAAATATCAATCAAATAAAAAAAGCGAAAATCGATTCTAACGACTCCGACATATCGTTAACGCTTTTCGACGTCGAAACGTTAAGTCAATTGTTATCGTTATAAAGTTAGTAAATGATCCCCTGGGCGTAAAGCCTGATGGCTTGTATGTCCCATGTGTCGCTTTAAAAGTTGAATCAAGAATAAGACATAAGAGCTAGGCAAGCTCGCGTTTATATACGCGCCGAGCTTCTCTCCATCTCTCTTACAATGGTGCGGAGCTTGAATAGTTGCGCGCGCTTACGGGCTTCATTCAAGTTTCGAAGTTTTAATTCTCCGTCCTGCTCGCTCTTATAGACTTAAACATTAAGAGTAGGCCAGAGTAGTTTTAATTACCGACCGAGAAGTGAAAATGTTATTTTATCATAAATAAAATAATTATACTGTTTTCAAAAGAAATTATTATCGGGCGCAATTTTTTATACATTCATGATTGTATAATAGATGTTTTTTTTTATAAAATTCACCATATTTTAAACGAAAAGTAAGTAACCGTACTTAGAATTCAATAAACAGCTGTAGTATAAAATTTTTAATTTTAAAAAATTTTCTCCAATTATTTTTGGTGATTGCAATAGAGAAATAAATTTTGTGAACGTATTTAAAATTTTAATGCATTTCATTACGTATAGTAGGAGAAAATTAAACAACGGATTTTCGATTTTCGGTCGGTATTGAATCTGCTTCGGCCTGCTCTTAAGACATATTAAGCGTGCTGTGATCCAGCTGTGCGTTGACCTATATACAACCTTATGTATAGGTCACGCGCTTACTACGCTTTTAATAAGACAATCACTTTATAAAAGAAAATAAAAAATCATTTAAGTTATAAGACAATTAAACTAATTTAATAAAATATAATACTTAAAAATAATTAAATAATTAAATAACATATATTACACAAAAAATAGATAATTTGAAAAAGAAAAATAATCTGAAAATAATTGAATAAGAATTAAAAATGTGAAAATTAATAATAAAAAATATCAAATAATTAAATAAAAAATATAATTATAATAACATAAGAGAAACAAAAAAGGGCGCTTTGGGGCGTTAAATTACCCTCCAAATAACAAATTAAATTTTTTTATGGCAAAAAAAAATTTTATTTTTTTATTTTCTTAAAACTAAATTACAAAAATTATCACAGTTCTTTAACAAAGTCGGTACAATTTGTAACAACAAAAAAATCAGTTTTTTGATAATAAAATAAATAATTTAGTCATTCTTCTTTATAATGACTAAAAAAATTGTCTTTTTTGATAAAAAATGTCTTTTAAGAACCACGAAACTCAAAATATTGTTTTTTTTTATAACTAAACTAAACTGAATATCAATATTTTGAACAAAACTTAAATTTACACACAACACAACAAAAAAAATTACTTTTCTTTAAAAAACAAAAAGTTATTGAAATTGAAAAAAAATAATATTCTTTAAAATAAACTAAGGCACTATTTGCCGCACTTTGGGCTGACACACTACACTCAACCAGGAATCGAAGTCCTCAATATTAAGGAGATGTATATCGTCCTGGTCAGCCGAAACACCCAACTCTTCCATTTCTTGGAAAATGTTTTTCTAGGACGATGCAGGACGGAGCCTTTTAATGGACGTCGGCACGCATACTGTGCTTCACAAACCTGGGTTGTACGCCTCCATGTTAGTTGAGGTAGTGGTGACGGCCATCCTTTATTTTTGTGGCTAACTTCTTATAGTCGTTCACTGGTTGTTGATTTGGTGGCGCACAAGGCGCGGGTGGCGGTGGTGACGGTGACCGAAAAGGATTGGGCGTCCTTGCCATTATCACTAGTTTTCGTTTCGGTGTTTTCTTCTGCTCTTTTTCGAGAAGCGCAATCTCGATAGCGGTCGGAAATGCCAAGGGCGTTATCTTTGGTTCGAACCCGTCGGCCAAGCGCGTTTGGCAAAACCTGCCACTCAGAGATTTTTTGTCCATGTCCGTTATGGGCACGAATACTTTCAATTTTCTTTTTGAAGTTAATACTTCTTTTGGTGCGTCTCGAAAATTTGTTGGGGATTAAAATCTTAGTTGCCGTCATGTTACATTTTAATATGTGCTGTGTATGTGTGACCCTATCTGTGCGCGCACACACAACTAAGTTATAAGAACAAGAGAGAGAGGGAACACTATACTATACCAAGTAATGTATATTCAAGCCTGATTTGAGAAAGAGAGATTGATTGGAACATTTATTTCGGGTCGTGGGGTTAAGCCCCGTATGTCTTTATCGATTTACAATAGTGTACAAAGGTTAATATATATTGCAAAATAGTGAATAACATAGATAGAATTTCTAATAAAAAAAACAAAAATAATTCATCGTAGATCAACAACAAAAGTTTAATTATAAATTTTCATTCAAGATAACTGGTTTAAATAACTATGAATTTGTAAACTCAATATATTTTTGAATTTATCAACTGTTGTGACCATCGTTACAGGTGTACAGTCAATTGAGGTCCATTATTAGTATAGAGATCATGGTAGAACGTATTTTTGCGTACGTATAAACCACATTCGTTGAGTACCCAGTATACTCTGCCACTCTGAACGCTCGTCTGTTATTAGTTTGTTATATAGGCGTGTTTTAATGAACAAAGTACGCCCCAAATGAAAATCCATTAATAGATCACTGTTTTCATTGATGTATGAAGATGCTGTGTAAGTTAATGAATTTAACATAGCGGCTGTTCGTACCGCTGGGCACACAAGTAAACGAGGGAGTGGCCTACTTAACGACCTAAAAGCTGCATTAACATTTGCACGAACAAGTTTTGTAGCAAGGTATTGTGGATTTTGGTGTGTTATAATAGTGTGTGCAAGAACTGCTTTGAAATAAAGCCGTTTACTACTGACTGATAACCACTTCAGTTCAAGTCGAAAAGAGGTGACCTTATCACGTTTGCCAAAGTTGCCAAACACAAATCTCACGCAGGCATTTAAAGCACGATGGAGTTTGAGGTTTAGTGTTTAAGGCAAGTCACTATAAGCTACACTGCAGTAGTCAATAATCGGGAAGACCAAAGCCTCAACTAGCTCTTTTTTGACCTTTTTCGTCAGAGCATGTCTATGGAACTTGTAACGTTTGGCTTTTCTGGATGAGCTGCGGTTGCATCAGACTTTTGTGAGGATGATCTACGGCGGTGGATAAAAGCCAAAGTTCAAACTTAATAACTAAATTGATTTTACTGAATTAATTTAATAATGAAAAGAAAGAAAAAAAAATAATAAATGTAATTTAAGAATTTAACTTTGTAAAGAAAAGAAATAATAATTTATATTAATATTGAAATTTAAAAGCTTAAAACAAAAATAAATAAACTTAATACTAGAGATATAAACGGCGGGTCGGAATTACAGGAAAGGTTTTGCGGAACTAGGTAAATAAGTATATTTGGTTTAAATTAAACTTTTGTCCATTTATTAATAATAAAGCAAAGGGCGTTTACAACGACGGTATAAAAATATGAAAATGCAAACATAAAAATCTATTCTTTAATTTAATTAAACTGAATGAAAAATAATTTCTTTTGACCGTCGGTGGGAAAAATAATTGGTGTTATGGTTCCTTGCTTTCACCGGCAGATGGCGTGGTGTTTAGAAGCCGTCTGTGAAAAAAAAAATAAAGAACAAAAGAAATTACATTAATATCTACAGCGCAAATATTGTTAACGATTAGTTACGGCGGGTGAACGCGGGATCTATTTTATCGACGGAGGTTACGGCGGCGGTAGGTGGAGGAGTATCTATGCAGTGGAATCCCCCGACTACATAGATAGGATAAGGATAGAGGTTTTTACTATGTAAAGCATAACTTCTTTACATAGTAAAGAGAGAGAGGAGTCTGTGTAGTGGAATCCCCCTACTACACAGATTGAAGGAAAAGGATACAGGTAAGGGTACTCTTACTGTGCAGAGCATAACTTCTCTACACAGCGAGAGCGGAGAGAGGACTGGGCTGAGCCGGCTGCCGGCTGGTTATATATGCTATGGAGCTCGCTATTCCCGTTGCGGGAGTAGCGCCTCGTAGCGGCTGAGCCCGGGTACTAAGCTTTAAGCGCGATGCTTGAATTTGCATCGTCCCAAACTTGAGAGACTGAATATAATATGACGTTCCAAAAATACGATTAACAACTAAGTTAACCTGTTTACTCCAGTTTAAAGAACAGAAAGAGAGAGAGAGAGAGAATAACAAGCGAATACGCATTACACAAGCTAAGAATATAGCAAGGGAGAGAGAAGGCACATTGGCACATTAGCGTACAAATCGTTGTGTATATGCTGTTTGGGTATTGGATTACTGCATGAGCGTTTAGTATGTATAAAGCACGCACTCACACGCAGATACATCTTTAACGGCCACTTAATTATTTTTATTCTTATGCGTTAATTATTAAAAACTTCTTGTATGTTTGTATTATGTAAGAATGAGCGCTATATATATATATATATATATATATATATATATATATATATATATATATAACAGCTCCTTAAAACAGTATTGGCTCTGATAGTCGCACAACAAATATCATGAAAACAAATTAAATTAGATACAAAATACTAACAAGGAGAGCACCCGTCCTTCGGGAAACGGATTTGGCTAAAACTGCAGGATATGATTTTTTGGTGGAAAAAAATGAACCCATGTTTTTTCTTTTCTTTGAATAGGCTCCATAGACGGAAATATAGACATTTTTTCGAAAATATAATGAAAAGAAGCTTTTATAAGATCTTGAATAACCAAACAACTAAGACTCTCACAAAAAAATGTATGGAAAATTAAATAGAGATTAAATTCTTCAATTTAAGCTTTAATGCATTAGAAAAGCTCGTGTGGTTCAAAAGTTACAGGTGATTAAAATATGCTAATGAAATAGCGTCAAAAATTGATATGTTACACGCTAAAAATATTAATAAATATGTAGTAATTTTCAATCAGGCACAACTTTCGAACCACACAAGCTTTTTTAATGCATCAAAGCTTAAATCAAAGCATTTATTTTTTACTTTATTTTATTTTTTATACATTTTTTTGTAAGAGTCTTAGTTGTTTGGTTATTCAAGATCTTATAAATGCTCTTTTTTATTATATTTTCGAAAAAATGCCTGTATCTTCGTCTATGGGGTCTATTTAAAGAAAAGAAGAAACACGGGTTCATTTTTTTTCATCAAAAAATCATATCCCGCAGTTTTAGCCAAATCTGTTTCCCGAAGGTCGAGTACTCTCCTTGTAAGTTTTTATTTTGTTTTCAAATTAATGATTAGGAAAAAATTCAAACGGTAATGGAAAGAATTTTCAAAAATCGAATATTTATTACAGATGTTTTTTCTGTTACGAGACTTTTCAATGAAGTTACAAGTGATCGTATGTATTGTTAAGTATGTGAACAATCAAATTCAAATCAAAATTATTCAAATAATTCAAATATTTTTGTTTCAAATTGCTTCAAAAATCTAAAACTTATTTCTAGGAAAATGATGATAATATATATAATAATGTTAAAAAGAGGCCGAACTATCTGTCTTTGTCTAATAGTGTTCTTTATTATTTATGTAAACACCATTGGCTGCAACACGAAAAGAATGGCAGCCCCCGATAGATACTAGTCAATTTTATAATAAGGACCAAATAATTTAATCATGTATTTTTTAATGATATGAGACCTCACAAAAAAATAGGTTATATTTTAGATTTTCAGTAGGTCTTATATTATTCAAAAACCACGTAATAAAATTATTTTGTTGTTATTATAAAATTTATCTATTATACTAGTATCTACCGAAGGCTGCCATTTTTTTAGTATTATAACCAATGGTGTTTATATAAATGATGAAAAACACTATTAGACAAGGAGAGATAGTTCGGCCTGTTCTTATACGTAATTGCTAATCAAATTTTATTACTTTTTTCAATTTTTTTTGCGTGACAAGTAGAACCCGAGATAATACTATTTGAATAAGCGTTTTTCATGTACATTTTTTCTTGTTAATTTCTAACGGTCTTAGGTTAGTTGTCAGTAGGGAAACGTTGGCGAATCGCGAAAAAGTTAACAAATAAAAGCCATCCATGTCATCACGCTGCTTAGACCTAAAGTGTAGAACAGTCTTACGATTATTTTCCGTCATTGATTAATTGAAATTGCTGGTGGATATACTAAAAAGCTAAATTCTAATATTTTAACATGCTTACAGTAAAATTATTAATTTTCAAATGATTTATATTTAGTGTTCGATTTAACGTTTCAAGAAAAACATCGACTAAACTGTAGTTTGGAACTGCAAATATAATTCACATACGTACCGTACATTTGTTTAATATTTTTAAAAAACTATGAAAAAAAAGTATTAATCATATTTTTGGTTATTATTGAGTTGAGTTTTAAATTTGCATAAAAAGATTATTATAATATGCAATTCTCTTATTGAATATAATAATCATCATAAATTAATTGCTTTTATATTTATCATCATTATATGCTTATTATTTAAACAATTTCTGTATGCTTCTAAGTAGCCTATTAAGTTGCAAATGTATTTAGGGGGTCTTCTCTTTATCCAGAACTATCATTATTCTACTTCATGAGTTGATAATTTGTTGTGGGTATACATATTTATTTAACATAAAATATATTTTTAAACAAAGCGTGACATAAAATTGTTCATTCTATGAGAAGCAGGACTGTCACTAAACCAAAAAAAGTATTACCTTCTGTCGGACAGTTCCCACGACTGCCACACCTGGTTTTTTTCTATTCATTGCGATGTGAAAATTTTAATAAATTTAATACCTTATACTTTTTAAAAAAAATATATTAAGTCTATTCGTGAGCCGATTCTCACAGGCAAAATCGGTGTATCAAAAATAATTTATATGTGTAAAGGGCGCTAGATACACCACGAACTAGCTAGCAGGAAGTACAAATCTCAAGCTGCCTTGGATCGGGAGGTAGCTCTATTCGAGCAGAATTCTTGCCCGAAATGGGAGGTAGTCCAGTAAAATTAGCGAAAAAAGAGCTAAAATTTAATGTAATTAGTAACAGGTGCAGACCGCCAAAAATGGCTTTGTTGGATGATTATAAATAAAACTCTGGAATCACCCTAAAAATTTAAGCCGTCAGGAATTTATAAACAATGATTTAAGGTGCAAAATTCGTAAAAATCACTGTTTTTTTTTAAATAGCTCAAAATCGTTTGCGATTTAGTATATGAAAATTATACTATTTGTAGGTATTTCAAAGACGATTAATTTTAGATGTCATTGATAAAAATCGGTTAATAACTTTTATAAATAATGATAAACAAAAATCAAAAATCGCGAAATTTTAAAATATTTGTCATTTGATAAAAAAGAATGTACATGTTTGTAATTCAACAAAAATGTGCCTCTTATTATAAAGTTACCATAAAAATTTCATAAAAAAATATTGATTATTTTAGAAGATATTCTATTTGTTTATTAAAAAGAGGTCAAATGTACGTTAAAAAATGCACCCAAAAACGTCATGTTAGAGACTTTCTGATAATCATATAATATTTAGATATTAACGTAAATTTTATGAATTTCATGTAAAATCGTGTCTATTTTATTATTTTCAACTTAAATATGGCAAAAAAAGTAAATTTTTTTCTTAATGTTTTTTTTAATATTTTTGCAACTAATAAAAATATTAATGTAGGGATTTGATATTTTTATTACTGACAATTTTACGCAAATTTAAAAAAAAAAGAATGCTCCAGCTCAATTAGAAGCCAAGATAATTTTTTTTTTTTTAAATTCGCCAATTGTTAAATAAAGATTAAGAACTGAAATTTTCATCACAGCTAGTATAATACTTGAAGTTTATGATTCCATTATATCAAAGATGAAATAGACATTTTGCAATGTTAAAAATTAATATTAAAGTAATCAAGATTGCTACTAGCAGTAAGAGTAATTTTTCTTACCTTGCAAGAAAATTGATCTGGCGAGTTATAATTCATGTTCTGATTGAAAATTCATTGTATCTCCGTTAATTAAGGACCAATTTCGACGTTTTTTTTAAATCGAGGTAGCGCGTGAAAATAATAACAACTGTTGTATTTGTTTTTAAATGATTATTTATTTAACAATAATTATTGCAAAAATAAATTTTTTTGAACATATTTTTTTCAATATTAATTTTAACAAAAAGCTTTAACAATAAAGTTTGTTCGTCTTAAAAAAATAAACAATATTTCATTTTAGTGTTTTCATGATCAAATCAATTAGTCTAGGCTCCCAGAGGGTTTCGTATGAAGTTGGAGGTCCCACCTAGCAAGTAGGTAATTTATATGTATTTTGAGCCACTAAATTCAAATTTGCAACTTGCTATTCGCGCAAGTGGTCGAGTAATTTGTTATAAACAAATTAATTGTTTAAATAGCTATAGTTTATAAACTACAATAGATGCAGTAATTTTCTCTGCGGAAACTTGTTCTTTCATAAAAAACAAAAAAAATCGTTATTGTTGAATGTTGATTCGATAATTAGAACCAGAGATATGGCAAACATATTGCTAAAAAACATAGAGACGTAGCGCAAGCGCGGAACGCCCTGGTAAAAAACCTTATAACTCGACTACTAATTAATATTTTTTAAAGTTAAACATGTGTTTGGAAAATGTTAGAGTCTCAGCTTTAATGATAAATTGTTATATATTACTTTCAAATGTTGATAAATAAGCTAGGATGATTTGAAGCAGAAAAAATTTTCAATTTTTCAGAATTTTGTTTGTTTATAACGAAATAATATAGGTAAGCAAACAAAATATTCCTATATTTTTTATATAGAATGATAGTAAATTTCATCTAGTTTAAGAATCTGTCCGGTTCTTTTAAATTTAGGTAAGTAGAACCTGAGATATCGCAAATCTAAGCTGTAGCGCCAACTCCTTGCAATACGACATATGTGTGCCATATGGCGATCGCTTTCCTTATTAAAAATTCTTTTATTATAAGGTAGATAGATGGATATTATTTTATTTTGTATATGAGTACTAAAACGTGTAATACAATTTGTAAATATAAAAACAATAACTATTGCACAAAATGTTATAAAAAAGTATAAATATACATATAAATGTAAATATTGCACAATTAATATCACAGTCAGTCACTAAATCTAATAATACTGAAAAAGTAAATCACGAACAAAAATAAATAAAAGTAATATCACAGAGTAATCATAAAATACACGCAATATAAATAAAAATAATCATATAAATAAAAATCAGTTGTAAAATCAGTAAATAAAATCGGTCATAAAATATCTATCAGTCACAATATTGAAATTTAAAAGAATTAAATTCAATACATAATAAAATAAAATAAAATAACAAGTTGTACGCAATAGCATGAAACGCAGTCCAAAATAAAATCAAATAAAAACTCTCACTCACCAACCATTCAGCCAACACTCATACAATAAATACACTCACACCTTAAGCCTATATACAGGACGTTACAAAAATAAATTAAATAAATTAACATAAATTAATAGTAAAAAATATTAATCTAGGTCGAGCAAGTACCCTCTCATCGCTGCTTTGGACCTGCTGAGAGATGGAAGATGTTTAATCTCAGCAGGCAGGGAGTTCCAAAAATGCGCACCTTGAATTCGGAAGGAATTCCTGCCAACCTCAGTACGCATAGAGGGCACTACTAGATCCCTGATCTCTCCCCTAGTAGCCACCCTGGGTACACATCTAGTGAAGAGACCCATTAAATGCTCCGGAGTATTCACGCGCATCTTGTACATAAGTATATAACTCTGTTGAAGTTTTTTACCATATTAATGTGAGGCTCTCAAGAAAGCTTAGAGTCAAGCACAACACCAAGGCTCGTTACAATGTCAGAGAAAAGAATGCTGACACCTCCCTCAAGGTCAATTGTTCGTGGCGCCCCAGCATAAAATGAATTGATTAAACGATTACTGCCGAAGACGATTGCCTTAGTCTTGCTAGCATTTGAAGTGAGTGAGAAACCAGCCGCCCACTCCAACACCGCATTGGCCGCCCTCTGTTAGATTGGAATACCTGCATCCACATTCTCACTAGGAACTTGCGTATAAATCTGCAGGTCATCTGCAGATGCATGTAAATCTGCAGGTCATCTGCAGATGCGTGTAAATCTACAGGTCATCTATAGTAGGTCCTCAACACAACCAGAGCCAAGAGCGTCACGAACGTTATTAATGTAAAGGCAAAACAACAAAGGCCCCAGTACCGATCCCTGCGGAACTCCTAGGTTGGTTGTTAACCAACCTGATTCTTCTTGTAAGTGTGTTGTAACCATTCGTTTCGGAAGAGATCGTGTCGAATGCCTTACTAAAGTCAAAAAGTAAAATTAACGTGACGAGTTTTTTTGTCAAGACCTGACCTTATATCGTCTGTTAATTTAAGTAAAGCTGTCTGCGTAGAGTGATTTTTTCTGTAACCAGTCTACATGGGATCAAGTATCTTATTTGTAGTAATATATTCCTGCAATTGGTCGTGGGTGATCTTCTCCAGTACCTTCGAAAGAAAACAAAATCGCAATTGGCCTAAAATCTTTAGGCGACTTAGGTGCAGAACCCTTTTTTAATGGCACAATACGTGCCTGCTTCCAAAGGCCAGGAAAGACCCCCTGCGCAAAAAAAGAGTTGAACAGAGTCACAAGATGTTCACCAATAAATGGTAAGGCTTTAAGTATCACGCTTTGAGGAATGCCATCCTCGCCACGAGCCTGCGATGAGAAATAGGAAATCGCAAGATCAACATCATTGATATTAATTGGTTTAAAAGCAAAACCATCTTTACTACATTCAGTAAGAACCCTCTCGTGAAGCTCATCATCATCATGCGGCGAGACTGACACCCCAAGGAAATGCGCGTTAAGCTCATCAGGAGTAAATCCATTTAAGTCCCCTTGAGGTCCGGATAAGAGTCCCAGGTCTCTCAGCTTCTTCCAGACATTACCATTTGCAAGTGCTTCGAAGAGTCTATTATGATAGTATGTGGTCTTTGCAAGTTCAGTCTGTTCGTCTACCGTTTTATGTAAATGCAGAAACTCAGTCAGGTATTGTGTTTCGTTCGTTTGTTTATATCTTCTGCTCGCTTGCGCCGCATCTGCGACAATTCTTTATTTAACCATGGTGGGCTATTTTTCGTATGCTCAAGTATTTTCACTGGTGCTAAACTCTCCATGACAGAAGTAAAATTGTCACAAATGCAGGCAAGTGCAGACTCTGGGTCGACAGTACCAGCTATTAATGGTGTCCAATCATAGCCGGCTAGTTTCTCTAGTAATTCATTTTGACAAATGCTTTTATAGTTTCTGTATCTTATAGACTTGTGATCCATACTGCACGTATTATAAGCAATAGAAACATCAATTAAGTTGTGCCGACTATAAAAATTCTCAGGTAAGTTACGTGCGTCAAGTACATTGTCATTGTCATCCACAAGAATCAGGTCAATCCATGTGTAAGAATATGGGGTTATATGCGTGGTACCATGCTGGACCAACTGAAGCGAAAGCTCCGCTGTTAGTCTACTAAGAAACCTCGCATCACTGCTTTCTCGCAGGAGATCGGCATTCAGATCCCCCATTATAATTTTATGTGAAAAATCACGAGATAAATCTCTCAAAGAATTTAACAAATCAGAATTTTTTGTAAATGAAATGGCAGGTGGGCGATAAATGACAGAAACCAACACAGGTTCAGAGTCGCTATCCTTAATCGAACAAAAAATATATTCTGGCACTTCAGGTTTACCGCTGCTAGTGATGATTGTGGTAACAGAAAGAGCTAGTACTTCACATTTTAAATTATTTTTAACGTAGAGGGCAACCCCTCCTGCATGAAGGTTTCTGTCCTGCCTGAACAACTTATAATCCTTAATCCGAATGACGTCATCCGAGACAGTCGGTTCCAGCCAGGTTTCAGCCACTCCAAACAGATCATAAGAGGGACCATTGCATAAGAGCTCGCGCACTTGTCCAATGTAAGCTCTTAATGACATTCAAAAAGCATGCTTGCAGTTCACCCTTTATCCCCTTGCGATTCCTCGGGGAGATCTGGTGTAGTCATTGAGGAGAGACATCAACATCATTATTATTATTTAATTTTTCCTTTTCAACATTACTATCATCGTTAGTCATAATAATGTCGTCATTTCTTAAGCATCCACTAATTACTTTGGAATTGTCATTTGTAATAATATTTTTATCTAAAATTATGTTTTGAGAACTACATATTTTATCTATTTCATTTTTTGAAGCAAATGCAAATGCTCTCTCCCCCTTCCTCCGTCTTGCTAGAAATCTGCCATTTCTATGCCATACAAAATTGATGCCTCTTTTTTTGGCATATTTCTTAAGATCTTTGAAATTTTCATATGTCTTCTTTTTCAGATATTTATTAATAAATACTTGAGAGTGATTCTCAATGGCAGAAAAACTAGCAAAACGAGTAAGGTCAATATCTGCAGTTGAGAAGCTAGTAATTTTTCTTTTGCGTATAAATATTTCTTGCACCAGACTCTCCTCCGATAATCTAACCAGCAGCGAGATGGGACCCCCGGACCGTCTCTGATCTCACTGTTTTTAATGCTAGGTGATGTCAACATAGCAAGCAGCAGTATTTGCGCCTTTGTTACAATCGGAAGTATAGCACTAAGGACAGCAGAAGCATAATCTTCCAGAGGAACATCAGCCGCTAAGCAATCCAGTCCGCTGGAGATCACCAAATAACCGCCCTCGGTGCTACAATTATGTTTATTTTGGTGGAGCTGTTTTTGTTGATTTATATTGGCTTGTGCTTTTAGAATGTTAGTGTCCAGTGTTGCTCTCGTATCTATATTCGTGTGTGGACTACTATCATGCTCATCCACGCACTCCAGTACACTGAGATCAGAGACGGTCTGCGCCACGCCCGCTACCCCCACCACAAGTTCTGACAAGTTCCTGTCCACTCCATTTAATTCATTTATTATTATAGAGTTAATACCATTAATTTTAGAATTTACATTTGTATTAATCTTTTCACAGTTTTTATTCAGAGTGGACAACAACTGACCCTCTAAGACTCTGACTCTCTTCCTAAGTTTAATATTTTCATCCAGCTTCCCTGCCTGCACAGATTGTAAATTTTGAATTAATTTATTTTGGTTATCTAGCTTATTCAATGTCTCGCAAGCCATCACCAATACTCATTACGCCACTCTCAAGACCCGGAAGTCGACCAAGCTCACCTAGGACTGATTCAAGCTTACGAGACAAAATGCCTTCTATCGCAGGCAGAGCAGCGTGAACAAAAGAGAAGTCAACATTATCATTAAAATTTTTATTATTATCTAACGAATTAATTATTTTATTATTTTTAAGAGAAGTAGTGGGAGCATCACGCACTTCTCCACCTCTATTCCGCATAACTTTAATATTATTAATACTTAAATTAGAATTTCTCTGCTTCACTTCGACCCCATCCTTCTGCGATGTCTTGGCCGTTGGTTGCCCCTGGATGGTGGTGACTGTTGTTGCCTGCGTGTCAGTCTTAGAAGGAGTAGATGTACTTAGGGGCAGCTTCTTACTATCTTTATGAATGCCGAGTGTCTGACTGTTAATGCCAGCGCTGTGTCTGTGAGTAATGGAGGGGATATTCTTCTGATCTTTTACTTGTACGCACTTCTTGCAAACGTAGCTTGTTGAATTAGTAAAAGATTGTAACTGTTTACGTGACATGCACTTAGCATGACAGCACTGGCGACATGTTGCGCAATCATACAGTTTCTTAGCTCCGCAAGTATCAGATATCGTCTGCTTACATATATAGCAACCCTCCATAATAGCGACCTCTTGTGGCAGATTTCAAAAAACAATGTCGCCAAGCGCGCTCCAAAAGGCACCCAAAAATGTCCCTTCCCTCCAAAACAACACAGCCAGACACCAACCTTAAAAAGTCCACGGATACAAAGATTGACGATTAGCCAGCAAGCACAGAATCACTCCCGCGATCCTAATACAGATGCTGACTTGCATTAAGGCGCCTGAAAGTTTCCTGCAACAAAAACGCCCGAAGGCAGCCTGGCGGCAGAGAAAAGTCTAAAAATTGCAGAGCGTCACAAAGAACGTCTAGCGCTACTTACGTGTTCCAAAAGAGAAGGTAAGTAATTTCATTCTTTTGTAATGAAATTAATTTTAACTCTGTATTATGAAATTAAATAAAAATTTAATAAAAAAGGATTCAGCTAAAAATAGATGACTCTAATAAATCGGAAAGTTAAAACAAATTTTTTGAATAAAATAGATTGTTGTTCTTTTTGCAATTGCAAAAAAAAAAATAAATGTAAAAATACTCCATAAGTTGAGTAAATTGTTTAC
Organism: Anastatus disparis; assembly: GCA_017163975.1. NCBI lineage: Eukaryota > Metazoa > Arthropoda > Insecta > Hymenoptera > Eupelmidae > Anastatus > Anastatus disparis. Next base: position 1,345,919 of record JAFFSR010000349.1, on the reverse strand, counting down.
TATTATAGTAGAAAAATCAATGATTATTTAAAACCCCAAATCTACTTCACCTAAATGTATTATACATCATTAATATTATGACAAAGTATATACAATAGAGTCAAAAGTGATTTTATTAGAAAAGAATGAGATTACTTACCTTATTATAAAAGAATTTTTAATAAGGAAAGCGATCGCTATATTGCACACATATGTCGTATTGCAAGGAGTTGGCGCTACAGCTTAAATTTGAGATATCTCAGGTTCTACTTGTTCAAATTTAAAAAAACCGGATGGATTCTTAAACAAGATAAAATTTCCTATCATTCTATATCAAAACTATAAGAATATTTTGTTCGCTAACCTATATTATTTCGTTATAAACAAACAAAATTCTGAATAAATTGAAAATTTTTCCTGCTTCAAATCATTCTAGCTTATTTATCAACATTTGAAAGTAATATATAACAATTTATCATCAAAGCTGAGACTCTGACATTTTCCAAATACATGTTAAACTTCTAAAAATATTAATTAGTAGTCGAGTTATAAGGTTTTTTACCAGGGCGTTCCGCGCTTGCGCTACGTCTCTATGTTTTTTTGCAATATATTTGCCATATCTCTGGTTTTAATTATCGAATCGACATGCAACAATAACGATTTATTTATGTTTTTTTATGAAAGAACAAGTTTTCGCAGAGAAAATTACTGCATCTATTGTAGTTTATAAACTGTAGCTATTTAAACAATTAATTAGTTTATAACAAATTACTCGACCACTTGCGCAAAAAGCAAGTTGCAAATCCGGATTTAGTGGCTCAAAATACATATAAATCACCTACTTGCTTGGTGGGACCTCTAACTTCATACGAAACCCTCTGGGCGCCTAGACTAAATATTAAGCCTGTTAATTTGGAAAACAAATTTGAAAAAAATTTTGGGTTTGGAATTTCAACATATGTAATACGTAAATTTACTTGTTTTCCAAAAATTATCTCGGCTTCTAATTGAGCTGGAGCATTCTTTTTTTTATAAATTTGCGTAAAATTGTCAGTAATAAGAATATAAAATCCCTATATCAATATTTTTATTAGTTGCAAAAATATTAAAAAAACCATTAAGGAAAAAATTTTTTTTTGCCATATTTAGGTTGAAAATAATAAAATGGACACGATTTTACATGAAATTCATAAAATTTACGTTAATATCTAAATATTATATGATTATCAGAAAGTCTCTAACATGACGTTTTTGGGTGCATTTTTTAACGTACATTTCACCTCTTTTTAATAAACAAATAGAATATCTCCTAAAATAATCAATATTTTTTTATGAAATTTTTATGGTAACTTTATAATAAGAGGCACATTTTTGTTGAATTACAAACATGTACATCCTTTTTTATCAAATGACAAATATTTTAAAATTTCGCGATTTTTGATTTTTGTTTATCATTATTTATAAAAGTTATTAACCGATTTTTATCAACGACAACTAAAATTTATCGTCTTTGAAATACCTATAAATAGTATAATTCTCATATACTAAATCGCAAACGATTTTGAGCTCCCTCAAAAAAACAGTGATTTTTACGAATTTTGCACCTTAAATCATTGTTTACAAATTCCTGACGGCTCAAATTTTTAGGGTAATTCCAGAGTTTCATTTCTAATCATCTAACAAAGCCATTTTTGGTGGTCTACACCTATTACTAATTACATTATGCATTTCGACTAATGCTACTGGACTAAGGGGGTAGCACACACAAAAAAAACTTTTATTTTTCTTTACTTGAATTTATATTAAATAAAATAATTTATTTACATTCGGTCGTGATAAACCTTACTTAGATTTCTACCTATTCGCACTCTTTCATATGCCACACACAGAAAAATTTTAGATGACACAAAAAAAAATTTATTTATTCTTATACTTACACTTTAGTTAATTTGATTTAGTCTATTAAAAAATTTTTAGTTTGGTTAATGTCTTTTATTCTTGTCACTTAAGAGCAGGTCGTATATCTCTGTCCTTTTCTAATCAAAGAATTAATTTTTTTTGCAAAATTTAATAATTGTAGCAAAAAATAAGGAGATAGCCCCATCGAGTATGATAAAAAGTAAGATTTTCTTTGATGAGGAAAAATTATTCTTATTGCTTCTTTTTTAAGAAAACCTTGAAAAACTTAAAAAATAGAGATTAGGATGAACAATTCAGTTTTTCAAGGTTTTCTTAAAAACGAAGCGATAAAAATAATTTTCCCTCATAAAATAGAATCTTGCTTTTTATTATACGAGATGGGGCTTTTTTCTTATTTTTTGCTACAATTATTAATTTTTGTGAAAAAATCAATTTTTTGATTAGAAAAGGATAGATATACTCGACCTCCTCTTAATGAAGAAAGAAAAGTTAAATTTAATTTAATTTAACAAAGAAAATGAATTTACTGTACAAGGTCTAATGGCGGAATTCTCTTAGCCGTTTAAGCTCGCTTCACTCCTCTCCCTCTCTCTCTCTCTCTCTCTCTTTCTCTCTCTCCTCTCTCTCTCTCTCTCTCTCTCTCTCTCTCTCTCTCTCTCTCTCTCTCTTTTCGGGAGCTTAAGGCGAAGCTGGAGGAATCTCTCTCTGTTGTGCCTGATCGGGCATTATCTGACCCTATGGCTGCTAAACTACAGGAATTGGACAAGCTCAATAAATCTTTACGGCAACAGTGTGATGTTTTGGCGGCTGGCCAGCAGCGTCTTGAGCGTGCATCAGACTTGGTGTTTGGAGGCCTGGTTCCTAATGAATTTAACGATCTGAAGAACGGTGTCTTTGCTGTATTGGCTTCTCTTAATTCTGGTTTTGCTCTCAGTGACATTGTTTCGGTTCGACCTTTGTCGCGACCTGCTACAGCTCGTAGTACTGATGATAGTACTGCTCCTTCTGCAACAACATCTCAAGGTGGTCCTCCGCTGCTTACGACGCCATTGCTCGTCACTATGAAGAGTGCCTCGTTGGCGCGATCTGTCATCGGAGCAAAGATCAGGATGGGTAGCCTTCATACCTCAAAGATCAGGAGTGACCTTTTGCAGGGAACTTTATCAGTGGAAACACTTACTCCTTCCTTGATCAACATCAATGAATATCTGCCACACTCATTGCACCAACTGAAGTTGAGAGTGCTCAGGAAGGCCAAAGATAAGAGGTACAACTTCCTTACATTTGTGCGTGATGGTAAGATCTTCGTCAGAAGGAAGAAGGAGGATGCAGCCATTCGTGTTGCATCGGATGACGACTTGGATGCTTTTCTAGCAAAGCTCTCATTGATATCAGCCAACGACGATGTAACCACTTAACATCTGACACTGGGGTAAGCTCATTCTCTCTTCCTTCTCACTCTAACACACTTCTTCCTTCTAACAATACTATTTCATCGGTCATTCATGATCATTTCACTACTAAGGATGGTCTCAGAGTTTGTCATTTCAATGCCAACTCTATTAGAGCGCACATTGAGATGATTAGACTCTTTTTGGCTTCTCGCCCTTATTTCCACGTAATAGCTGTTACTGAGACCAAACTGGGCCAGATAGTTTGTGATTCTTTGATTGCTCTTGATGGGTATGTGCTTTATAGACAGGATCGTAACACCAGGGGAGGTGGTGTTGCTTTATTTGTACACTGCTCTCTCACTTCTGTGCGTCTCTGTTCATCCTCTGGAAGCTGGAGTGGTAAGCCTGGTTTACCTGATTATCTCTTCTGTAAGGTCAACTCATCTGACTTGGCTTCACCCATTTTCGTTGGTGTTGTTTATAGACCACCTCACGCTCCATTTTTGGCCAACACGGACTTTATTCCTGATTTGACCACTCATATGCACAATTATAGTACTAAGGTAGTTTTAGGAGATTTCAACACTAATTTGTGTTCTGAATCTGATGATTCTGTGTTCCTGAAGAGCCTTATTAAGGAAAATGCACTTTTTTCAGTGCCTTATGGACCTACGCATCATACTTATTCCTCTGATACGTGGCTCGACTTGTGCCTTGTCGATGCTAATGACTTACTGCTTGATTATTGGAAGACTGATGTACCATTTATTGACGGACATGATTTTATTGCTGCGACTGTGAAGTCGTCTCTCTCTAGGCCTACACTTAATGATTTTACTTATCATGATTATAAAGCGGTTGATGAGGCTGCTATTCTTGATTATTTTCGATCGCTGAATTGTGCTGTGTGTAACGGTGACTCTTCTCTTTTGGCTCGCCTTGAATGTCTTTACACTCATCTTAATGAAGCTATCTCACGGTTTGTGCCTGTTAGGCGTGTTCGACAGAGCAAGAGTCATCGTCCGTGGTTTACCTCTGAGCATCACCGCTTAATCTCTAAGAGAGATAGGCATTACAGACGCTTCAAACGTACTAGGCTGCGTGCTGATCTTATATGTTATAGAGATGCTCGAGATCGGGCCCATTCATGCATCGAATCAGCTAAATTACTGTATTACCACGACAGACTATCTAAGATTACTGACGCAAGACAGATCTGGAAAGAACTCAAGAACCTGGGCGTATGTTCCAGCAGTAGTGACTCTCGACATTCTTTTTCAATTAATGATTTGAATCGGTATTTTGGTGGTGTTGCGTTTGATCCTCTGGTCCCCTCCATTTCTGATTACATGAATACACTTGCTCTAGATGAACCACTTAAACCCATGTTTAAGTTTAATCCAGTTACTTTGGAGGAGGTATGGATGGCTGTTTGTCATTCAACTTCACAGGCCAGAGGGTTTGATGCTGTTCCTCAATCTTTTGTCCGTGCGGCATTTCCGGTCATTGGGCCTTTGTTATGTCGTATTTATAACGACTCATTGCGTAAATCCTTATTTCCTTCATGCTGGAAGATCTCACTGGTCACTACAATAAACAAAATCTCCTCTCCTCAAGCTTTTGGTGACATTAGGCCAATTTCTTTATTATCTTTTATGTCCAAGGTTCTTGAACGTCTAGTCCATGATCAACTCTACAATTACCTGACTATACGACAGCTACTGGACCCTTATCAGACTGGATTTCGAACTGGACATAGTACTCAGACCGCACTACTGAAACTAACTGAGGACATTAGACGCAATATGGACAGACGCTATGTGACGTTGCTGTTGCTATTTGATTTCAGCAAGGCATTTGATACGGTATGCCATGTCTCTCTGCTCAGAAAAATGTCTTCTCTTGACATCTCGCATTCAGTTGTGCGTTGGTTTGCGTCTTATCTCTCTGAGAGACAGCAGGCTGTTATTGATGCAGATGGTAATGCATCTGACTATGTAACATTAAATACTGGTGTTCCCCAGGGCTCTGTCCTTGGTCCACTGTTGTTTTCTATATACATCAATGATGTGGCTGCTGACTTCCATGCCGATGTGCAGCATCTTATCTATGCTGATGATCTTCAGGTGTACATTCACTTCTCAATTGCTAAGTTGGCTTCTGTTACTGCTCTCATGAGTGATCAAGCTGTCAGTATTGTTAACTGGGCGACAAAAAATCATCTGAAATTAAATGTGAGCAAAACAAAGGCTATTATTATTGGATCTTATTTCTATGTCAATATGCTGCCCTCATTACACATCACTGGTGTTCCAATAAACGGTGATCTTATTAAGTTTGAATCTTCTGTTCGTAGTCTTGGTGTATGGCTTGATAGTAAGTTGAACTGGAAGGACCAAATTGCGCATGTGTGTAACAGGAGTCACTCATTGCTCTATAGATTAAATTTCTTTCGAAAAAGTACCACCATTGCACTACGTAAGCATCTTATCCGTTCTTTGCTGTTTCCTTTACTTGATTACTGTTGTTTGGTCTATATTGACCTTTCTGCTGAACTCGATCTGAGGCTTCAAAGGGTTGTAAACTCTGGTATTCGTTACATCTATGGTGTAAGTAGGCGCGAGCACATCTCTGTTTATAGGTCCTCTCTAGGCTGGTTATCCACTTTGGGTAGAAGAAACTACTTCGCTACTACCTTCTTATACAAAATGTTTTTGTCATGCTCACCTTCATATCTTTATTCTAGATATTTGTGGAGCCGGCCTGTGAGGACACTGAGGGGTGATGTGAGACCGTTAACCATTCCTTTTTCATCTACCGAGTATCACCAAAGATCGTTCCTGGTTGTGTCATCGCAACTATGGAACGGTCTACCATCATCTTTAAGAGATTCTTCATCGTTGGCATTATTCAAGGCATCAACATATTCGCACTACCTTTCCCTTGAGAATGAGCCTGTGCTCCGAGCTAGGCTTTAATTATTTTAATTACTGTATCATTATTTTAATTATATTTTTACTTAGTATCTCATTTTATATATATATACTTACGAATTTGTATTATTTTTGTTGTACAACATAATGTACAGTTAATAAATTTAAATATCTATCTATCTATCTATCTTTCTCTCTCTAAGTGAGTATAGTCAGTTGTGCCGTGTAGTGCTCTCTTCTCATCTGATACTTTTTACTGCTTAATCCTGCCTACGGGCGTTTTTGTTGCAGGTAACTTGCGCGCAAAACTGCAAGGCATAAACTGATATAATATACTTCAGTTTTATATCTGGCCTTGCACATAAATTCAATCATTTTCTACAGACTGCACTTTCGGAGGTTAAGTGGAAAAGGAGGGAAAAATATTCTTATCCGATTCAGCGCCTCTATTGCCCACCAACAACGATACACACACGATATCTACTTCTCAATGACTGCTAATATGGGAAACTGATTTATCATCTAAAGCTGTTCAATATTCTACATCAACGAGTGCACTTATTAATGCATCTTTGTAGTGGTTTGCATTTCTTCGGCTGTGTTACGAGGTTTGTGCTATTTCTTATGTTGTCACGACATGTGTGAGTGTAATGGTTGTATGTGTAATGTGTATATCTGAAGTAAACCGCTCTGATCTCTCTCTGCAGTGTGTAAACTGCAGCACACTTTATCATTATTCTTGCTGTAAATCAGAGTGGTTTCTAGACGAAAAAAAGGTTGCTTGCTGCACTCGTCATACACGTGCATACAAGCCACGCGATTCTTGCTTTAAAAATTTCTCTTTAGAAGCTGAACAGATGTGTGTGCAGTGTGGATGACCGCTCTCCCCACTCAAATCTCTCTTCACAGCCAGGTGGGGCGTCCACTCCTACTCTGTCTGATTCAGCGGCAGCATTTGTCGACGCTCTTTCTCCGCATGTAATAGAGGCTGGTTCTGAACAGCCTACAGTTCCTCTTTTTTCGAAATCTAGTGATCTTCTTGCTCGCGTATCAATGCCGCCTGAACAGAACCAGACGTCTAAACAGGATGAGGTTCCTCCTCCATGGTTCTTTGAGTTTAAAGCCACCATCATGGGTACTCTTGGTCAAATTTCTTCAGATGTCAAAAGTATTGCTTCTAGGATGGATAATCTGGAAATTTCCATGAATGAAGCCAGAGTTGAATGTGCTGCAAATGCACGTCAGCTTGACGGGCGCATTGCTCGTGCTGAGGCCTTGATTTTATGTCCTTATAAGGACCCTTGTGAAATTTTGGTTTCTGGTTTGCCAGCAGAGGTTGATTCCCTTAACATCGACACTTTAATGAAGATTCTGGTACCGATGGGTCTTAATATTGATAAGTCCCATTTTCTTAGCACCCGCAAGTGGTCTCCTAAGACACCGAGGACTAGGATTGTTGATAATGTCGAGATAGAGGTTGAACATGGAAATGCAGTTGTTATACAATGCTCTTCCGGTCACATTCGTGGCCGTATTGCAGGAGTGTCTACCAGATTAAAAGAATTTCTCTGCCAACGTATTTTTGGGTGTAGTGGCCCTTCAAAGATATTTGTTAGAGCATTATGGACCAAGGAGGTCTATTCTTCTAGCTAAAGCTAAAGCAGCTTCCAGGGAACTAAATTATAAATGGCCTTTTGTAATAGATCTCAAAGTTTACATGAGATCGACTCTCGACTCTGTTCCAATCTTAATCACTTCTGAGTCTGATCTGGCCTCATTAGTTCCTAATGAAGAAAAGAAAGTGCCCGATCAAAAAAAGAGGGATTGAGTTTTTCCAGACTCGCAGGCTGTGTTGTCTAATGTTTTGTCCTTTAGTAGTTTAAGTAATGATGTAAATAATGGTTCTTCAAGAGATTCCTTATTTATTGCCCATGCCAATGTTAATCGAATCAAGACTCATTTTAATGAGATTGAATGGATGTGCAAATCTGATGATTACGAAATATTTGCAATCACCGAGACCTTCTTAACAGATTTAGATTCAAGTTCGATAATTAACATTGATGGCTATGAATTTTTCCGAAATGATAGAGAAGGTAAAGTGGGTGGCGGTGTTGGTGTTTACATTCGTAGTTGCTTCAGAACTCGGATTTTATACCACTCCGATCCAACATTTGATAATTCTCCAGAATTTCTCTTATTAGATATTAACATTGACACAAACTCAATACTATGTTGTGTTGTTTACATTCGGCCTAAGGCCTCTTCATTTGATACCTTTTTCAATACTCTTTTTAATTATGTCTATAACTACAAAAATATTGTAATTACTGGTGATTTTAATATTAATCTTTTGAAAATTTCTTATTCGACATGCTCAGATCATATTTTGATTTTCCCTCTCCGTTTATTGTTCCTTCAGATGCTACTCATCATGCAATTACATCAGATCATGAATCTCATACTTGGCTCATAATACTTATCATCATCATGATTTGATCAAGCTTAAACTCAAGCTTTCTAGGTCTGAAAAGATTACTAAATCCTTTGTTACTAGGAACTTGTCTAACTGTAACATTGATGCACTCAATGCTGCAGTGAGTTCTAATCTTTTTATATTCTCCTGCGAGTCTTTCTTATTTGTGTTCTTCTTCTTCAAGATTTTTGTCTAATTATGCATTTAATCCTAGTCATAGTTCAGTTGACTTTTTACTGTCACCTCAGACCTCGAATGTTAATACTATTGAAAACAAGGTTAATTTGTTCTCTTCTGGTATAGTTAACGACATGTCGGAGCTGCAGCAATCGAGTTTTGCTTTTTTTATTTAATCAATATCTTTTTAAATTCTTGAATTAAACAAATATAATGACTTGTCCGCACTAAAGCTATATTTATACAATAATTTTTGTTAAAATAAAAAATCATTTGGACTTGTTATTTTTTTATGAGCTTGGATTGGAAATTAGATATCAAACTCGACAAACCTAACCTTAAAATACGACATATTGAAAGTTTTTATTATAACTTTGTATGTATAATATTTTGGTGGATTTCTTGAGTTGTCCGCACTAGAGTTTAATCTTACAAATTTTTTCTTCGTAGCAAAGAAACTCGATTAAACGCATCGTTTATTTATAAGTTAAGATTGGAAATATTATTAGAAGGCGGACAGCTTCGTCATGCTCTTAAGGCTTTTGACAAGTTTGCGCCAGAAAAGGTAATAAAGATTACCAGCAAACGTAAGCCATGGGTTAATCACGATATCAGGTTACTCATGAAAAATCTTGATAAGTGCTATAAACTGGCTATGAGAACCGGGTCAGATGACGCTTATGCTTATTTTAAGCTACTTAGAAATGAGGTCTCAAATTTTTTTTGTAAACTAAAAAATGACTACATAACTAGTAAAGTTTCGTCGGCTTCTACAGTCAAGAACAAATGGTCAGAATTACGTAAGCTTGGCTTGGCTAGCAGTGTTCTGCCTTCTCCTCTTAAGTACTTCTCTTCATCTGTGCTCCTTGTTGGGAATAGAGGTTTTGTGCTCCGGGATCGGAAAGGAAAACACCCTTTTTTATATTATTAAACTGGTTGATATATATTCTAATTATCTTTAAGTACAGTAATTATTAATCTAATACGTTACAAATGGCTGAGCTTTACTTTACATGTGCTATTGTAAAGAGCTTGTCTTTATCGCTACATGGCGCTCGCTAGACTCTGTTTTACAGACTGCTTGAGCTCGACTAGAGCCTCTCTTTCTCAGCTGATTTGCTGATTCATATGTATGGTCGAGTACGCATTTACCGACAGAAGGTAATACGCTTACAGATATAAGACGCAACATTTACATATTACAACACGCCTCCTTAAATTTGCGGCTTTTATTTCTTTTATTTTATATTCAATTTCGCTTTTACATGTTTTTAAATTAATCTTAATTCTTTTCTGTTTTTAATAAATTTTTCTTTACATAGACCTTTGGTTAATATATCAGCTATATTTTTATCAGTTTCAATTTTTAAAATATCTATTACACCATTTTCATAATTTTCATTAATATAATGATATTGCACTTCAATGTGCTTCGAATTTCTTGTTAGATTACCAAATTTACCTATAGCTATCGCACCAGAATTATCTTCATAAATTTTAATTGGTCTATCTATATTAAATTTAAATGCATCATTTAACAAATCTTTTATAAATAATATTTCTGTCACTGCTTCTGACATAGCAATATATTCAGCGAAAGTAGAATTTTTTGTAACAGTTTTCTGTTTATGTGTTTTCCAATAAACTACATTACCATATACTCTAATTACGAATCCTGTTGTGGATTTTCTATCAATATGATCACCTGCGTAATCTGAATCGACCATACAATCTAATTTTTCTTTCTTTACATTATTGTAATACGTTAGTTTTAAATCTTTCGTTTTATATAAATATTTCAGTATTCTTAAAGCATACTTAAAATGTGTTTCGTTGTAGCAACTTTGATATCTACTTAAATAATTAACACTATATGATATATCAGGTCTTGTCCCTGTACTAATGTATAAAAGTTCGCCTATTAAATTTCTATAACTAATTCTTTCATCTGTTTCAGTTGCTTGTTCAAGTTTTAAACTTGTCTCTATCGGAGTTTCATAGAGCTTTGCATTTTCTAAATGATATTTCACAGCCAATGATTCAATATATTTTTGTTGACTTAAAGTCATTACACCTTTTTCTTTATCATGATTAATATCAATTCCAATATATCCTGTTATTTTACCTAAATCTTTCATTGCAAATCTTTGCATTAATTTTGTTTTTATATCCTTGATCTTATTTTTATCTTTGCAGCAAATTAAAATATCATCTACAAATACTAACATATATATAGGATCATTGCTTGTGTTATTTACATATAAACAATAGTCATGATTGCTTCTAACAAAATTTAATTTTTCAACATAGTTATTAAATGTTTCATACCATGCTCGTGGGCTTTCTCTAAGACCATAGAGTGCCTTTTGGAGTTTACATACTTTATTTTCTCCAGTTTCATAACCTTTTGGTTCATAAATATAAACTTCTGATTTTACTATACCATTGAGAAATGCTGTCTCAACGTCCATTTGTTCTATATCTAAATTATTTACACAACAATAGCTTAACAAAATTTTTAAAGTTTGCATTTTTCCTACTGGAGAGTATACATTTTCTAAATATTCTTTTTGTTGAAAGCCTTTTACTACTAATCTAGCTTTATAAGAATTATCTCCTTTTCTTTTAAATATCCATTTAACATCAATTACTTTCTTATCTTTTGGTTTATCTACAATAGTCCATGTTTTATTTTTATTTAAACTATTAATTTCAGAATCCATAGCATTTTGCCATTCTTTACTTTCTGTGGAGTTTATCGCCTCCTCGAATGTATTCGGTACATTAGCGTTTACATAATTTACATATATATAATGTGTTATTGGGTTACCATATCTTTCTATAGGACTTTTCTTTCTCGTTGAGGTTCTTTCAACTTCTAAATTATCTTTTCGTTTTTTAAATCTTTTATTTACATTACCAGAATCATTATTTATTTTACTATTAGAATTTTCACTATCATAATTTTCATTATCATTAATTTCATTTTCATTTTCATTTTCGGAATCAATTTTACTTTGACTATTATTATTTTCTAAATTTAATTCAATGTAATTTTCATCATTTTGTTCGGTACAAATTAATTCTGTATCTTCTTCAACTACTTTAACATGTCTGGCATTTATAATTTTATTATCAATTAAAACTCTATAACCATTATGTGTATAACCTACAAGTATACCTAATTTAGCTTTATCGTCCCATTTACTTTTTCTTAATACTTCTGGTACCCTTACAAAAACTTTGCTTCCATATATTTTCAAATGTTTTACATCAGGTTTTGATTTTAAAAGTATTTCGTATGGAGTTTTATTTTCATGTGTGTTGGCTATTGTACGGTTTTTTAAATAAGAAACTGTTTTCATTACTTCTGGCCAATACCTTATAGGTATCTTGGCTTCTCTTACTAAACATCTGCCTATATCCATAGCTGATCTATTAAATCTTTCCGCTACTCCATTTAATTCATGGACGTAGGGTGGACAAGGTAATAATTCAATTCCTTTATATTTAATAAATTTATAAATTTCTTGATTTAAATACTCTTTACCATTATCACATTGTAACTTTTTTACTCTTTTATTAAATTGATTTTCAACTAAATTTACGTATTCTATAAAACATCCTGCTGTTTCAGATTTACTTTTAATACAATAAACTCTACTACATTTACTATAATCGTCTATAAACGTTAAAAAATATCTTTCTCTACCATAACCAGCTGTGCTGTGTGGACCATTTAAATCTGTATGAATTAATTCTAAAGTCTCAGTAGATCTAGTTTTCTTATTTTCAAACGGTACATTAGCCATTTTACTTTGAATACAGTTTGCACATTTCATATTATTATTTTCTAATTTATCTGGTAAACCATTCAATAATTTTTCATTAACTAATTTATTTAAATATTGAAAATTTACATGGCCTAATGCTCTGTGCCATTTTTCTTTATCTGTTAATTTTAGCGTATTTGCATAAATATTTTTACCTTTATATTCATCAATAAAACTTTTCATTAAATACAAATTATTTATTTTTTCTGCTACAGCTACTAATTCTCTATTTTTATTATAAATCTTTGCTGTTTGATTTCTCGATACAATTGTGTTATTTACAGTTATTTTAGAAAAACTTAACAAATTTCTACTTAATTCTTTTACATAATAGACATTTTTAAGATCAACTTTCTTTTCATAATAATAAGTTTTAAAATACGTTAGAATGTTACCTATTTTAGTAGCTTTTAATATTTTTCCATCTGGCAATTTTACATTAACTGGTTCTTTTAATACAATAAATTTTTCAAAATAATTATCATTATTAACTATATGGTCAGTACAACCACTATCTAAAAGCCAGTTTATTTCATTTTTACTTTCATTAATTTCTGTTTCTATTACCTCATTATGGTTTACCATCGTTACCCATGATTCTGCATTGCGGTTGTCGTTACGTTGACTAGAAGATTCTTCTCTTGGTTGACTTGTTCTGTTCTGTCCATGGCCTTGTTGTGAATACCCCCTTGAATTTGATCGTGGAGATCCTCGTTGAAATCCGCGTTGACCATAACCTCTGTTGTAGTAGGCTCCTCTTCTTTGACTGGTATGCGTTCCTCTGCCTTGGTTATATTGTGGTGCTCTCCAACAATCTTTCTTGTTGTGGCCTTCTTTCCCACAGTTAAAACATTGTCCTTTTGTTTTTATGCTGAAAGTGCTGACATTTCTTTTACTTTCACTTTCAGGTCTTGTCATATTTTTCTCTTGAATTTTGGACTTTACATATTCTACTGTCCTTTGCTCTTCTGGTATGACATCTATAAAGTCACCAATAAAACTGTAACTGGGTGGCAGTGCTTTTATTATATATCTTATCTTTTCTGGTTCATTTAAAGTTCCACCAGCTTCTTTAAACTTATTACAGGCTTGTTCAAAATCTACAAAAAAATCTTCAACTTTGTCATAATTCTTCAATTTTACATCTTCTAATTTACTTCTACATATTATCTGTAGAGCTGTAGATTTTGTTGAGTACATGCTGTCTAGCTTTCTCATCATTTCATATGTTGTTTTACATTCTTTAATGTACTCTAATTGCTTATCTGATATTGAGCTTATCAGTATATTTTTAGCTTTTAAATCTGCTTTCTTCCAAACATCTTGACTATCTGCTTCAGTTAATACTCTTATTGCTTGCTCTTTACATTCTTTATATTCTAAAATATTCAGTAATCTGAATTCCCAGCTTGAATAATTGCATCCATCAAAAATGGGAATATAAACATCATCAATTTTTACTTGCTTAGCCATTTCTCTTTCTTTTTCTAATTTTATATTTTTATCAATTTCTTTTACTGCACTTAACACTTTTTTCAGTTCTTTGAGGAAAACTTTTCTTAAACGATTTCTTTCTTCTTTAATAAGCACTATATTTTCAGCTTTTGTCTGTTTCATTAAATTTTCTTTTAATTATCTTATTAAATTCACTTATTAATTTCCTTAGTGAATTCACGTTTTTAATCTTTTTATTTTGTCACTTTTTTTACTTTTCTCGTACAGTCTATTTTTTCAAAATTATTATTCACTATCTTCTTCTTATTATTTATTATTTTTACCTTTTATTCACTTGTTTTCTTTATCTTTCCTTTTATCTTTCAGACACGTGCTCTGTTTTAACCTCAAAATAATTTTTTTTTTTCTAACCTTACGTTATGCGACCACGTGGCTTTAATTTTTAATCCGTTAGCATCGAACGTATTTTCTGCTTAATTTTCTTCTTTTTTCTTTTTATTGACTAACAATAATTTTTCCTTTTCACTTTTCTATATATTTTTCACTTTACTTTTGCCTTTTAGTTATCTTTTTGACTTAAATAGTCTACCACGTTTTTGCTTCAATAACCACGTTTCTTCTATTTTATCAACCACGTTTTCTTGTTTTTTTTGAACCACGTTCTTTTATTTTATTTTTATCTTGACCACGTTTTCTTATTTTTTCTTTTAAACCACGTTATCTTATTATTTCTTTTTAACCACGTTTTTGATTTGCATACCTTCAACCACGCTCTGCTACCATGTTGGGAATAGAGGTTTTGTGCTCCGGGATCGGAAAGGAAAACACCCTTTTTTATATTATTAAACTGGTTGATATATATTCTAATTATCTTTAAGTACAGTAATTATTAATCTAATACGTTACAAATGGCTGAGCTTTACTTTACATGTGCTATTGTAAAGAGCTTGTCTTTATCGCTACATGGCGCTCGCTAGACTCTGTTTTACAGACTGCTTGAGCTCGACTAGAGCCTCTCTTTCTCAGCTGATTTGCTGATTCATATGTATGGTCGAGTACGCATTTACCGACAGAAGGTGATACGCTTACAGATATAAGACGCAACATTTACATATTACAACATCCTAAAGCACTATACTTCTGTTTCCTCTCAGAGCCCAGCTTTGTCCGATGCTGATGTTGATCGTGTTCTTGCTCTACCGCTAAGATCAGATCTTCCGGTGTTTAACTTTATCTCAGTTGACCCCTCTAATCTTGTGAATCTTCTTCGTGCATCCAGCTCCAAGGCGGTTGGTCCTGATCACATATCAGCTGATATGCTAAGGATGATTGATGGTTCTGTGTCTATTAGTTTGGCTTCTATCGTGAATGACTCCTTATCTCTTGGCTATTTTCCTGAGTCCTGGAAAAGTGCATTTCTTCTACCACTGGCGAAACAAACTAAGATGGATGATCCTGTTCATTTGTCCAAATGTACGTACTGCTGCTTTTCAACACTCATTTGCCTTCTCGGCAGCTGAGTATTTTAATAAGGAGTTATCCTCTTTGGAGTCTTTTTCTTCTGAGGCTTCACTTTCTTTTAAGCGTTTTTTGTATGATAGACTTTTATTGAGTGAATGTGAGTCGTGGCAACGAGAAATTGGTACAGGCTGAGTTTCATTGTAGTTAAATCTAGTTGAATATAATTTTAATTTCTTAATTTTTTGATATGCAAACGCATTAAATTTAATTTACTTTGAGCATGAGATAATTTCGCAATAACTATACTCACTTAAATTAATTATTTATTGTTACTGCAAACGAAACTAATATTGATATTGGCAAAACAATTATTTATTTTTCTTATGTTCTACTAGAAATATTACTTATTTGATCTGCGTTTGAACTACTTTGTAATACTACTTTTGAAATCTTATTGTTTTGTTTTCTTATTTAGATACTATACTGTAATAATTATGCCATGTTGATATTGTTACTTTTTACATAAGATATTCTACTTGATTTTATTTATATTTATTATCTATATCATTATTGTTATTCTTATTTTGGATATCATTAGAAAAATGTATTTTATACTTTCAATTGGATTTCTTACTTGACATTATTATTATAAATTGTAATACGTCGTTGTAACTGATTTTTTAGTGCCAGACGGGGTTCTACCCCAAGGCAAAATAAATAAGTCAAAGTCAAAGTCTCACTCTCGGCGCTCAATACGCGCCCACGTGTTACCAAAGATACGAATTTCTTTTTGACCTCAATACGCGGGTACTAATAAAGGTAAAGAAAATAAATTATAGATATATATATATTTTATTTTAATGATTATTTGCTCAACCAGTGAATAAGCACGCTCAACCGGTCCAGCTTCACTTTGGTAATACGTGGACACGTGGCGCACGCACTCTAGTACTCACGATTCAACTTAAAATCAAAGCCAATGAGATAATTCTTATTTTAATTACACTTCACGTCGCCAAACAAATTTAAAGATATTTTACTTATTAAATTTCTCTCACGCTCAATAAATTAAGATTTATTTAAATTTTACAATTTTTATAACAATTTTACATTTAATCCACTTTAAATTACGTAATCTCGCGCACAAAAAAAAAGAAAACCACTTCACTGACTCGTAAACCAACTGACAAGAGCCGTTGATTTACAAAAAAAAACGAACGCCTTATCGGGCGCAGTCCACTCACCAGTGATGTACTTGAAAACTCCGTCTAGATCGATACAGTCGACGATGGTGCTCAAGATGGCTAGTTGGATATGGCTGGCTGGCGATAATGGCCGCTCGATCGCTAGCTTCTTTCGGGTCTTTGTGATCACTACCAGCGACGTTGATTATGTCGCCAAACTCGTCTCCAAAGCCAGGACTTTCCTATTTCTCTCCGTGTGACTCAGCTGCAGATCCTCTCAGGTCTAATAAGTTTTCTCTTGCCCGAGTATGCACAGCAAAGAAAAAGAATGACTCTTGAAAGTTACAGCGAATTACAAAAGAATAGGGTTTCGGTGCGACACAAGAACGATCATCGAATCGCGTGCAACTCAGCGCAAAGACCAGCAGTGATTGTCTTCTTCTTAAAAGGCTACTTCCTTCTTCTCCGTGTCTTCTTGTCTTCTTGTTATCTTTTGTCTTTGTTTAATTTATTTTACTCCCAATCACTGCTCTTGAATTCTTTTTACAGATTTTCATTCGTCCAACGTCATTTCTTTTTCACTGCACAAACATACGCTGAAGATGCGTATACTTTAATTTTTTTTTATTGCCTTAAGTTGTATTAAATTAACATAGATTCACAAGTCTTAATTTAATTTTTTCATACTGGTTATAACAATTGTTATTGCTTTCTTCTTTGCTAATCTTATATAATCTTCACTTTAGATTCATTCTTTATCCTTTTCTATCTTCTTATACGCCGATGTATTTATCGTCTATACATACTTATAATACACATACATATACATACGAGTACGTATATGCACGATGTAGAGGCTCAGCTAAGAGAAAAGGATTGTCACGATTCCCTCTCTAACGCTCTCTCTCCATCTTCCTTTATTGTCTGCTTTCTCTCTCTTCACTTAATGCGCGAGAAATCGACGCGCCAGTCTTTCCCATTCGCCCTGCAAGTCTACGGATCTCCCCATCTCTCTTACTCCCTATATCTTTCTCATTCTTCTCTTTTCTACCTCTTCTTTTTGACTCATTGTCTCCTAGCGCACGCACGGTCATGGCTATGTATTAGTGCATACGTCGTCGCTTAACTGGCTGCTACAGCAGCACCGATGTTCACATACAGTAGCTATCGATGTGTGTGTAATGGCCGCCGCGCGCGTCTGCTATAAATCAAATCTTCGTCTCGTGATCTCGTACCAAAAAAAAGAATTAAGGGAATTAATGAAAAAAAATCTCATCTGCATTTAGGTCCATAAGTGGTTGGTGGTTTGTGCCGACGTGAGAAAAATTTTATTTAAAAAATTTTTTATTGTTACGTAGTATTTTCCACGTGATATCATTTAAATCATTAAATTTATCAGTTACCGAGCTTTTTTTCTTTCCATGATTTACGTATAAACGCATTGAACTGTGATAATTTTTGCCTTACATAATTTCGCGCGCTGTTGCCGAATTTAACCTAATCAATATAAACGCTACATAAGGCAATATTTTTCCAAAAATCAAAGAAAATTTTTAAAGAAATCAATTATCTTAAATTTTTTTAATAAAAACTTATTGCGTTAACGCAAAGAAACATACGTTAATGATTTTTTTTACAAGGATAATATTATTTCTGTTTAGAGAAATCTTTTAAAGTATTCATAGTCTTTTTTACTAATTTTATTTACCGTAGTAATTAGCATAAAATAAATTACCACACGCAAAAAATATAATGAATTTTTATTTTAAATTATATGATTATAAAATCAAATAATTCCTTCTATTTTAATATGATTTCTTAATTGTTTTGCTTTCTCATAAAGAAGCATTGTATCGATAAAAAAAATTTTTTTCTATTTTTTCATTAATTTGTACACTAGCTTAATTTACCTCGCTCCTAACGTCGCTCGGTTGAATTTTCATATATTATATTATTATGTATAAATTAGCCAATCTTAAAATGAAAAAGAATTGAACTTAGGAATTTTGATATTGCAGTTTTGCACTAAATTAAAATTTTATATTTTTATAAAAAAGATGAATTAATGTCACAATTATTTTACTAGATTGCATTTAAATCAATGAAAAAATATGATAGGGATTCATTCTTTTTAATCACGTGTTTCAATCACGAACCATAAAATAATCGAAAACAGTATTTGACGTTTCCTAGAACTAACAACTACACGGAGAAAGGATACATACTAATAAAGGATTTTTATACATACAAAATACTGAATTTAAATACACGATTATAAGATTAAAATAAAATATTTTGGTTATTTTAAAATTTGAATATTACAAAACAATAAATCGACTATTTGCAATTCTGCCGTCCAAAGTAAGAAAACCTTAACTCCAATGGGATTCCAATGTAGTTAACCACTTTTACACTTTGGACGGCAGAATTAACCAACAATTTTATTTGCATCAAATGTAAATTCTTAATGAAATATAAATATTACGAAGTGTATGTATCACAAGTAAGGTTATATTATATTTAATTTTATATTTGTTTTTTTATTTCGATATCATTGATATTATCATTCATGAATGAATCCTTGATATTAATAAAAAATTATTAAAACACGAAGGAAAATTTTTAAGTATTGACACACATGAAAATGTCAATCGAATAACATTTTCATCAAAATCAATTTCGACGCTATAGTTCTTAAAATAAAAATTTTCATTCAACTATCATCCATTGTAATTACTATTTGTGCAACATATATGTAAGAATAATATTTTTTATGAATAATCATTTCATTTCATGAACTATTAAATAAATTTATATATTTATAATTGTATAACATAATTTAGTCAATCAAAATTTTATTCAAGTATCATTTAGAGAATAAAGTACTCGAGTTAATTTCATGAAAATACATAAGTAATTGAAAATTTATTTGTAAACAATTCTACATAAATGACATCAATGTAACCTTAATAACATATTCATATGTACGTGTGCTAGTATTTATATGAATTTTCATTTATGTAAAAATTGTTAAGAATCGAATGTATTAATAATAATTTCACTAAAGCAATAATATTTTTATGTAGAGAAATATATTAATTTTTAGAATATATCTAATGACCTTATTTGAAAAATTATAACATAATATAAAAATATTCTTTTAGTATCTTTTTAACATACGTTTTATAAAATACGATATTAAAAAGTAATATTTTTAATATTAAATTATTTTTGATAGTCAATTATATAGATAGGAAAATATATGAAATATGGCTAAATTTTCCTGATTATGTCTATAATTATAAATTCATATACATAATCTGTCTAGATGGAAGTAAAATTTCCCATAAAATAGTAAACATTTCAAAGAAAATTTACTTATGATTTGCAAAACATTTATTAAGAATGCGGAAAATGAATGATATTCCTAAATATCACTCTAAAATTTGTATTAAATATAATGATTGGAAATTATCATTATTCTATTGGATTGGATTTATTGTTGAAGTTACATTATATTTCACTCTAAATAATCTATACTAATAAAATTTACATAATATTTTATATAAACTATGAAAATGATAATCACGAATTTAATATTACTTTATCCTATAATTAAAAAGTTTACATAATTCATAATATAATTGAATATTATAATTAATAACTTATAAATTATTGTATTATTTTATAAAATACAATTTCAACTTAAATAATTAGGATAAAAAATTCTTGTAAACAATCGTTTTCTATAAAGATTTATTTCTAAATCTTGAAATAATTATTGTTTTGTTAAATTATATTTTACTTATTCTTTCACATTGCAATATGAATAGTACTCATCTCAACAAATGAAACAATAGATTTGTTGTAAGGTCAACAAATAAATAATTGATTGTTACACTTGAATAAATCTTGTAATAATTATTGTTATGTTAAATTATATTTTACTTATTCTTTTATATTGTAATATAATTAGTACTCATATTGACGAATGAAACAATAGATTTGTTTTAAGGTCAACAAATAAATAATTAACTGTTACACTTGAATAAATCTTAATATAATTATTGTTATGTTGAATTATATTTTACTTTTTTTTGTATTGCAATATATTTCACTTTCAATAACTTATACTTATAACATTTACATGATATCAAGATTTAGTTAAATAATAAAAATATATTTAACATTATTTGGATTAATGTGAAAAGAGTTCAGAAAATTATTATAACTAATAACTTGTGAGTTATTGTGTTATTTTACTCAATAAAATTCTCAATATAGGGCACTGAACACCTTTTCCCCTTGGATTTAATTCAATTCTTTTTATAACAAAAATATTATTCAAAAGCAGACTGAAGATTTTTAAAATTCAATATTTATGAAAAACTGTCTTGAAGTTATTTAGTTTAATACTTCTAATAAATGCTTATAAAAATTTATTTACTCATTTACACTACAAAAATATAGTCGATTCCTCTAGTCATATATGTAAAAAATACAATAAAATAATTAAAGCGACGAAAACGTGCAAAATATTGTCATAAAGCGAAAAATGCCGACTTGACATACATTACGTGCAAAAAATTGTCGCTTTGACTACACTGAAAAAAAAACCCGAATCCAGCGCTGCGAAGTTGATCGTATTAGCGGGATGCGAACAACACACAAAGCATAAGTATACACGGTAGGTGTAAACATAGGTTTATGCGTGACTTTTCCGCAGTCAATCATTGCGACCGTCTGTACAGTATAGTAACGCGAACCCGAGTGGAGCGCTGCGACTGCATTGCCGAGTCAATCGCTTTGACTCGTCGGCATCATCCATGCCGACAGCCGAAATTGGGCACAACTTTTAGCGTTGCGTTGTTGCTTGCTTCGACTTGTCGGCGTCTCGCTTGCCGCAAGCCGAGACCGAGCACAGAGACAACGTTGCGAGTTCGTATACTTCGACTTTCTAGATTCTAGTACTGCAAAAGTCGATATTAATACTTTACGTCAATTTAAATTATGTGTTAATTTAATTTCCATTCAAAAAGTATTTATATGATTCTCATACAAGTAAATGTTTTAATTCTTTAATATTATTTAGATTAAATTTTATTTATTAACATATTATATGAAACGTTTATTAAATTAAATAAGGACTAATGTTTCGTTATACTTTAATATTTACTCGAATTTCAAAAATTAGATATCTTGTTTAAGAATATTCATTAATAATTCATAATAAAATGAAGTTGATCAATATTTTACATGAAAATATTTACTAACTAGGAGAGTGTCACACCTCTGGATCACGGATTTTGCCCAAACTTCGGGATGAGTTTTCAGATGATAAAATATGAAAAAAGCTAAAGTTATAGTCATAAACACACAATATTTCCCTAGTTACAGGCAATTGAATAAAATCACTAAAAATGTTACTAGATTTTTAAACGCGTATAGTTCTTTAGCATTGATAGCTAGAAGCTTAAACCTTTTTTTAAATTAAAACTGAGCTTAAATCCTTTCGAAATAATAGTTACAGCATGTCAAAATATTATTTTTTCCCAAAGTTATAGCGTAATAAAGATTGGACCCGAATTTTTATTTAAAAATATAAATTAATAATAAAAGCTAAAATTAGGTCCAATCTTTATTACGCTATAACTTTAAGAAAAAATAATATTTTGATATGTTGTAACTACTGTTTCGGAAGGATTTGAGCTGAGCTTTGATTTAAAAAAAAGTTTAAGCTTCTAGCTATTAATGCTAAAGAACTATACGCGTTTAAAAATCTAGTAACATTTTTAGTGATTTTCTTCAATTGTTTGTAACTAGGGAAATATTAAGTGTTTATAACTATAACTTTAGCTTTTTTTTTTTTCATCTGAAAACTTATCCCAAAGTTTGAGCAAAATCCGTGATCCGGAGGTGTGACACTCTCCTAGTAAGTCGACTTAATCAATTAATATAATTCAATGAATATCTATCTATCTAAATGATATCTGATAAAAAATGTATTCGTATATTTTCTTCAAAATTAAGGAGAGAAAAAAGATCTTATAATCAATTATAAAATGAATATTTTTCTGACTCTTTTGCAAATTAAGAAGTTTTCAGTTATTTCCCCGTTGAAAATGAGAAAATTAATCAGGCAAGTTTCCTATTAAGTTTTTTTGTATATTGAATAATAACCTTTCACCAATCAAAAATTCAATTACATTCTATATTTTATTTATAAGAAAAATGATTCTATTAAATTTTTACTTTGGTTCAACAGTTTTAAATCAAAAATTCATTAAAACATTAATTAAAAAAAAGATTTAGAGCTCTAAAATTTATTTTTTCTAATTTGGGATCCAATTGTAACTTATTTCCTCAATTTTATCAAGTTTTATTTCTTAACTGTGTCAGTGAACATGAAATATCTCATATACATATATACAAGTGTATTATTTTATTAAAAATTCATTAAATATGATAAAAGAATATTTGAATAAAATTTAATTCAAATAGAATTCAAAGATTTAAAGATAAATTTTTAAACGTTCTAACTTCGTATGCAACTTTTTTTAAACAATTTTCAAATAGTCACCATTTTCTCACATTAAAAAATACACAACTGTGTTTGCGAATAAATTGTCTGCTTCGAAAATAATAAACAAAATTCATAAATCGAGTTTATATGGAAACATTTTGTAATTATGACAGCTTTCAAATCAATAACATCAAATGATTTTTCATTCCATAAATAGTTAATGGATAACAAATTTATGTATTTTTGTTTTGAATTATACTTTATAAAATTATGTAAGAATTCTTTTCTAATTTCAAACAAATATTTTATTAAAACTTTATTTCATGAATGTAATTATAAATTAATATTTTTAAATTTAAGGTATCAAGATTTTAAATTAAAACTTATTTATCTAAATTAATGATATTTTATTAAAATTATAAATATAATATTTTTTCAAATGAAATAAAATTTAGCACTGTATAATAACCTATATTTTTAATTGAATGTTCAATGTCATTCATTTAACTAAACAGTAATTTATACGTCTCTTTAAGTTAATTACATGACAATATAATTCTTTTTCCTAATAATTGTATAGGATATATTCAATCAAAGTAATATCTCATATACTTGTGCATAGATTTAATTTTTAAATAAATTTACTAGGAGAGTATCATATCTTTGGATCACGGATTTTGCTCAAACTTTGTGATAAATTTTCGAAGAACAAAATATAAAAAAAGCTAAGTTTATAGTCACAAACGCTAAATATTTCCCTAGTCCAGTCAATTAAAGAATATCAATGAAAAATTTACTAGATTTGTAAATACTCATAGCTATTAAGCATTAATAAAACTAAAATAAAAACTATACTCAAATCCTTTCAAAATAGCACTTGCACGATACAAAAATTTTTTTTTTTTCCAAAAGTCACAGCGTAATAAAGATTGGACCAAATTTCAGCTTTTATAATTAATTAAAGATTTGAAAAGAGAATTCAGATCCAACCTTTAATGCGCTATAACTTGGGGAAAAAATATTTTTATATACTGCAAATTCTATTTATAAAGAATTTGGGCTCAACTTTTATTTAAAAAGAATTTTAAGCTTGTAGCTATTAATGCTTATAAACTATAAGTGTTTGAAAATCTAATTATTTTTTTATTGATATTCTTCAATTGTCTCTTATTAGGGAAATACTAAGCGTTAGTGTCTATAAATTTAGCTTTTCCCATATTTTGCCATTCGAAAACTTATCCCAAGGTTTGAGCAAATATTCGTGATCTAAAGATGCACTACTCTCCTTATTAGTGAAGTTTCATTTTTTAAAACAAAGAAATTACAATTTTAGAATAAGAAAATACAATGCTCAAAAAATATAGAGGAGAATAAATTATTGGGCCCAAAAAAATATAAAGCCCAAAAAATATAAGGCTAAAAAAAATATAATGCTCAAAAAATAAAGAGAAGAAAAAATTATTAGGCCCAAAAAAATGTATGGCCCAGAAAAATATATGGCTCAAAAAATATAGAGAAGAAAAAATTATTGGGCCCAAAAAATATAAGGCCCAAAAAAAATTGCTACTTTTATTGAAAAAAGATTAGACACATTTGAAAAGATCGGAGAACCGGAGAACCGGAAATCCAGAGAAAAACGTGGTTTCACTTTAATATAATATCGGATATTTGAACTCAGGGAGTCAAAAAAAGTGGTTTCCAGAAAATGTCTGGGTGTATATGTGTCTGTGTGTATGTGTGTGTGTATGTGTGTGTGTCTGTATTTGTGTGTGTGTGTGTCTGTCTGTGTGTGTGTGTGTGTGTGTGTGTGTGTGTGTGTGTGTGTGCGTGTGCGTATGTGTGTGCGTGTGCGTATGTGTGTGCGTGTGCGTGCGGGCATGTGTGTGTGTGTGTGTGTGTGTGCGCGTGTGTGTGTGGGTGTGTGTGTGTGTATGTGTATGTGTGCGTGTGTATGTGTGTGTGCGTGCGTGCGGGCGTGCGTGTGTGTGTGTGTGCGTGTTCGTGTGCGTGTGCGTGTGCGTGTTTGTGTCTGTGTCTGTGTCTGTGTCTGTGTCTGTGTCTGTGTGTGTGTGTGTGTGTGTGTGTGTGTCTGAATGATGTCAGTTAGTCAATTGTATCTCGGAAACTACTCGATGGATGGGCTTCTAATTTTGCATGGAATTTTTTTTTTTGTCTAACTTGGTGGGAAGCTATTGATAATTGGTTTTTCTAGCGTAGTTTTAATTTTAAAGTCGTTTAAAAGAAAAAAATTTCGAATTTTTATTTCTCTTCCTTTTTTTGGTTTACTACTCGATGGATTTGCTTCAAAATTTGCATAGAAATTATTTGCGATTGCCCAAATAAAATAAGTTTCTAAAAACTTATTTTCCTAGCTTAGTTTTAATTTTAGAGCATTTTGAAATTTTTTAAAAAAATGTTACATTTATTAAGCCAATAAAATCTTAAAAACTACTCGATGGATTTACTTCAAATTTTCGATACCATTTAATTTTTTGATCAACTGGTGTGGAAGCTATTGAGAATTGGTTTCTTAGTGTAGTTTTAATTTTATAGCCATTTTAGTAATTTCAAAAAAATTTCGATTTTTTTTGTATTTTACGTAAACTACTCAAAGAATTTGCTTTGAGATTTGCATGGGAATTAATAATATTATACATTTGCAACTGCCAAAAGAAAGATAACTTTTAAAAACAGATTTCCTTAGCATAATTTTAATGTTAGAAAATTTTAACAATTTTATTGAAAAATTTTCATTTTTAATTTTTTCCATTTTACGTAAAGCACTCGATAGATTTGCTCTAAAATTTGAATAGAAGTTATCTGCTACTGTTTTTATAAAACAAGCTTTAAAAAAATAATTTTTTTAGAGTAGCCTTTCGATCACTTTTTTTTCTGATTTAACGCTTTCACTCACTTTTTTCTTATTTCCTCACTTCCTTTTTGTCCTTCTATCTTAGATTGATCCTCATTTCCACCCTATTTTCATCCATCTTTGCCTCTCTTTCTATTTCCTAATCACTCTCTTATATTCACTAATTTTTCTTGAATAGAAATTGTATTTTACATTGAAATCACATTTAAAAAAATAAACTCAAACTACTTTAACTTAATGAGCTCTATGAGAAAGCATTGCGCCAATGCACTTATCAGCGTTTTTTTTGTAATCACACGCTAAAACTTATAATAAACTACTTCAAATACAAGTAAATTATTTACAAACAAAATATAATATATAATTTACCTGACGCAGATTTCTTTTATGTATAATACGGTTTCAAGTTTGACACGTGAAATTTACCACAGTCTTTCAGTGTATCTTTATCCACTAATAAGTATGTATCGATTCAAATTTTTTCTTTTATTAAAAAAGGACCGCTATCTACATGAAAGAGTTTTGCGATCTTTCTTTTTATCGCATCCGATAAATTCTGCTCTTTTATTAATACTAAATCATTTACATTAAATTAAAAATGATTTCTATTCGCATTTCTTTCGATCTCACGCCTAGTTAAACAATCTTGAGTAATATCTCGCGCTAAGGAAATTCTTTTCTCATAAGATTTTTTCTGTCTTTCTTCTGGGATATTCACGTATTTCTTCCATAGTCTCATTGGTTTTTTATTTATGTGTAATTCAATTGGCGTGTATATTTCGTGATGCGTCTCGTTGATGATGAGTTGAATGAAATCAACATATTTCATACAACTTGTAAGCTTTTCACCTCCAAATGTACGAAAAAAGCGGCCCAGTTCGTAATGCACGCGTTCTACCACGTTGCTTCGCGGATGTCTTATAGACGAAAAGATCGGTCGAATCCCATCGTCATTTAATTTTTTAATCCATTTCTTGGATACAAATTGTTTACCGTGATCAGCTATTATAGCTTTAGGTTTTCCGTATTTTTCGATATAATTATTAAAAATTTTCTTAATTACCACAATCGTGTTTGCACGTTTTAACGGATACGAGACAACGTATTCAGAAAAAACGTCTATCGTCGACAAATTGAATTTTACGCCTTCCGTTGACGTTGGCAAAGGCCCGTAAAAATCTATCGAGAGTAAGTCATTAGGCTTTTCTTCGAGTATCGGCTACAAAAGCTCTTTGTATTTTATAATTCAATGTTTAGTTCTTTGACAGATATTGCAATTTTTTAGGAACAAACGCATTCCTTTACGCATTTTATAATGAAAAAAGTGTTTATTAATCATTTTGTAAACTTTTTTAGGCCCTACATGACCGTAAAGTTCGTAAATTTCCAACACGAGCTTTTTTAAGACAATTTCGGGCAATATGATTTTTAATCTATGAAGAGTATTTTTACAAACTAAATCGTTTTCAATTATGAAACGTTTTTGAGAGCTTTCATTTGTTTTAATTTCATCAATTATTTTTAAGATGTTATCATCTTTTAATTGTAAATCTTGTAAATTTTTTAAATCATTTATTAAGTCTTTACTTAATTTCATGGTTTTTAATGTGGCTATTATTATTTCGGCGTCATTCTTTATAGAATCAGGGTTGACTACGCGACTTAAATAGTCAGTGACTGCATTTTTCTTTCCTGGTAGATGCTAGGGATAAATATTATAATCTTCAATTGCTCATATCTATCTGAGTAAGCAAGCATTGTTATACTTGCTGCAACGCAAAAATGCGAGAGCTTCGTAATCAGTTCTCACGATAATTATAAAGCTCCTCACAAGTATGACTCAAGCCTTTCTAGCGACCATACTATCACTAAAAGCTCTTCCTCTGTAGTGAAATAAGAGCATTTACTGCCCTTCAACGTGCGACTTATGAGACAAACTATTTTTTCTTCGTCGTAATCGTTAATTTAAGACAGCACATCTGAGATAGCGTAATCACTTGCGTCTGTGGTCAGAATGTACGGGTGCTGAGGATCTGCAAATTTCAAGATTATATTTTCATCAATAATATCTTTCATTTTATTGAAAGCTTAATCATGCTTCTCAAGCCATTCATACTTTTCCCTTCCTTTCGTAAATCAATTAACGGCTTGGAGCTTCCTGAGAAGTTCTTTACGAACTTACAAGAAGAGTGCATTGCATTTGGGTGTTGGATTTTCTTCTAACTTTGAGATATTTTTTCTTACATAAAATTATGAAAAAAGCCGCGTCTATTCGGTCCAACGCTCGATTTTTTCCGAGTTATGAGCTATTTTGTCTGTTTTGCTAAAAAATTTGCATCTGCTTTATTAGGCAGTTTGCTATACAAGCTTGAAGCAGGTGGCGTTTTGAGCTCTAGCGCTGTCATGGCGGTCATACAACAACAATCTTGCGATGTTAACATGTATGAGTGTATTCATGAGTCCATCCATGTAAATTCAATGACGTCACATCTAAAAGTAGTGGGGGAAGCCCCTTCTCTAATAGCAGCGCCTTGTGCGCCGTTGCACGCACACAGCTACACGTATATGCTCATCTATGAACACATACGTGGAGTGTGCCACCATGACAGCACTAGAGCTCAGAACGCCACCTACTCTGAGCTTGCATAGCAAACTGCCTAATGGTTTTACAGTTTTCAAACTACTTATTCTATGAGGTTTTTACTCATTGCATATTAAAGTTGAGATTAAAACCTGTCGACTAAAAAAAAATGTGTTCAGAAAGCTCAAGTTGTTTAAAAGTTTAAAAGTTAGTTTAAACTCAAGTCTTAAGTTCATCATAATCCGCCGCCTCCCACTCTAGATGCCTTTTATTGTCCTCATATGTACTTTCATCTCGCAAGAACGTTTGGATGTCTTGGTAATGTGCTCGAAGAATTGTCTTTGCGCTTGACATCATAAAAGGATTTTTTTCTACTTTATTACATTTTAATTATTTGTAACTAATCCTGGCAGGATCGCCAGTTGTAACTTCAATATTACTACCATGCTCGCATGAATAAAGGAATTTCTGAAACACAAAAAATTTTTTATTTTTCAACAGAAAATATCAATTTTTTCAATAAATTTTAATATTTTTACCTTATTTTTGGATTTTTTTTACTACTTCTAGTCATTCGATTTTAAAATCCTTTATTCATGCGAGGATGATGCTAATACTGAAGCCAAAACCGTTTGGAAAAGTCAAATCCATCTATGGGTTCAGCTTAAACCTTACGGCCCAGCACCTAAAATTTTAAAAATTCAATATTTAAGAAAAACAGCCTTAAAGTTTTTAATTATTATATCTTAAAATTATCAATGCTATACGTATCTTTCATAAAATAATTCTTTCCTTATATTTCTTATTTATATTAGCCAACAATACAAAAAAGAGATACCAGACAAGAGAATCTTGTTATCGACTAGATAAAGCTGAAACACAAAAAGATATAAGTTATTAAAATAATCAATAATAATAATCTTTCTTATTATAAGATATTTTGTCAGTACTCACCTTTATTCACCAATGAAACTGTATATTTGTTGTAAGAATCAACAAATACATAGTTACTTGTTACTCTCATGGTTGTTAGAATTACTCGTACTAACCTTGAACCAGGTGGAAACTAAGAAATAATATTTAATATGGAGTAATCATATTATATTTTATTTTATAATTCAAATTCAAAATTAAGAAATAAAATTTAGATTTAAAATTTATATTTCAATTAATATTAAAACTTATAAATAAAATTTATATCTAAATATGTAATAATAATTAGAATTATACACTTACATGAATTTAATATGCACTCGGTGTATATAAATCCATCACACCTATTCGTACTTTTCTTTTCAGAGTATGTGCTTCTTTCGAATGAGACTAACTTGATCACTCTACATTGAATTATCTTCTATCATTTAAAGTCCTGACCCACTCGACAGATGAATTTCCAAGTTTGATGTTCAATTTCTCCAACATCTTGAGAAAGTTATATCAAAATCAGCACTATTTGGGGAAGTCGATTCAAGTTATTTAACAGCTTTAGATGTAGAACCTTTTGCCACTTGTTCGTATACTTTTGTTATTTAACTATTTATAGCACTGTACGCTGGCTTTGATAAATCTATTAAACTACAAAAACTAGACAAACTTGCAAGTCCATGGCCAAGTACACGAGTGGCAAGAACATTATATCTGTTAACTTTATACGTATTGTCCATAAGCACTTTCTCTCTTGTTAGAGTTTACAGCTGCTTATTCATCACAAAAATCACAATTCATATTAATTTTGAATCCTTATCCTCGAAAAGAGGTTTTAATAAATTTTATCTTATGATGGCACACAGCAACACAATTTTTCTAACATAGAACGTTGATATCAACATTTCTATTTTTTGCCCTGGAACTTGAAAATTCCGTTATTTTCAGTTTAGTAGAAGAAGAAGAGGGTCTACTTCTCTTAGCTTCAGGAGAATTTTTTTCACTCCTACCAAGAAATTTCCTTGGCCTCTTTTTAGATCTTCCTGTAGATCATTTTCTATCTTGATGTTGGTTATGAAACCTGCCTCTTGTATCTCTTTCATTATTTGACATTTTTGAGGTTCGTATTCTTAATGTCCATTCAAGTTTTTTACACTTTAAGTACACTTTCTATTTAGATTAACGTAGAATTTCAGGCGCACATAAAAAATATGAAACAATTGAAGATTTTTAATATCAGCAGGTAGGGAGTTCCAAAAATGCGAACCTTGAACTTGAAAGGAATTTCTTTCAGTCTCAGTGCGCATGAAGGGCACCGCAAGATCTTTAATCTCACCCCTAGTGGTCGCTCAGGGTATATATCTAGTGAAGAGACCCACTAGATATTCAGGAGTATTCATACGTACGATTTTGTACATAAGTACAGCCATAAAATACTGTCTCCTCGAATTAGTACGTAGCCAACCCAAAGCTTGTCTATGGGGAGAGATGTGATCACTCATTCTCACGCCTTATACATATCTCACACACGAATTTTGCATTGTCTGTAGTCGTCTTCGTAACTCCTGCGAAGCATCGAGCAAAACCACTGAGCAGTAATCAAGATGTGGGGACAGCAGGGTGGCTGCGAGCTGCTTACGCAGAGCCTCAGTGGTGTACCAACGGAAAAACCGCAGGCTATAAATCACTCTATCTAATTTTTCAGTCAACATGGATGTAAAACTTTTTATAACTCAAATCAAGATAAATATTTTGTTAAAATTAAAAAAATAAACTTTTTTTTCAATTAAACCTAAAAAAATCAATAAAAATTTAAAAAATTTAATTTAAAATAATTCTTTAAATTTTTTAAATTTGTAAAAACTATATCATTATATACTTTATAAATAAAAACAACATTAAATCTCTTGAAAAAAACTTTTTGGAGATTAATTTATGATTAAAGAATTATTGAATCAAGTTATAAAAAAATAAGTTCTTATAGTGTTCTAATAAGATTAGCTAAAAATTTGAGAAAAATCACAAAATAGCAAAATTAACAAAAAAATCAATTAAAAGTTTATCTTACTAATTTTTTCATAAAAAGGAAACTAAATGAGATAGGGTAAAAAAACTTGTTGGAGCTTATTCTACAGTAAATTTTCTATAAAAAAAACAATGAACCTAAATTTGATGTTGGGGCCAGAAAAAAGGTGTTTTGTGCCCTTAATATGTTTGATAAAAATAAGGCAATATTTAAATTTAAAAAAAAATTTATTAAAAATAAATATATAAGAAAAAAAATGAAACTTTTTGGTGAAAAAAAAAGAGAAGCTCTTTTGAAATCAATTTAATTATTTTAGATGTTACTAGCTCGTTATCGCCTTAAAGGTTAAGCCTAGTTGCTTTTATATCTCCAGTGCAAATGGAGCTCAATAAACAATCTCATTATATTAATTCTGCTTTTAAACATCGGGGCGTTAAGCCTAGTCACTTTTATGTCCCCTAATGTTTAGAGCTTGTTAAGTATTAATTTAATAAATCATTCTTTAAATAAAGCCATAGATGACGAAGGGCCTTAAGCCTAGTCGCTTGTATGTCCTAATTGTCATCGGCCAAGTAAAATTTGATTTTCAATTTATGAATTATCAGTCTCAAATAACATGGTGAGGAGCTTGTATAGCTGCGTGCGCTCACGGGCTTCGTTCAAGTTTCAGGGTTTTTATTCTCCGTCTCGCTCGCTCTTATAGGCTCAAGCATTAAAACATAGTAAGCGCGCTCAATGCCTCTTGAACGCTGTAAGTTGGCTGCGCGTTGACCTATATACAACCTTGTATATGGTGAATTCTCAAAACATCGGCCAATTTCCGTTCTTTGCCAAAAGTTTCATATATAATAATGTGTGACAGGACTAAAATAGTACATTATTGACCAAGGATGCATATTAATCATTCTCGGCGAGTGCAAACTTTTGGGGCCGAGCGTAGCGAGGCCTCAAAAGTTGCACAAGCTAGGATGATCAATATGCATCCATGGTCTAATATACTATTTTTTTGTCCCAAGGCCGAGACGTTTAAAGTTTTTCCGTAGGTCGCAAAATGGTCATTTTGCAGCCTAGGACAAAAAAATTATTTTCAAACTACCTTATACTTTCTTGTGATAGATAACGGGATGAGATTATTAATGAGGTACCCTATTTGTTGACCAAAGAATTGTGAAGTATTAGAAAACGTAACTGTGTTAGCTTTCACGCCTTGAATCACAAAAGTATTATTACATATCATCCTTGAATCATATTTAAAGTTTATTTTTAACCGACTTCAAAAAGGAGGAGGTTCTCAATTCGACTAGATTTTTTTTTTTTTTTTTTTATATCTGTTACCTCATAACTCCGTCATTTCTTATCCGATTCGAAAAAACTCTTTCTTATCTGATAGAGAATGTCTGCAGGAAGGTCCCATACGTGTCCTATAATTATTGTACTTATTACTCTCTCTCTCTCTCCCTCTCCCTCTCCCTCTCTCTCTCTCCCTCTCCCTCTCTCTCCCTCTCCCTCTCTCTCCCCTCTCTCTCTCTCTCTCTCTCTCTCTCTCTCTCTCTCTCTCTCTCTCTCTCTCTCTCTCTCTCTCTCTCCCTCTCTCTCCCCTCTCCTCTCTCTCTCTCTCTCTCTCTCTCCTCTCTCTCCCCTCTCCTCTCTCTCTCTCTCTCTCTCTCTCTCTCTCTCTCTCTCTCTCTCTCTATCTCTCTCTCTCTCTCTCTCCCTTTCTCTCTCTCTCTCCTTTCTCTCTTTCTCTCTCTCTCTCTCTCTCCCTCTCTCTCTCTCTCTCTCCTTCTCCCTCTCCCTCTCTCTCTCCCTCTCCCTCTCTCTCTCTGTGCGAAATGGAATGATATACGCTAGGAAGAAGGGGGATCGGATACCTGTGCGTATTACTACTGATGCTGACCTGAATGCTTTTTTAGCAAAAATAACTCCCATCAGCAACGGAGAAGCGAGCTGATTCGAGATGCTGTGGTAAGTCCATTTTCTTCTTCCTTCCCTTCTGATTCTCTGTTACCTACTAATAATACTTCATCTTCATCTACCATTACAAAACATGTCTCTACTGAGGATGGTCTCAGGGTTTGTCATTTTAATGCCAACTCCATTCGTGCTCATATTGAAATGATAAGATTATTTTTGGCTTCTCGCACTTATTTTCATGTGGTGGCTGTGACTGAGACAAAGCTGGGTCAGATAGTCTCTGACTCGCTTATAGCCATAGATGACTATGTGCTTTTCAGACAGGATCGTAACACTAGAGGTGGTGGTGTTGCTCTATATGTTCATCGCTCACTGGATTGCATACGACTGTGTTCTTCAAAAGGTGGCTGGTGTGGTAAGCCAGGCTTACCTGAATATCTCTTTTGTGAGATTAAAACTCATGATGTTGCTTCTCCTATTTTTGTTGGAGTAGTCTACAGACCACCTCATGCTCCATTCTTGGCTGGAACTGATTTTATTCCTGATCTGTCATCTTATATGCATGATTATAGCACTAAAGTTATCTTGGGTGATTTCAATACAAACCTATCTACTGATTCTGATGACTCTTTGTTTCTGAAGGGTTTGATCAAGGAAAATGCACTCTTTTCTGTGCCTTACGGTGCAACTCATCACACTGCCACATCTGATACTTGGCTAGATTTATGCCTTGTAGATGCAAGTGATTCCTTGCTTGATTATTGGAAGACTGATGTGCCATTTATAGATGGACATGATTTCATTGCAGCCACTGTCAAGTCTTCTCTTTCTAAGCCTGTGCTTAATGATTTCTCTTATTGAGACTATAAGGCTGTTGATAACACAAGGCTGATTGATTATTTTTCCTCTTTGGATTGCTCTATCTGTAATGGCGATTCAGATCTCGAAACTCGTCTTAATTGTCTTTATGGCCATCTAAGTGAAGCAATTTCACTCTTTGTTCCCATTAAAAAGGTTCGACAGGGTGTAAATCGTCGTCCATGGATCACTGCAGAGCATCGTGGTTTGGTTCATGATAGAGACCGGCTTTATAGACGCTATAAACGCTCACGACTTCCCTTTGACTTGCTATCATATAGAGCTGCACGTGATCGTGCTCATGAGAGCATTGAGTCTTCAAAACTCCTTTATTATTATGGCAGGCTCTCTGGGCTAAATGATTCTCGGCAAATCTGGAAGGAGCTGCGTAATCTCGGTATTTGTTCGAGTGGAAATACTTCTTGTCACCCTTTCTCTATTGATGAGCTAAATTTTCATTTTTCCAGTGTAGCATCTGATGGATCGGTCACCTCAGTCTTTGATTATTCGAATACTTTAGCTGAGGATGAACCATTTAAACCTATGTTTACGTTCTCTGAGGTGTCGCTGTTTCAGGTTGGTCAGGCTGTGCGTAGTTTTACTACGCAGGCGAGGGGTCCAGATGACATTCCTCAGTCTCTTATTAATACTGCATTTCCTGTTATCGGTAAATTCTTGTGTCGCATTTTCAACGATTCCTTGAAAGAATGTCTTTTCCCATCATGTTGGAAGTTATCGCTTATTAAAACTATTAATAAAGTTACTTCTCCACAATCTATGAATGATATTCGACCTATTTCCTTATTATCGTTTCTGTCAAAGGTACTTGAGCGTCTTGTCCATCAGCAGTTGTATGAATATTTGTCCACTAGACAACTATTGGATCCGCGGCAAACTGGATTTAGGACTGGGCATAGTACACAGACAGCCTTGTTGAGACTGACAGATGATATTAGACTCAATATGGATAGACGCTATGTCACCTTGCTTTTGCTATTTGATTTCAGTAAGGCATTTGATACCGTGAACCATGCTATTTTGCTTAGAAAAATGTCATCACTTGATGTCTCCATCACGGTAATCAGATGGTTTGCCTCTTATCTTGCGGGTCGTCAGCAGGCTGTTATTGGCGAGGGTGGTAATGTATCTAATTACCTCTCTCTTAGTATGGGAGTTCCTCAAGGATCTGTATTGGGGCCGTTATTATTCTCTATGTATGTGAATGATGTTGCTATTGATTTTGGTCCTGATATTCAATACCTTATATATGCTGATGATCTTCAGGTATATGTCCATTTTCCTTTGGATAAACTGGATGTTTACTCTTCTATTATGAGTGCACATGCTGTTGCTATCTCTGATTGGGCTGCTAGAAATTGCCTTAAATTGAATGTCGGTAAAACTAAGGCCATAATTATTGGCTCCTATTATTATATTAATTTGCTGTCTACTATACAGGCTGCTGGTGTCCAAATTAATGGCACTACTGTTAGGTTTGAATCTTCTGTTCGGAATTTAGGGGTGTGGTTGGACAGTAAACTGAATTGGAAGGAGCACATCTCTCGGGTTTGTAATAAGTCTTTTTCTTTGTTCTACAGGTTAAACTACTTTCGTAAGAGTACTAACATTGCTCTTCGTAAGCATCTGATACAGACTTTACTTTTTCCGCTCATCGATTATTGTTGCCTCGTTTATTCTGATTTGTCGGCTGAACTTGACTTGAGGCTTCAGAGAGTCATCAACTCTGGTATTCGCTATGTTTATGGTGTTGGCAGACGTGAGCATATTTCTGCTTATCGTACAAAATTGGGCTGGTTATCTACCTCCAGTAGAAGAAAATATTTTGCATCCTCCTTTCTTTATAAGATGTTCTCTACTAAAGTTCCTTCTTATCTTTATTCTAGATTTATTTGGAATCAATCTGTTAGAACATTGAGGGGTGCTGTGAGGCCATTGACTGTACCACCTGCAACTACTGAATTTTACAATGGATCGTTCTTGGTCACTTCATCCTTCCTATGGAATGAGCTCCCTGAGTCAATTCGAAATTCACTATCACTTCATTCATTTAAATCTTCAGCATTTACTCATTACCTCTCCTTAGAAAATGGACCTATGCCATCACAATAAAAATAAAAATAAACTGTAACTTAATTATAATCTTTAATTCAAATTATTAAGTTTTTATTGTTTTCTTCTGTTTCTGTTTTAAATACTGCTTTTACTCAATATTATATTTTATTATTACTTGTATATAACTGTATAAAAATTGTACAATATAATGTACATACAATAAACATATATCTATCTATCTCTCTCTCTCTCTCTCTCTCTCTCTCTCTCTCTCTCTCTCTCTCTCTCTCTCTCTCTCTCTCTCTCTCTCTCTCCTCTCTCTCTCTCTCTCTCTCTCTCTCTCTCTCTCTCTCTCTCTCTCTCTCTCTCTCTCTCTCTCTCTTTTACCTGAGCTTGAATATGTATACATGCACATATAACGACACTGTGCTGTTGAGCCTTCTTACTTTCCTGCTATATATTGCTTGGTGGTGTACTAATGCATGCGTTATGAATTAATAATGTAAGTTTCATGAAATTAGTGGGTCTACCTATATTTGCGTTTTTAGTAAGAGGATTCACTAAAAGATAGAAAATAAAAATTTTTTAACAAAAACAAACAATTTAAAAAATTTTTAATAAATAAAAACCGACTTTAAAAGTATCGAATAAAAACAAAATTTTTTACAAAAAATAAGATTTTAAAAACATTGCACTAAAAAATGACAAAAAATTTTTAACAAAAAAAAACCGACTTCAAAAAATGCACTGAAAAGTAACAAATAATTTATTATCTTTAGAAATTATACAAATAAATGGTAAAATACAATTTTAGAAGTCGGCGTCTAATTCTAAATCTGTGGTGCGTAAGCAGAACGACTTAGTCCATTTTTTCAAAAATAACGTTCACATTTATTGTTCAAAAATAACGTTTACATTTATCGTTAAAAAATAACGTTTACATTCATTGAGGAATTAGACGCCGACTTTTAAAATTGTATTTTACCAATTATTTGTATGATTTCTAAAGATAATAAATTATTTGTTACTTTTCAGTGCATTTTTTGAAGTCGGTTTTTTTTTTGTTAAAAATTTTTTTGTTCCATTCAGAAGTGTTCGTTTTTCTTTATAAAAAAAGTATATTTACTTGTTTATACCCCTTTTTACATTCATCACTAACAACGAGAGTACTCGACTTTCGGGAAACGGATTTGGCTGAAACTGCGGGATATGATTTTTTGATGAACTAAAATGAACCCGTGTTTTTTCTTTGCTTCGAATAGGTCCTAAACAACTAAGACTCTTACAAAAAAATGTATAGAAAATAAAATAAAGTAGAGATCAAATGCTTTAATTTCAGCTTTATTGCACTAAAAAAGCCTTTGTGGTTCAAAAGTTGTGCCTAATTGAAAATTACTACATACTTATTAATATTTTTAGCGTGGAACATATCATCAATTTTTACGCTATTTCATTAGCATATTTTTAATCGCCTGTAACTTTTGAACCACACAAGCTTTCTTAATGCAAAAAAGCTTAAATTAAAGAATTTAATCTGTACTTTATTTTATTTTTCATACATTTTTTTGTGAGAGTCTTGATTGTTTGGTCATTCAAGATCTTATAAAAGCTCCTTTTCATTATATTTTCGAAAAAATGTCTATATCTCCGTCTATGGGGCCTATTCAAAGAAAAAAAAATACGGGTTCATTTTTTTTCATCAAAAAATCATATCCTGCAGTTTTAGCCAAATCCGTTTCCCGAAGGTCGGGTACTCTCCTTGTAAGTATTATTAATTGGATCAATTCCACCCCGAAAAAAATCGTAAACTCCGTTAACTCGACGTGCTTGGAAGATATTCATAAGTACTTATGTTCAAATTTCATCTTCATTAAAGTATTATTCAAGTTGGATATAATGCATAAAGATACAATATATCAATTCTTTTCAATTGTCATCATTAAAAATTTCTTGTGCAATTAGCTGATTTTTTGAGAATTCACCATATAGGTCACGCGCTTACTATGCCTTTAATAAGACAATCACTTTATAAAAAGAAATGAAAAATCATTTAAGTTGTAAAACAATTAAACTAATTTGATAAAATATAATAATTAAAAATCATAAAGTTGTTAGGCTGTAATAAAGGTGTTTTGGCGTTGCTGGAGCTGTGTTGACCCATCGTGTTAATTATGCGTTAGACGAATATGATAAGAGACTTTGCGTGTAAAGTATTTATTGCAAAAAGTTATTATTTAAATTAATATTTTCAAGAGTATTGTCTTTTTTGTTACACCTTTGAAAACGTTCTAATTTTTTCGTTTCTTTTTTATAATATTTTTTGTATCGTTCTCTCTTTATTCCATTGTCTGCAGAACGTAATAAAGCAATCTTACCTGCACATCGTCCCATGTCTGTTTCGAGCAATTTTTATTTAATAAATAAAGGATGATTGGAAAGGGTGGTTGTATTCATAGTAAAAAAATGAAGTTAATCATAGCGTTAAAGCCATTTATTGATATTAACACATATTTTTATACAGGTATCGCGTTACATAACGCAAATTCATATTAAACAAATTTTAAATATAAACTTTTACAATGATTAGTATTGTCTACCATATTTTCCATGACATAACTTTCTAATTTGTTATTAAGAATAGAATAGTATTGTTCAAATGATTTAAAGTCATGAAGAATTACTTTTGTATTGTCCAGTCCTTCTTGTCCAAGTTTATTTTTTTAAAAGTCTAGAATATGATCGGTAGTACGGTTGACTTTACCGACGTGCTTGCTTAAATCATTGAAAAGAAGATCTACCAAGACACTTTGCTGACGAAGACCTTCAAATGTTTGCTGTTGCATGACTATACTTGGTGGATGATTAAAAGTTTTTCTCTTTTTGCAAAGTGATTGTTCAGGAGTATCTTCTTTCTCGGGTATCGCGTTCGGTTGTGGTCTTTCGTCGATGGTGATAGATTTGGTGCCGTACGATGTGGTGAAACTCAAATCATAATTAGAAAGAAAGAGTTTAGTTGGTTTTCCAAAATCTTGATAAAAAGAATAAGAATTTTGAAAATAAGCTGTTATGGCGTCAAATTGATCTTTGAGAATATCCCAGCTATGGCGATCAAGAGAGACACTTTTGTGCGAGCCGCCTAAAGAAACTAGTTTAATCACTTCATGATAATATTCACCACTATATTCAAGATCGACACGAATTCTTTTCAAGTTAGACTTATTGAGTGCGTAGGTAGTAGATAATAACAGGTTTGGCAACTCGGGTTTTCCCGACTCACGTAATTCACAACAAGCCATTTTTACGTCTTGATCGTACTGAAGCTAAACTCTTACTGAAACTTGGAAAGAATATTTCTCCACCACGCATTGGACAAAATAGTATGTAGAGGGGATAAATACGTTTTTAATAGAATAGTAGCAGCAGGGCAGGTGTTTATTTAGGGTAGATACGTAGGATGGGGTGGGGGATGCTATCAGTAGACTAGGTGTACTGAGGGAAACGTACAGACAGCTAGTCAGCAGGGCAGGTGTTTCTTCATTCATGGATAGGAGGGAGGGAAGGGGGAAATTAAGGGAAAAAATTTTAGAAATATTTTATTTGTGCACTCAATAGTATATTTATTCAAATATAAATTCCAAAATTAACATTGATTATTCTTAAATCTAAAACACACATTTGATTATAATATTTAAAGTAAAATTATATATATTATGAATATCTTAACCTAGAAGCACATGTTTGATTACAATGGCCTGAACCTTGAGAACGTTCTCTGCCAAATGTAACCGCGCGCTTACATCTTCTATGTTTAATTTTATTTGAAAAATTTTCAGCTATTCGATCATTTTTTTTCGTGTTATTTAAAAAGATGCTACAAAACGTTCGCAAACTAACACAGCGACAAATATGATATAAAAACACAATAGTATATTGACCACAACACGTTGAATCGATGCTCTGCAATTTCTCGGTATTCCATCGAAAAATTTTACAGTTTCTTCTGAGTCGTTCCAGATGATATTTTGAGATGGGTGGGAAACCGTAACTGTCAAAATACCTTCCGTATCCATTTTTATCGATGAACATGGCCACCCAATATGTACCAGGTCTTGTATAATCATCGGTATTACACACTACCGTGACCAGTGTTATCATTACATTCGGAATTCGATCTGCTGCGTATACGCCAATTGTTTTGGCTTTTAACGCTTCTAGGGCTCTCTTTATTTGGTTGGTATTCATTTGTATTATTTTCTTGTATTAAACTACAACCCTCATCACTACTTGCGTATTCTATGGTTTTATCGTCGTCGTCGTCTACCTCTTCGACCCCTGTAAAAGCGACGCTTGACCCGAATCTCACAACACTATTTTTATTGTAGGCAACTTTTTGAAGAGAGTCGTAGAAGAGCTCGCTACTCTTATTAGACAAATTTTGTTAAGATTCTTGAAGGGGTAGTGAATAAAGCCACTCTCTCAAAAGATGTGATCTCTGCATGGCACAATACTCTTTTTTATAGAGGCTTTCTTGGCAGGCGTGAAAGCAGCATACTTTCTGAGAAGAGAATTGTCTTGGTAAGGCGGCGAAACCCGTTGTAGTGTAATCTTCTATGTTTATAACGTTACGGGCCATAATAGATTCGATATAACGAGCCTTTTCAGCACCTCTTACATAAATTCTAATGATTCAATGACCAATAACTTGTTCTTGTAGAGAAGCTACTGCCACTTCCTAGGGTCAAAATTTATTATCTTTATCTCTTAAGCCTTGAATATCTATTACGTAATCCATTGTGGCGAGAACGCAAGTGCCTGTGTGCTACGCCTGAAAGTGATAAGCAAATAAAGCAGTGGGGTATGAAGCAAATAGTCTTATAATATTTCTTCCACCATGTTACCCCTCCACCTTAAGCATTAAAAATCCGTAATAATTTGTCTGTTTAAATCGATTTCTGGCACGTTTTCAAATTCTGCATAAACGATGCAATTGATTGTTTCCCTAAGAGCCTGCTCAAAGCGAATTTCAATGTGCAGAGCACCTGAGCGCACCAGATTCCAATGTGATGAAAAATAAGCCGACAAATCAGGCGTCAAGTTGAATGACTATAATGAGATAGTAACCTTCTGGATAAGACGTTTGGCTGACATCGATACCCTCGTTGAGAAAATGTATACCCGTACCGGAGAATAGCGTGTGATAAGCATCTACATAGAGTTCATTATTCTCTGTGTATTTTGGCTGTAGGGGTTTGCTTGGTATTTGTACTCCATCGATGTAAAGAGAGAGAAAATTGATAGAATAATGTTGAAAGTTGAAAGGATTTCATTGTCGATTGTCGTTGAAGGCTCGGTTACTCACAAAACCTATGATGATCATTTTTGGCAACTGGCCCATTATAACATTATCAAGAGTATCTCCTAAAATTCCGCTATGTAGAGTGAATGATTTGACTTCCACTCTTGTTATTGGGTATTTTGCAGTAGTTTCGGCCAAAGCATTAGCATGAGCCAATAGTATGGCTGGACTTATTTTAGCTCGACGGACGATTAGCGTCGCTTCTCTGATGCATACTGAAAATTTTCCGTCATCGATGAAATCCATCAAACAAAACGCGTCCTTGCTACAAACGGGCCTCACTCGCATTTCCACACCGTTTACCAAAAATTTACCTTGATTAAATACATCGCAATGGAGGTGGCCAATCATATCGACAACTTTACCGCCAGCTGTAAAGTATTGACGATTCCGAAAACCGACATTGACCCAGCTGTTCCAGCAGCGATTGCCGATGATGCATCCATACATCCTGCTGTGTCCGTATACCAAAGTGCGGAGGTTAGGTGTGATGTTAAGGTAGGAGGGGCGTAATTTTAGAGCGTTTCTGTATAAGCTCTGTAAGGATAAGCGTTGTTTGGGGGTGAAACTAGCTTTGAATTGAAAAAGATGTCCGTTTGCTCGAAAAACGAATGTAAAAAATTTAATATAAGCAACTTTTGCATTCTCGACGTCGGTTCCCATATTATTACACTCGTATTACACCCGTATTTCCACGCTGACTTGTAACATTGTATGCGCTAGATCGATATAATGCTCGGTTGAACTAGGAACCAAAAATTCTAAAGGTGAGTCGCTTTCATTGCTGAGAGATGATACAGGTTTGTAGTAGAGAAAAGAACTGCTTTCAATCGATATTTGCGTCGGGGGAAAAGTAAAAATATCTAGTTCGCTCTTCATACCTTCACCGCTGCATGCGTGTAGGAAAGCCATTTTTTTTAAGAATGATTTATTTAGGTCCAAAAATGTCTTCTTTTTTCTTTTCTTGCTCGATGCGTTGTGTGCGAGAACACGAGCTCGCGTTGATTGTCGTTTTTGCTTAGCAGTAACAGCTTTATATCCACTACCTTTCATAATATCAGAAATTTTATTAGCAACTTTTCTTTTTAAATTTCGGCCCGACTTTCGAACACGCGTGTTGAGAGACTCTTTGAAATTCGCTCTTTTATTCGAAACGTCGTCTAACACGTTCAAACCTGTTCAGACGGCTTCTTTGCCTACTGCTTTGGCCCCACTGGCAAGATATGGCACAATTTTTCTAAATACTCCTCCAAGAAAGCTATCAATTCCAGAGCCTCTTTGAAACGTTGAACCAGAGTAAAAGTTTTTAATACCGCTCCCACCACCAGCCTGCTCGTCGTAGTAATGAATATAATAACTCATATCGCTTTGCAATCAACGACTACGCTTGAAATGAAGCGTAACCGTCAGCGTTCCATACTCAAATAGTATTTTACGCCCATG
Organism: Anastatus disparis; assembly: GCA_017163975.1. Classification (NCBI taxonomy): domain Eukaryota; kingdom Metazoa; phylum Arthropoda; class Insecta; order Hymenoptera; family Eupelmidae; genus Anastatus; species Anastatus disparis. The sequence continues at coordinate 1,302,537 of JAFFSR010000349.1, read as the reverse complement.
TTGATCTCTTATATCGATAACAATATTTCGAAAGGTATGATGTAGTAGAGGTATGTATTGAATCGCTGCAAACTGTTTGACAACGGTTGATCGGAGATTGTACTTTGAATTTTCCAGGGTTACAATGCGTAAAAGTGCCGTTTCCGTATCACCAACTGCATAAGGTTCGCATATGTCTGTGTAAACGTAAAGCTGATCGGGTATAGCCCGTGCTGAACTAGCCAGTCTATTGCCCACATTTATACTGGTTCCTGAGTTGGAAGTGACGAAAGTTCCTGTTTCTCTGTAGACAATATCTTCAAAACCAAAAATCCGACAAATTTTTTCATTGAAAGTCGTGTAGTGCGGCTCTTCGCAATTGCAAATTCTTTTTAAGATGTAATAATCTTTCTGAAACTCAGTCGGTTTAAGCTTCTGATGTACACGCACCTTGTGCACTTTATTTATTTCTTTCGCAATCTGTTCGATGCTACGGTATACGCTATGAGGAAAATTACAAAACTCGTTATTTTTCGAAACTTTGGGTTTAGCGCTTCCTAATCTAAAAGTATAATAAGCTTCAGGTTCTTGAATATGCATGATAGTACAGGGTACGTGCATTTCAGCTAGACCAACCTGCCAGTTATCGATTAATCTAATTTCACGGGATAAGTAAGTGGTAAAACAAGTAGTCGTATTGTCAGGAAAATAACGCACACTACTGTTACTCGGTAATACTAAATAAAAATCATCTAGATTATCCATTATTTTTAAACTCTTTCAACGTTTGATGCTTTTATCCAAGAATTAAATTTATCTGGATATCCTTCCCACTTTACAAATAACTGTTTTTCATTTCCGCTTCCTTTGGTCCGGAGAACGCGTTCCATCTTAAAATGTTGATCTTTCAGCAATCATTGTGATCCTACAGGAGCCAATTCTTCTGTATAAAAAAATCCATCAATGTCCTCTCCTTGTAAATCTTGTAACTCGTAGGTATAAAGATTTTGCCTGGTAGAAAAGCGTTTGACTTTAAATACTTCCTCGCTATAATTCTTCTCGAATACTTTTGCAAAGGTTCCCTTAGAGCGACTGATCCTCACGTAGTCACTAACCTCGTATTTACGGTCTCTCATTTGCCTTCGATTTTTTCTTTGCTGAAGAGCGCGCCTCTGTAGATTCACTCGTGCCTCAGCAGCGTTATACAAATTAACCTCTCAAGGCTTCATTTTTATACTTGAATGTACTGTATTGTTGTATGCATAAACTATCTTTTGTATTACATCGATGTGCCTATGTGTATTGCGATGAGTGAAATATCTCCAAACACGTTCTTTGAGAGTTCGATTAAGACGTTCTACCACTGCCGCCTTAATGTCAGGGTTCCTTGCCACTCTAAACTGTATGTCATATTCTTTCAGAGTATTTTGCAAACCTGCACCAACAAATTCTTTACCTTGGTCAGTTTGTAAGTATACAGGTGTATGACCATTGGCCAGCTTAAGAATCTTTTCGAATGCAGACGACACAGCGTGTGCTGTTTTATGTCGCAGTGGTTCTATCCATGCATACTTATTGAGCACGTCGATCACCACTAGTAAGTACGAATAACCATCATTTTCTTTTTTTAGACTCGTTAACTGACACAAATCTGCCTCCCAAACGTCATCTACGTTAGTTACGTTATGTAGTGTAATAGTTATAGTGTAATCTAGGAAATTTTTTTCGTATATGGCGGTGAAGCGTGTAAGCATCTTGATTACTCAACCACTCGTGTATTCGGTTTTGCTTTTTTTCCGTGTTCATCAATGATTTACCTTTTATATTTACGCGTATTAAATTTCGGGCTCCAGCATAACCTGCTTCGTGCGAAGGCTCGTAATACTGTTTTTCCGAAGACATTCTCTTCTGATGTTTGCTTTTAACCATTTTTGCTTAGCAGCATGTCTCGTTATGGGTGGTGTAAATACTGGTGACGAGGTTTTCCGTTTCGCAGTATTTAAAAGAGACGTTAGCCTTTTGGTAATTTTTAGAAACTATGTATTTCCAATCAAATTATTAGGGGTTTCTGAATTTCCAATAAACTTTGCAAATTCAAATCTACCAATAGGTGCTTTATCATCCTCCTCTTCTATTTTTTTCTTTTGTAAAACATCGTTAGTAATTCTACTATTTTAGATCGTAGTATAAGTTTGCCATCTACGATAACGCTTCCAGTACCATCCCATTTTAATCGATCCGGCTCAAGAGTGCGCTAATGTTTTAGTAAAAGTCGTGCTTTTCTAGTATAAATTGTAGGTACATTATCGAGTTTTTTTTCTGTTAATGGTGCCAGCGTAGCTTCGATTTCATCAATATCTCGACCAATTTCACCATCATCTACACGTTCATTATCTTTAAAAAATAAATAGCGCCTCAACGCTTGCAAATAATTTTTACATTTTTCCCGTTCACTGCTAAAACTTTTAGAATGAAGAATTTTGTACATTTCCAAATTAAGCCGTGTTAAATTATCACCAGGTATTTGTATGGTTTTTTCAGCATTTTCAGTTACGTTACCAGTCCTAGAAATAATTGTAGGTACAGCTCCTCTTTGTTGTTGCTGCTGCTGCGAAAAACTTTGTATTTGTTCCAGAGTTGTTTCGGGGATAGTGACCATTTTTCGAACGCGTTCCATGGCTATTTTATCTTGAGAAAAAAATTAATTTTTGCTACCCAAAATTTTTGAAAAATTGTACTTATTAGTGGGCCCAATAGAAGTGGTAAAAAAGAACCACTACTCTGAATTATCATACGTTTTTTAGCTTTCCACGTATTGGCACCACTGCTTCTTTCACTTCTTACTAGTTTCCTTAAAATAGTTCTGTGCTTTTTTAAGCGGTTTTGTTCAGGAGTTTATAATTTTACAACACCTTGCAACACGTTCAGTGCACACTCACAAATGCACTTAATGAGATTTTTATCGGCTGTTCGAATCAAAGCTAAACGCTGTTGACTGTTAGCGCGACTCAGAGCATTCAAAATTGTGACGTGCTTTTTCGAATATAACTTTCCAGGTGTGCAACAGACGCGAGACTTTGTGGAACTTTTTTCTTTTCTCCTTGTTTTCTTTTTGTTACGAACGGGGCCATAGATGTTGTCCCAGCCATCGCTATTTCAAGACTGCTTCTTGACTACCGATGCTTCTTTCTTTTTTTATTTAGTCATGTTTACTGGAATCTCGATGAAAATTTAGGCACGTAAGCACAGTGCAGCTTGTCATCGGAAAATATGTTGGTACGAAAGTGAAACTCATCTGGAACATCTTGTTTCAAATCTAACCATAGATAGCTAAATGTAGGCTTCTTGCAAGAATTTGGGGTCCTCTGGGTAAACTTGTCGAGCATGATTCTTATTATTATTACTATTATTATTAATATTACTAATATTATTATTACTATTGTTATTAAAATTATTTATTTACTTATGTTTGCAACGTTTAAAATTATAAAACGAAAAATGAAAATAATTTTTTAAAATTTTCATTCTTCTGGAGGACCATTTAAACTATCGTGTACACGATTGAGGAGATCGGCTAAATCTGTAGTCGAATCTGTATACAATGCTGATTCCATATCTTTAGCCATGGTATGAAACCATCGTAATTCTTGCGCGCATTGAACTGGTCTAATTCTTTGGGCATAAATCTCCAGAGATCTTGAATTTAAATTTGACATGTTATCAACGCCGTTTTCTTCTCTCATAATAATAATAAAATAATATTAATATTAATAGAATAATAATAATAAAAATAATAATAATAAAAATTATAATTATAATAAAAATTCTATAATTATAATAAAAATCTATATATGCTAGTGGTAGCAACGATGTACATAATGAGATAGATAACGGGGCAGCAAATCCAGCGGGACCCTTTGAAAATAGGCAAGAAGGGAGTATTCTGTTATACGGTTGTTATGCTCAAAGAGTACCGGAAAGAGAGAGATCATTCCATCAAATCGTCGACCGCACGCGCATGATTTTTTACTCTTTTGATGAGGGCATGTTAGATCGGCGAGTTAATGAGTGTAAGGGTTTTTAATTATAATTATAATTTTTATAATACTCATTAACTCGCCGATCTAACATGCCCTCATCAAAAGAGTGAAAAATCATGCGCGTGCGGTCGACGATTTGATGGAATGATCTCTCTCTTTCCGGTACTCTTTGAGCATAAAAACCGTGTAACAGAATACTCCCTTCTTGCCTATTTTCAAAGGGTCCCGCTGGATTTGCTGCCCCGCTATCTTTTTCATTATGTACATCGTTGCTACCACTAGCATATATAGACCCATTATTGTTGAGGGCTCTCAAGGTAGCACTGAATGGCTCTGGATAATTTATGATCATAGTACGTGCTAGTCGCCCGATCGGTCTTATTATTTCTTCATTAACTTCTTCTTCGTCTTCAGAATCAAGAACGGACTCAGATTCAAAATTTTCTCCCAAGTCCTGTAAAAACTGCATGTGACTTCGGCTATTTTCAACTCTTTCTTCTTGTTGTTCCTCTTCTTCTTCATTGAAGACCGTTTCGGCGTCTTTACCAACGATTATTTCTGGCGGCTACTGTTCTTGCCTGATTGCATTCCTTCCTTCTTCTTCTTTTTCTTCTTCTTCTCCTTCATTAACAAACATTTTAGCATCGTGATCTATAACTTGTGGAGAAACGCTTAAATCAGAAGTATGGTAAGACGAAGAAGGTGAAGGTAACGAATGATCGTTGCCGGGCACTATTTCCAGATGTACCTGGCATATCATGATTTCCGATAAGATGATTTTCGTTATTTACACGTCCAAATAAATCCTCGTCGCTGCCCATCTCCCAATTTCTTCGCAATATTTCTAGCGCTGAAAAAATAATTTGCATATTAATAATATTTTTAAAATAATTTTATATTTAAACTTTAAAATTTTTTCTTATGCGATAAACGATATAAAATGTTAATATTGCTAAATAAATATTCGTATCTTACTTTATTATTATTATTGAATAATATTTTAAAAATTTATTAAAAAAAATTATTCAAATTAAAAATTCTACTCACGGTTATTTAAAATAATATATATATATACATATACTGACAGAAAAGATATCTCGATCCTCTTGGATATAACTTGTCTGACTTAGATATAACTTAACTAAATCTGTGAAGCAAGAAATTAATTTAAACATCTAGTTACATTCATCTAAGAAATTATTTTTCCATTTGAATGATCACATTAAATCGGAGTAATTCTTTTGCTTCTAGAAATCTTTTCTGTTAATGTATATACATATGTTATGCATAAAATAACGTTTTACAGTTTAGCGTACAATTTACAACCAAGCTTCAAATTGGTTGTAAAATTTGTCGATAAAATCGACTTAGCGCTTCAATTTAGAAGATTTTCGTCGTTACGTCAGCATGATCTCTAGCAACGTTCACGATATTCGATAGTATTTGCTGAAAAATTATTACTGCACATGCGCGCGTCGGCGTTAAGCTTGCCGTTAAAGGTTACGGTATTACTGAATAAGCCCCCAGGACTAAGATAATCGTCTTTTCTAGTAATCGTTTTATTAATTCATTTTATGCTGGGGCGCCAAGAACGATTGACCTTGGGGAGGTGCCCGCATTCCTTTCCCTGACTCTGGAACGGGCCATGGTGTTGTGCTTGACTCTAAGCTTTCTTGGGGGCCGCACATTAATATGTTTAGAAAAAAAATTTAACAGAGTATTCTATGCCTTGCAGTTTTTTCTTTAGTACATCATGGAGGCTCTGCGTAAAGAACTTGAAACCGCTCCGCTGTTTCCACATCTTGATTACTGTTTGGTAGTTCTGCTCGATGCTTCTCAGGAGTTGAGAAGAAGAATAAAAAGACTGTGAAATTCTTGTGTGAGATATGTATTGAGTGTAAGACTGGAAACTCATATTTCTCCTTATAGATCCACGTTGGATTGGCTGCATACTGATTCAAGAAGATAGTATTTTTTGGCTGTACTTGCTTACAAGATCGTGAGCATGAATACATAATCATCTACTGGATCTCTTCACTAGATATGTACCTAGGGCGGCTACTAGGGGAGAAATTAAGGATCTATCGGTGCCCCATATGCATACTGAGATTGGCAGGAATTCCTTCCAAGTTCAAGGTGCGCATTTTTGGAACTCTTTGCTTGCTGAGATCAAACATCTTCCATCTCTCAATTTTTTTTAATTTTAAATATTATGACTATAGATATTGTGTAACTGCTTTTTAATTTATAGAATTATTGCGTATACACGGAGGGAAAAGTCTAAGCATTTTTCTTCGAATTTAACATGCCTTTGTACCATATAAAATTTCGATACTATGTTACCTTAAAACTCGAAGTAAATCACTTAGAATTCAGTCTTTTAGTATGTTGAATATTTATCGTAAAGTACCTCGGATCGTAAGGTAGTATTGCTAGAACGCGATGACTTTGTCGCAGCGCCACCCAAGTAAATAAACCTTGATACTGCTTGATAGAACAATTGCTACGCACAGTCTTTTGCTATAGTGCCACGAATCCTAAGTATTGTAACATCGAACTTATGGGACAGTAGCAGCATGTTCTTAGTAATTTACTATAAGTAAACATCTTGGTCGAATCTCTCGAATTCAAGCAACATTACCAACTTATTTTTAGGTTATACCTTCGAGAGTAAACATGCTAAAATACCTTCGAGAGTTAATATGGTAAAATGCTTTGAGTTTTCTCTCCGTGTATTTTACCATTTTTTGTATTCTGTGACATTACTTTTTTGTGACTTATTCAGTATTATTAGGTTTAGTGATTGGCTGTGTTATCAACTGTGCAATATTTATACATTGTGTAAAACTTTAAGTGCAATATTTATTTTATATTTATAAATTGTATTACACGCTAATACGAATAAAATAATATCTATTTATCTATTAATAATTAATGTTATGAAGAGGAATTTCAGGTCCAATTTTCATTGCTCCTGTCACTAGAGAAATGTTGAGCGTTAGAGTCTTGTACCTTGGTTTTTTTTCATGTCCTTGCACTTAAAATCATCTTGCGAAATCGGAGCAAAATCAGCGAATCGATATCCTGACACTCTTCTTGTTAGAAATTAATTGAAATTATGAAAAAATCAATATTATAAAATTGAAAAATCTTAAGCAAAATCAAAAAAAACTTAACCGAGCCAAATTTTTTATTGATACAATGTATAAATAATAATTCAAAATTATAAAAGTCAAGAAAACATTTTTAAGAAATGTTTAAAAAGTGTTCAAAGATGGGTATTTTTCGATCTTTTAACAAAAATGTCTATATTAAAAAGGTCTTATCTCTGGAATTTTTTGATCAATTCAAACTTACCACGGCCTCAATTAAAGGGTAAAAAATGAGAGGAAAAATTTAAGCTATTGTACATAATTATAGAACAAAATGCTAAAACTTTATAAAAATTTAAAAATGATCAGAAAATCAAAAAACTCGAAGAAAGTAGCCTTAACATTGAGGAGTACCCAGCTTTTTATAATACCCAACAAAATTTATTACAATTTAAAAAAAAAAATTTGCTATGAAACGAGTGAGAAAAGATGTCATGAGTTAAAATTTATTACAATCTCGTGCTTTGGTAGCATTTCGAAAATCAGTTCGAAATAACGTTAAAAAAAAACGTTAATTTACAACTTCATGTTCATTTATCTCAGTCAATAAAGGATATCGGAAGCTGAAATTTTGCAAAACTTAATATTTTATAAAGTACCTTAAAGTTACTGAGCTAGAAATTGATTTTGGAAACCCACTTACGTCGTCAAAATGACGAAATCCACAAGAATGACTCATACGTATATTTTCGGTTTGGGTGTCCGTGACCGAGCCTCAACGTATTAGAGCACGCTAAACATGTAAAAGGAATGAATACGTTAGAGGACCGCTCCTTGACTATAGTCACTCGCTCCTTAACTATGATCATTCGCTCCTAGGCTATAATCATTCCCCCTCCGCTATAATCATCGCGAAAAGGTGGAGGTGGTCCGATCCCCAGATATTTAAGCTACAGAAAAAGTACCACAGAAAGAAAAAGGAGGGATAATGCTGGAATTTATCCTCTGTGGAGATACGCAAGCGCCACATAGATTAATGACTACAACAACAATAGTAAAAAGGAAAAAAAACAAAGCTCTCATTTTTACCAACTAATGAGTCACATATCTTTGAAAATGAATCTGAAAATGAACATGTATCGATGTATTGATTGCAGCAGCAGTAACAACAGAAACCACTCGCTCTTAGTTTGTTGTTCTATACATGAAAATTTTATTTAATTTTTCAATCATGTTACTCAATAAAAATAAAAATTACACAAGTGATAGTGAAATTGATGATGATTAGGATAATGATATTAATGAGCTTATGTATAATTTTTCTCGCTTATAATTTTACTTATATAATTTTTCAAGTCTATGCAATTTTTTATACAATTAATGCATGCTTTTTAAGTTAATATAATTTTTTCAATTTTTAATAGTCCAAAGTAATAAATGATTTTTCAAGTTTATGAAATTGTTTATACGATTAAAGCTCGGATACAGACGCTAGAGCCGAAAAATTGTTTATGCACCAAGGCCAAGAGTCACTTGATATGTCTCGGATTATTTGTAGTAAGAGGGAAATAGAATTTCTATCCCCTCTCACTACAAATATCTCTCGACATAATCAAACGACTCCGGCCTAAAGTGCTTAAATAACTAATAACCACGTGACGTCATAATGACTCAATCAGGTCCTGCCACTATTCAAAAGTCTCCAGAAGGAAGACGGGCGATGATGGGTTCGGTAGGGGCATCTGTTGTTGTAGGTTTATGTAGATGTTACCACTGTAGAGTTTGTGTGGATTGCATGTATAATTAATAACCAGGTACATAATTTCCAGTTATCGTTATCTGACTCCAAAGATATACTTTTGTCTAATGTTTCCTAGGAAGGTGGAAATAACTACAACAGATAGGAATAAATTTACAAATGTTTATTTAAATACTATCGCCAGCCAACTGCTAGCACGTGGTGTACAGCTTAAGTTGCACTACACCACTAAACGTAGTTACGTTACTTTGATGTCTCCTACATTGCGTCTGGGCATTAAAATTTCGCTCTTACCTATATGCACATTATTATGCTACCGCTATATAGCTTCCCCCTAAATGTTAACTAGGAAATTTTAAATTATTTTTTTTTATACATTAGTTTTAATTCACATGGTAAAATTACCTAAATATAAATATACATAAAAAATTATCTAGGTAACATTGACAATTGAGTGTGTTTTTATGCTTAATATCAGTCTTTTATACATTTGTTTGTTTTTGAATTCTGAAAATTTATGTCGTCATTTTAACATTTTAGTTTGCTTGACTTTACAATTATTCACAGCATGCCTAAACATTGTTTTCAACATTTTACATACGTTTAATTTACATTTGTTTAAGTATTTACATTTATTTTACAGCGTGTTGGTTTAGAATTTATTAGGTCTTATAATTTTTTGACTAGTTTTCTTATTTACCATGGATGCTATTACTTAGCTTTTCATCAAGAGTAAAAAAATTACAATATTTCATAAACGCATAAATTACGCAACATATAAAAATACAAAAATATACAATATTTATAAATCGCAATTACATAAATTCCGTTTAATTACACAATTTTCGCATGAAGAGCAGGTCCTATATCTCTATCCTTTTCTAATTAAAAAATAAATTTTTCTGCAAAACCTAATAATTGTAGCAAAAAATAAGAAGAAAGCCCCATCTCGTATAATAAAGAGCAATATTTTCTTTTATGAGGAAAAATTATTTTTATCGCTTCATTTTAAAGAAAACTTTGAAAAACTGAATTGTCCATCCTAATCTTTCCTTTTTAAGTTTCTCAAGGTTTTATTCAAAACGAATCAAAAAATAATTTTTTTTCATCAAAGAAAATATTGCTTTTTTTGATACGAGATGGAGCTATCTTCTTATGTTTTGCTACGATTATTAGTTTTTGCAAAAAAATTAATTCTTTGATTAGAAAAGGACAAAGATATACGACCTGCTCTTAATATATCATTAATATATGTAGTTAATTCTCTTCAAGTGTCTTATTTTCATTCAGAGCTGGGAAAGTATTCGACCATAAAATTTTTCGAACACTTTTTTGACTTTGTCTATTAATTGCTTTAATTAAATTTTGATTATTTTCTACTTGCTATACAAGTGTTTTTTACAACTGCAAAAGTATTAGATCGATAACTTTATATGCTTAAAATCTGACAAAAAATAATTAAAAAATTTTCGTAAAAATAGCTGCAAATAGCATTTTTAGAGCCCTTTCCAAATCTTTTTTCAAATTTTTTCTAGCTCAATTATTAAAAAACTACAGCTAATTGAAGAAAAATGAAAAAAATTTTAAAATTGCCAAAGCGATTATTTTTTTTTAAATATCGTTAAAAAAATGTAAGTAAGCTAAAAAGAAACCATTTAACGAATACATTAAAATGCTTTTTTTAAATTCTTTCTAGGATGAAAATTGAAGAAGATACGCTTTTTCAAAGTCGAAGCAAAAATTTGATAACCTGCTCAGAATTATTGCCCGGTACTGTATACTCATATATTATTGACTTTTATACTCATATATTATTGATTTATATTTCCTATTCATATTTACTAGAATTCAAATGATTTTGTACAAGGTATTCACTAACATACTTTTCACAAAATGATTTAAATTCTAGTAAACACATATAGGAAATACAAATCAATAATGCATAATCATAAAAAAATCTTTCTATATACAGTTTTTACAATTTTTACCCTTAATAATACTTTTCTATTTATTATTTGACTATAGTGTTTGTTCTAATCACTACGTATCAATTCATTTATACACGTGTACATAAAATTCAACTAACGCGTTAACAACTTATATAAAAAATATTTTTTGTTCGTGAACTATTCTAATACTTTATATAAATCGGCTTAGGCTTTCGACCTATGAGATCTGATTTTATTTCAATACATTCGCGTCTAGCTATGTCATTGATATATTTCTTTGTTTTTGTGTTTTTAATAAATTTAATATCCTCATCTAATTGGGTACCTTTATTTCTAATTTTATATTACAGTTATTATAATTACTTTTAGTCAGTCTTATATGTCACTGATCTAAAAAGACCATCTTAAATTTATATGTGGCCACTAATTTAGGTCTATTTACATTATTTACAGGATTCTTTATATTTCTAGATTATACTATTTACTGTATTTTTTTTTTTATTTTTTATGACTGTAGTCTTATATTCTTTTATCCATTTGTTAGTATAACATATATATATTAATATCACTCATTCCGTCAGAAGCTGTGCTGGATTGCCGCTTTCCGCTCAAAGAGGGTGGAAGACTAGTATGCCTCGAGCCTGAGTCGACTCACCATCACTGGTCTCCTCGCAGGTCTGAGTGAAGTTATAGTTCATTATGGGCGAGTGACCATATTCTACCCGTATCACATAAAATATATTCCTCAGATTGTGGTACTGAGGTGTGTCATCAAATTTTATTAATCTGGTATGTTCCATGAAGTAGTTGATGAATTCAGATACTTCGTTGCTAAAGTAGCTTGTCAGAAACTCTTAGTGTTTGTTAAAAGCTTCTCATTTGCAGGCCAGTGCTGTGATTTCACGATCTAGGTGTTGCCAGGGAAGCACACCACCTAAGCAAGTTAAAAGTATTTACAGCAGACTTTCTATGTCACCTTCAAGTGGAGACACATGGACATGTCGATCTCTATTGGCCAAAATTAATCTTTCTTCATTATTAGTAACAGGTTTGACTTGTTTTCCATGCTTAAGAGATACCAAGCCTAAACCTGTCAAATACTTTTGGTGGTTAGAATTGCCATCCATGATAATTTTTCTGGACCTGATATCTGTATGGACGAATCCCTTGTCGTGGACATACTTCATATTGCATAATGATTGTCAGGCCAACTGACATGTGTCTGCTATACTAATCTTTTTATTATTTCTAAATAGAATTTTGTTTAGATTCTCCCCTAGTTATTCATATATGGCAAAATTTATATTTGGTTTTCTTGAACTGATACGATCTAGTACCTATTAATGTAGGTAACTCGATGTAGAAGACTCCTCAGTCTCTCATGTACTGGCCACAATGCTCTGTGGTCGCGTAGCGTAACATAAACTGGATTTTATTAGGCATTGTGCTGTCTGTCTCCGGTTTAACCTTGATAATCGCAACGTGATCTTTTTTATTTTCTGAAAGATTTAAAATTGCTTTATAGACTCTTAGTGTCGGTCATACCTGTGGATTCCCTCACCAATATACCACTTAGCACCACCGCAAGCAATAACAACTATTGATTGGAACCGGTGTTATTTCTTTATAAAATATTTGTTCAGGTTCAGGTCAGTGATAAGTCTGTATTTCGACTTCTTCACTAAACCTAATCTTTTTACGGTTACTGGTTGATGATTGTGAATTATGGACTTGCGATTGATCATCCGAGATTTCATTTTCCTTCTCGTAATGATGCACGTCGACTACAGTCTGGATTTGGTTCTCAGCTGAGTCATTTTTTATCGCAGTCATAATTTAGTCGTTGCTATTCGCCTGACTATTACCCAGGGCATTACTCGCAGTTTGACTTTTATCATTAATGTCGACGTTTATCTCGATCTCGTCAGCTTCGTAATGTGCTGCTTTAAGCAGTTTAATATTTACGAGCTTCCATTGCCCGCTGATGTCGATTGTGACGTCCTTCCTATTCTGGTTCCTTTCTATTATCTTGTGAGGGCCCGTGTATGACCTGCCCAAAGCCTGCTTTTAGCGCTTTTCGCCTGTAGAAGACTTGAGTGCATGTTTCCAGGTCTTTCAAAACAAACGGTTTGATGTTATTATTGTGGGTAACTGGAATAGGTTGTTATTCTCTCATACATTCTTTGAACTTTTTTAAGAAAAAACACTTATTTGGTTGAACTTCACCGTATGCACAAAATTGACCTAATACTCTTAAATACCTACCATGAACCAAATCTGCTGGACACGCATCAATATCGCTCTTAATACTAGTGCGTAGTTCAAGCAGTATACTGGGTAATTTGTTAGCCCAGTCAGCTTTTTATGCCTGGTACTTCATAGCGTTTTTTAGAGTTCGGTGCCATTGCTTAATCATACCATTAGACTCAAGATGGTATTAAAGAATGCTTTGGCGATCTGGTTTGAAGATGCAGTGGTCTCTACTAGCGGGATTGTTTCAGACCATCGAGTATATCGATCCATCATCGTTAGTATATATTTGCAGTTGTTACTCGCTGGCAGCGGACCAACAATGTCTATATAAACATGTGTAGATATACCCTAAACTGCCTTAAAATGCTTTCGCATTAATTCTTTATGTCAGGTGGTTTTTTATTGCTGACAAGGAATGCACGATTTGCACCATTTGGTGATGTTCTTCCTCATATTGGGTCATACAAATTTTCTTCTGATTAAACCCTCTGTGATTTTCGCACTCGGATGTGCTGATTGATGAAATAATTCAAAAACTTCTCTTCTTCATTTATTTGGTAGATAAGGTTTGATTATTCCATCTTGCAAATCACAGTACCCTCACAGCTCGAAATGTTATAATCAAACTTTCTCTGAAATATGGCGCTAAAATATTGTCATAAGGTTGCAGCAACCTGTTCTATACACTAATAAAATGTTCCATGAGATATTGCAGTGCAATGTAACTGCAACCTTGCAAGAAACTTTCTACGAAAGGTTACAGCAAGTTTTTTGCAAGGTTTCATGGAATATTTACAAAAACTTGGCTAAAATATTTCATGAAAGTTTTCTGCAAGGTTTCCAGCCAAGTTTTCAATAGCATGAAGTATTGCAAGAAACTTTTTATGAAAGGTTACTGCAAAGGTTTTGGAAGTATTCTGAAACGTCGTATTAGAACTTCCGATATCGAGAGGTAGGGCGACTTAATACAAGCGCTAAAGTGAAAGGCGTGCGAGAAGAGACACGCTCCATCCTTCTCACACTATCTGATTACATGAACTGGCAGCTAAGCTTTCGTTAAAGTGAGCATAATCGTACACGCTAAAACATTGGAAAAGCACGCACTTCGCCAATGCATTACGTCACGACACATAGGCTTATACATAGTCAAATGGGGAAGCCCCTTTGCGACTAACCACCTGGCCTTATGTATAGCATAGAATTGTCACTCTTACTTGCATGGGTAAGCGCGCTTAACTTAAAGCGCGCTCAGCAAAAAAAGCAAGCATCGCTTATACATGAACAATATATGTATATATATATATGTATATAGAAAAAAGCATTGAAAAAATAGCAGCATCTATAAAAAACGTAAATGATGGAGCCGAGGAAAAATTAGTAGTTAGGATCTTTAACAGTATAAGAGATCAGATCCTAAAGTTGGTAACAGAACAAGTAGAAACAGAAGGAGATTTGTATATTGCTCAAATTTCCTAAGCTAAACAGCACATTTCGAGAAAAACTTACAAAAGAAATCTTGAAAAATCGAATTTCTTAAAATAAAGAATGATGAATTACAAGAAATGTGCTTAAAAAATAGAAACGATGTAAGCTGAATTGAAATGGTCTTAACTGATCACTCAAAGGATTTAAAAAATTTATCTTTAGAGAGTCGGAAGCTCGAAAGATTAGAAAATAAGGGTGGAAACTTCCAAAGATACCTTAGAGCTCAAAGCGTAATAGACAGGTTAGGTTTGACGAAAACCGACACCTGAGGAGCTCAATGAGAAATAGATCTCCATCTTCTACGGGAGAATCTATTACAGCTGAAAATAAATGGAAGAAGACGACAGCAAACATAAGCTGGAACTCCAGGAAATCAAAAATAGTACCACCGAAATTCAGAGCAGAGAAATCTGAATCTCCAATGAAATATTTGGGGGACATGAAAAGGTACCTTGAATTGACAGAGGCTGATGGAACAGAGATACTGTACACACTATGAAACTCGTTAAAAAAAATGCTGCTGCATGGTGAGATATAATTAAAGTCAATAAACTCTTATGATGAATTTGAAAGAAAGTTCAAAGGAAGATTTATAAATGACGTCATGCAAGATGACATCAAAAAGAAGATAGAATCAGGATAATATTACCCAACAAGAAAACTCTCAAGGATTAAATACATAAAGAAACCTGATGAGTAAAGCCAAAATAACAGGATCACATTCTGAGATGGAATTTATCAGAAAATTGGCTAGCCATCACAATATGAACATAAAGTTTGCCGTAAGAGCTCAAAAAATAACAGAAATTAATGAATATCTAGATTTATTAGAAATGAAAGACTCTAAGCATCAAAAGGTTACCAGATGGCAACTAGAAGCCAGAGCACAATATACAGAACAAAAAATGTATAATAAATATGAAAACAATTAGCAGCATATAAATAAAAATGATCTTAAAAACTATAAAAGAGCCAATGATCAAAGAAATTATCCAATTAACTATGGTAAAAATCACAATAGAAATATTAACCAAAAATGGCCTGAAGAGAATATAAAAAATACCTCAGTATTGTAGAGGGCAGAAATGCTAAAAAATAAAAAGGCATTCAATAAAGATGCGATATTAGTGATTGAGCCTATGACCGATAAACAGCTGCAATTACAGGAAAACGAAGAGGAGTTACATCATGCTTCTCGGATATAGAAGGAAAAATAGATCGGCATGATGAAATTGAAAGTTTAATAGATTCGCTAAAAAAATTTCTCACAAACGAGAAGAATTCCAAAATAAAAAGTTGATTGTCCAGAGCTTGATATAAGATTAAGTAACGTAGAGATAAAAGCGTTAATAAATACAGGAAACCAAGTTATCTGCATTCCTTAGGCATTATTAAATGCAAATATAGAAAATCTAAAAGATTGTCTTATGCTAAAAATAGTTAGTAAAATAATAAGAGGGACTGTTAGTGAAAAATCAACTAGAATAAAGAAATAACTAACGATAGAAGCCAACATAAGAAATATGAAAAAATGTAATATTCTTAGTAATTCCAAGACTAAGTAGGGACTGTATACCGTGCATAGATGGCCAAACGGAATTCGGTTTTACAATAAATGTGTTGAACAAAGAAATAAGGTTTAAAGAAAATAATACCCTTCTTGAAATATAATAAATTGAGATGAGAGAAAAATAAAGTATCTCATTATAGGATTGAAACCATCAATAAAGACAAGAATGTAGGTTATGATCTAAAATTAAAAATAAATGGGGAAAGAATGAGTATAAGGTCAGAAAACTACAATCATAACTCCCTAGAAAATTTTGAAATTCCAAAAGAACAAAATGATCCCTATAAAATAAAAAATAACGAAATTGAATTAAATCGATTAAAGGATAATTTTATTGATTCGTATTAAAAAAAAACAGATATTATATGCATAGAATGAAGCTCGCGTAAGGATTTGTGTATTCGTCATCTTAACAATAAGAGTAACAATGCACAAAATCATACATCAAATTATAACAATCGGAGACTTGGCTTTCCTTCAATAAAAGTCAAGCATACCATCGTTATTACAAATGATCTAGGTTTTTAGCGATCATTAATTTTGTATGAATAAAAAGTATAATCTGCTTATTATTGATGAAATTCCCAGTACTTGTAGGATTCTTTCTTATTAAAATATAAGCTATTGTGGCTTTTTCATAGATTACCGCTCGGAAATCTTACAATACCAAACATAATACTGAGATATCCAGATCCCACAAAACTCTATTATCTAAGAACTGATGCAAGCGACTTAGTGATTGCTGCAGTGCTATCACAGTTCAATGATAACGGAGAAGAAATGTTCATTACATTTATTAGCCGTACTTTAAAATTAAATAAAATTTCTTTTTTGACCACAGAAGAGAGCTTTTAGTAATTGTATGGAGCCTAATAAAACTCGATACATATGTAAGAGGGGCAAAAATACACATAAAAACCGATCATAAAGCACTAGCTTTTGTATTTAAAAGCCGTTTTATAAGCACAAGAATCATGAGATGAATTTTAGCAATCCAAGATTTAGATATTGAGATAGAGTACGTCAAAGGGAAAGATAATATGATACCTGACCTACTATCTAAACACCCTGAGCTTTACTCTTAAAATCAAAAGGGTTAAGCAAAGAGATGATGAAAAATCTAAAAAGCATGATTGAGCTGCAAGAAGCAGACGAAAAAATAAAGAAAGTAAAAAATAAAATAAAGACAACAGAGGCTAAAAGAAATGAAATCTTTCCTTATAAAATTATAAATAAAATAGTTTATAAGAAAAATCATGAAGTCCTATTTAAAAGAAACAAATTATCAAACTCAGAATATAAGAATACATCGGAAATGATTTCTCTATTCAAAGTAAAAGTTCCTATACAATTAAAAAGAAAATAAGTGAAACCTCGTATTTATTGTTCGATACGACGGACCAATTAGAGAAAGGAAAATTTCAAGTATATGACTTAAAATCTTACAGGAGATAGAATTCCGCGAAACATAAACAAGATTCATCACACCAATGAACACACACAAACCAAACGAAAAAGAATATTAAGCTTGTATATATAGGCAATTACGAGAAGACAAAATTTTTAAAATTTCAATAACTTTTGACCGTGGACACAAGCCTCAAGGCACTTCGAATCAATCAAAGAAATTACAATCAATATATTTGGTCCATTCGTAAGAGCAAAGAGTCCATGAAAAGAAAAAAACAAGAAACCAAAAGCCGGCAGGGCATGTGACACCGAGTATGACAGGAAGTTAGGGTTCAATTCATGTACTGTGGGACAAGCAAAGAACCTACAAACAAAGGGCACTCAAATTATCTCAGAAAAAAACAGGAAGAAGAAAAAGCAAAGGAAAAAACCAGACAGGAGTTTGAAAAATTTTTCAAAAGCTGTGAAAAAAATGCTGCTAAGTGCTTTGTGTAATGCCTTGTCATAGAGCTCATTGATTTAGAGGAATTTGACTTTATTTTTTCAAATGTGATTTTAATATAAAACAATTTCTATTCAAGAAAAATTAAGGAGAAAAAGAACACAGTATGCCCATCACTATGAATATTATAATTGCTTTTTCAATTTCTCCAAACAATAATTTATAAAGGACTGGAAAAACCATCAGGTGAATAAAAATAATATATGGGGATATCCACACAACTTCTAATCCTAGTAACAGGTCATATTACAGCCGTTCCTGGGTTTATCGCGTGATGCACATTATTCAAACTAGGTTCAAATCTTTTGTGCTATCCTGTAACTCTATTTCTGATGCATTTTGTAAATTTGCCACAAACGGCCCAGCAGATAATTTTATAAAAAGTAAATTTACACATAAGATAAATTACGGTAATTTTTTATGTGTAAAAATGAATGTTTTATAGAATTATCTGCTAGGCCGTTTGTGGCACATTTAAAAAAATACATCAGAAATAGAGTTACAGGATAGCACAAAAGATTTGAACCTAGTTTGAATAATGTGCATCATGCGGTAAACCCAGGAACAGCTGTAATATGACCTGTTACTAGGATTAAAAGTTGTGTGGATATCCCCATATAACTTCTGAAATAAAAACTAAAAAAAAAGATAAAAAATAAGTAATGCTTAACACGCGCGAAAACTAAAAGAAAAAAAAAGACAATAAACTAAATTAAAAATAAAAATTGAAATTTATTTAGTTTTGAAACAAAAAAATTATATTATAAATAAAATTATATACAATAACAATTCAGATGAGGTTAGCTTCGCTATGGGGGTCAAAAGAAATTTTTATAGATTCAGAATTTACAAAAATTTCTTTTGGGGAGTTATGTAAAGTGCATAACTGCACCCCTTTTCTCATCGTGAAACAATCATAATTTATTGAAGTTATAAGTTTACTGGATTATCATTAATCTACTGGATCTATGATTATTAAATTTAAGATATTAGATTAACCATCAATCTGTATCCAATAATTAATTATGTGAGTTAGAATGAGAGTGGCAGAAGTTAAATACTTCTAATTTCGAGATTTTCGATGTTAAAGTTATAAGTCGATAAAAAAATCGAGTAAAATTTTTTAAAAATTATAGTGCATTAGATTGATTGATTATAACTTTTTTTCTTATAATTTAACCAAACGTGAAAGCATTGTTTCAATTTTTTTTATTATAATAAAAAACATTTCACCATTTGTGACTTATGCTATTTGATTTAAATTAGAAGTTTCAAAGTTGTAAGTGTTCTTGACTTATACCATTATCATTTTTAATAATGAAAACAAAGGAATTCAATTGTTGATTTCTAATTATATTTTTTATTCAAACAAATATTATTTGACAAATGTTCTTAATAATTAACATCAATCGATTAACTATATTAAAATAACACAATTTTACTATAACACAGTAATAACACAAAAATTTTATTCCATATCAGATTAATTAGGAATAAAGGTACTATGATT
The DNA here is from genome assembly GCA_017163975.1 of Anastatus disparis. Lineage (NCBI taxonomy): Eukaryota > Metazoa > Arthropoda > Insecta > Hymenoptera > Eupelmidae > Anastatus > Anastatus disparis. The sequence goes on along the minus strand of JAFFSR010000349.1, from coordinate 1,282,988 downwards.
ATTTTTACAAGTAATAAGATTTAAAAAGAATTATGATGTACCGTGGAATGAATTATAATTTTCGGGAATCCTTTGTCTTTTTCTAGCTTTTTTAACAATTTGTCGTTTTTTTAAAACCATTATTCGCTTTATTACTTTGTGATTCTGAATCTCTACTTAGAATATAATCAGAGCTATTATCGAACAAAATAATTCATTTAAATAATCATGTCATTTGGAAATACTTTAAACTTACTGCTTTATATCAAACACAACGAGTAACTGTGACTGAATTGATTACTACTAACCGTACTATACATAACAATCTTATTTATGAATATAAACACGTCTGTGTCGTCCAGGAATGCGGAACAGCATATTTATTTTATGTGTCCTTTATTAAAGATTATGAAATAATGTATACGAAAACTTAAAATTTATTTAGAACAGCTTCAAACAATGAATGTGATTTAACATTAAAATTCCATTAACCTTTAGACTGCCGGGATTTTAGGTAGCGTATAGTCCATAGAAAACCGGTAAAAAAGATATCTTATGTCATTGATTGATCATAGGGAAAGTGTCGATCAGAGGGTGCGCCAATATATTGGCGTTGCGGCCGTTTGAAGGTTAAACTGTTACTTATACCATTTTCATAATTAACCTCTTTACATTTCAGTCAAGTGCCATTCTTAGAGTGCTCATAATATTGAAAAAAAAATACAAAAAAGACACTTTATTTCCGAAAATAAGTTGTTTTAATGCCAAAAAAACAAAATTTATCACTAACTGCATTCTTTTTGAAAATATGACTTATGCCACTCTTATTCTCACCCGCACAGTTAATACTTTATTAATTATTAATTCAACTAATTGTTAAATAATAATTGATTAGACACAAAAAACAAAGCAATTAACTATAAAGGGATGCAGTGCACTAGCACACCTACACACACACCCACAAATAAACTCACAAATAAACAAAGCATAAACTCCTGCCTAAATCGAACACAGCAATAACATCGTGAGAGAATAGTAATATGTTAAATAAAAAAGATACCCTCTCTTTCTTATAACAGGACGACGTACTCGAAAAAGAAATGAAAGGAAGAGAGAAGGAAAAAAGATTGAAAAAAAGAAAAAAAGAGAGGAAAATATAAAGTATTCATATGTATGTAAACAATGTGCGCAACGGTGAATTGCGGTGGGAGTCACTTTTTTGAGAGAGCTGAGAGCGTAGAGATGAAGGAAAGTTCAGTACGGTCTGTAGGTTTGATTAAGCCAGACCTATCGCTCTCTCGCTCTCAAGACTAAGTGCTAATCCGCACAACTGAAGCGAAGTGACTAAGTTGCCAATAGCTGTGTAGACTAATGCATTACCAGTTATTGTCAACAATGAATGACTCTTTAAAGAATATAGAGAGCGTCTTTTTTATGATAAATCTGTCTTATCATTTATGAACCTTCTCTTTCTATATAATATTGGCATTTGGTCTCATATTAGGTTTGACTCACATAAAATTTAATTCAGATAAAATCATAGAGAGCAAAAAAGAACCTTTTACAATTTACTGTTACTATTTCCATAACCTAAGTTGTAACATTATTAATGTTGCTTTCAGCATTAACCTGATTGATATTATTTACTGGTAGTACAGTAGATTTATTTGCTGAGGTTGTATCAACCTGAGCCAGTCGACCCCTGAGTTCGTGTAACTTAGCCTGTGATTTTTTTTTGTATTCATTATAATTTTTTCTGTACACTTTTGCATCTTCCTGACTCTGAGTATACGCTTTTGCCTTATCTTGTAAAACCGTTAATTCTTTTTTATTGATTTTAATTATTTCTGGATTCTTCTCTTTTGATCTAATATTAACTTGTGTTCTGGTGAGAATTGGGGTTTTGCCTTTATTTGGAATAGATTTATTTTTTATATTTAAAATACCTGCTATATTGATTAACTAAGACCTGAACTTGTAATTCTGAGCTATTTATCCACGGTTGCTTAATTATTTTTAACGTTTCGAACGTTCACTTTTACAACGCAAACAATTTACAAAAATATATTTTCTTAGAAGCGCACACAGGTACACTCACAATCGCTTTAGCTAATCTCTTTCACACATTATTTTTAACATGCATGGCAGAACTCTTCACTCTTAGCACAACACGGACGCGGAGGTTATGCGTGACGGTATTAACAGCGTTGGTGACCATACTCGAATATTTGTTACCTTTAATTAATTTTACTTTTTTTACAATAGATGTTAAATGTAATCGTCCAGCGATACTCTTTTCACCATTCCCACGCCTAGAGCCACAAGAAAATTTTGAAAAACTTAAATCATAAAGGTTAGGGTAAACAACTCGGTTTTTCAAGGTTTTCTTAAAAACAAAGCAATAAAATTTATTCTTTCGTATCATAGGAAATTTTGCTTTTTTATACGAGGTGCGGTTTCCTTTTTATTTTTTTCCGAAGTTACTAGTTTTTGCAAAAAATTAATTCTTCGATTAAAAAAGGACAAAGATACGTGACCTCTAATGTGTTTAACTTTTATGTAATTATATCCGACTTCAGCTAATTTTTAGCTAATGTTTAGCTAACTTATATAAATGGATAATATACATATATAGAACATCTTGTCAAAATCACGGCAATATATATATATATATATATATATATATATATATATATATATATGGGACGTTTCACGTCAACTCACCTAACGAAAAAATAGAATTTGTCGAATATCTGTAAAAATGTTTTATTTGATACCCAAAATATACAAAAAAATTTTAGAGGTCCAGGTCAAAGGGGTCAGGATTTAAACGTGATGGAATTTTTCGAATTTTCCAAATTTTTTGTTAAATAAATATTTTAATGAATTTTTTCCTCAAAAACTATCAATTTTTCGAGAATAATAAATATTTTAATGAATTTTTTCCTCAAAAACTATCAATTTTTCGTTAAAACTTAATAGGATACTTTTTCTTGGAAATTAGATGTAGAATTCACCTGAATTTTCGCAAATTATAATATACTGATTTTTATGCTTACTTGATCGATTTAAACATACTATTTCGTATATCTAAAAATCGAGCAGGTTAAATTGGCTTTTTAATGTCTTATTTTTTTCGTTTTTTTATGAGAAAAAAATATACGAAGCCTCCAGTTGGCAGCCTTCTCAAAGTTACTTAATTGTGCAAAAAAGTCTGAATAAATCGTTATTTTGGATCAATGATGAGATTCGTGATTTTTTTTTCTGAAAAAGTATTGATTTTTGGGACAAACGTATAAAAATGGTTTTTATTGGAAATTGTATGTAAAATGTATGAAAATTTTTGTAAACCATTATTTGCTAAACATCACAAATTATAAATGAAATTTTAAAATTTTAAAATTTATTTTTTGTTAAATTTTTAGTATATATGGTTCATAATGTCTTAAATTACAATTTGTAAAAATATGTTTATATTCTACACATGATTTCCAATAAAGAACATTTTCATACATTTGTCCCAAAAATCATTACTTTTTCAGAAAAAAAATCACGAATCTCTTCATTGATCCAAAATAACGATTTTTTCAGACATTTTTGCACAATTAAGTAACTTTGAGAAGGCTGCCCAACTGGAGGCTTCGTATATTTTTTCTTCATAAAAAAAAAAAAATAAGACTTTAAAAAGCCAATTTAACCTGCTCGATTTTTAGACATACTAAATAGTATGTTTAAATCGATCAAGTAAGCATAAAAATCAGTATATTATAATTTGTAAAAATTCAGGTGAATTCTACATCTAATTTCCAAGAAAAAGTATTCTATTAAGTTTTAACGAAAAATTGATAGTTTTTGAGGAAAAAATTCATTAAAATATTTATTTAGCAAAAAATTTGGGAAATTCGAAACATTCCATCACGTTTAAATCCTGACCCCTTTGACCTGGACCTCTAAAATTTTTTTTGTATATTTTGGGTATCAAATAAAACATTTTCACAGATTTTCGACGAATTCTATTTTTTTGTTAGGTGAGTTGACGTGAAACGTCCCATATATATATATATATATATATGTATATCGCCCATTCTCTGTCAAATCGAGAAACGAAAAATTTTTTTTGCTAAAAGTTGGTTAAATGGTTCTTTTCCATATTATGAACTATTCAAAATTCTTTCAGATTCCTTTAGTACATATTTTTAGAGCGACAAAGCTTCAAAGTTCGACAAAAACCATATTTTCGACATTTTTGAATAATTTTAAGCTTAAATTACTGAGTTGAGTTGCGTTTTAGGAATTTATAACTGAAAAACTTTTTTCATTAAAATATTCTAAATTTTAAGAAAAAATTTATTGAAAAGTGCTAATTCAGCCATTCGCCGAGCTAAAGTCATTTAAAGCATTGAAATACCACTTTTCAAGGTTTTGAACCATAATCCCATGTCCAAGAAAATCATCGAAGTCGATAATATATGTATAAACATATATTATCTATATGTTATATAAATATAGCCTATAAATTTCAGAGTGGTACAAAACAGCGATCCCATTTAAAAATTTTAAATGTAATTTTTAGCTATATTTACTCAATTCAACGTTAACTTGTTCTCATCAGTTTCAGATGTCCCTTCGCAAGCATTCGTAGAAATAGTTGTATACTTCACAAACATTAAAATATTTGTGAAGTATACAACTATTTCTACCATTACTTTTCTACTATTACAAACCTTGAGATTTTTTTAACAAATCATGTGCCACCGTAGCACATGAAAAATATACTAAAATACTGAATTTAAAAAAATTTTTGTTTATTTCATAGTTCAAGGTTATATAATACTGCTAATATTTCCAATAACACAAGGTGACAGGTAACTATATGCAAAATTCTTTTGTTATAAGATTCAGAATGGATTTTTTTTGTAAGAAAAAAATTGATTGTCATTGAATTTCTTGAAAATTATGATTAGTAACTAAAATATTCTTTGTTTATTTGACTGAAAAGATTTGGAAAATTAATTTTGGTTTATTTCTTTCATAATTTAAACACAATCTATCTCAAGATACAATAACACTTTAAAGAATAATTAATTTAATTTTTATTCAAGAAACAATTTTACATATTGAATAATGTTAACAGTCCAAGAGATAATAAGACACGATCCACTTTGTACTGATAATTCATCACATTTGCTATTTTATTTTCACAGTAAAAGTAACTCAAATTTATAACTAACCAATATCTTAATTTTATTTTTTATGCACTGAATACAAGATTTATATGCCTATACCTTTTTCTTAGATGTATCAGTTACAAGATAAAGAACTGAAAATGCACTTCTACTTATATGTTAAAACTTTTTGTGTTAATTCATGAGAATATTGCTAATTATTATTCAATATATAATTTCTAATTCTATATAAAAAATATGGTTCTTGCCGAACTTTGAAGCTTTGTAGCTCTAAAAAGATATACTAAAAGAATCAAAAAATTTTTGAGTGATTCATAACATGGAAAAGAACCATTTTATCAACTTTTAGCGGAAAAATATTTTTCGTACTTCGATTTGACAGAAAATGGGCGATATATATATATATATTAGCTGAATTGAGCTAGAACATTTGATTTTCTGCTAAAATTTATAATAAATTAGCTAATTGTATTATACTTTAGCTTAATTTTGCTAAAATTCAGCTAAAATTTACAATAAATCAGCTTAAAGTATCATTTTTCCAGCTTAAGAGCTGGTCGTATATCTCTATCCTTTTCTAACGAAAAAAAATCATTTTTCTGCAAAACCTAATAATTTTGTCAAAAAATAAGAAGAGAGCCCCATCTGGTATAATAAAAAGCAACATTTTCTTTTATGAGGAAAAACGATTTTTATCACTTTGTTTTTAAGAAAACTTTGAAAAACTGTACTGTCCATCCTAACCTTTATTAAGTTTTTCAAAGTTTTCTTCAAAACGAATCGATAAAAATAATTTTTCCTCATTAAAGAAAATATTGCTTTTTATGATACAAGATGAGGCTATCTCCTTATTTTTTGCTACAATTATTAGTTTTTACAAAAAAATTAATTCTTTGATTAGAAAATGACAGATGTATAAGACCTGTTCTTAATTTAGCTGAAAGTATGAGAATTTCTTAATAATGGGGTGTGATCGTAGGGGGTTCAAGAGCCTGACAGCGGTAGCGGCAGCGTCAGCCGCGAAAATCTTTTATAATAAAGATAGAGGTAGATATTGCAACCCGAAATTCTCAATAACTAATAAATGAATTTATTCAAAAATTCATTTGAATAATCTTCATGGTATATATTACAGCTAATGTATTTCTTTCTCTGAAATTTCTTAATAAAATGAAAATAGAGACAATATAATGTCACGGTATTCTACCGTGTTCGAATCTCGCGCGCTGCTGTAATTAATTTAACTCGGGGCGCTGTCACGAGCGCCGTCATATACTAGTGTTATAAGGCGTCAATCGACGCGCACGAGAAGGAAGAGAAGCCGCGGCGCTTCAGACTTGATTCAACGGCCTACAAGCGCGCAACTTAATCTAATTTCTCGATTTTATTCGAATCTCTCTCGATTAATTCGCTGGTGTAGTGCTGTTCATAATTTGGTGTGAGAAAAGGGAAAAGGAGATCTCCAGTCGAAAATCGCACGTGCATCGTATCCAGGCTGCGTTCAACCTGTCTTGGCTGTCCACGAGGAGTCGCAGCGACCGGGAAATTGTTTCTACCGTTGGGCTGGATACACGAGCCACAGCGTTCAGGCGAGATATATACCGTCTCTGGTGGTCAACGTCGGTCGTCTTTTGCTACACGAGATAAGAGGCCTCTTCGCGATATCGTAAGTTATTATTAAGGTTTTGTTAACCAGAAGTTTCTTACCTCAAGAAACTTCTGGCGTTGTAACAACTGTCGTGCGTTCGAGCGTACGTTGTATCTTAGCTCGCGTCGCGTCCCTCCCTATTGCTATCTCTTTCTAGAGAATATTTCTCCGTTTGATTTAAACACTTTTGTATTGCTTTATTTTATATATTAATTTATTCGCGTTCATTTATTATTTTTGTATCTTTACTTCATTGTTTTCAATAAATATATTTTAATCATAAAATATTATTTTGTCTGATATAAGTGCACGCTATAAAAAGCCTATCCCGTTGCTTACCCCGACGCCTCCGCGGTCCTTATTTATTTTATCAAAAGGTATATATATTTTCTAATAAATTTAACTGAGAAGGTTAAATTTCATATCAAATAAGGAGAACTGTGCTAGCGGCATCGCGTCTCTCGATCAGGTAAGAGAGAGAGAGAGAGAGAGACGCGCAGCAACGAGCTGACGGAAAAATACTCCGTCGCATATCAATCTAATATACTAACTAGCTTTGCCGTAGTTGTTGCTAGTTTACCATACTTGAGATAAATTCTAGCAGCTCCGTGTTTTAATAAAACTATTTAGTCTTTATAAAAAGAAAATTGGAATTAATAAAAATCTAATTTCTTTTGTAACGCGTAGTAAATTACCGTTACAATAAATGAGTACAGGTGTAGTGTCCATTTTACATATTCTTAAGCTTTGTTGCATTGAAATAGTTTATAAAAAGCCGACTTTTTTTGTCAAGAATCAGTATTTCTACCTGTAATTGTTATGGAAAATTAAATTTGCTTAGGGAAATCTTAAAACCATCACTAACGTTTTGATTTTTTGATCCTTAATGATTCGATAATAAATTAGGTTGTTCATTGCAATTCATCTTTTTTAGAAACATTCGACTGGATTTGCTGTCGAAAGCTTATTTATGCACATTTCTCAATAAATTTTTGAACAAATATGTTACTTTGTAATTATATAATTTTGCTATATACTTTTTACGAAACTGCATTTTCATTAATTAGGTAGTATAAAAAAATTACTTTAAATTTTCTTTATATACCTTAGTAGGATATATCTCTTAAAATTGAAAATAATTGAATGATTTAACAATCTTTTAAATGAATCGTCTATTTCATTACAAAAAATAATAAAACCATTTATATTTGAATGTTTTAGTTTTTAACACGTTTACATTTAATGGATTATTCTTTATTGCTTGGAGTACATGATTGCATACGTGCTGAACAAGAGAATAAAGAGCGTATAGAAAAAGATGAATCCGATGACAATCATGAAGATGAAGAGGACAGTGAATCTGGAAGTGGTCTAGAAGGGAGAGGACCTGTTGCTGAGTAAGTCTAATATATTTAAAATCTTATTAACTTTTGATTTTTTGTTAATCAAGTATTCTTGTTTCAATTATCACTAATACACGAAAATAAAATAGATGCAGAGTAGGATAAGTTAGCTGCAATCTACATGATGAGATCAAACTAGATCACCTTCAATCTACATATCTAATATGTATATAAAAATATATAAGTATATGAACTTTATGTGAAAATTATTATCGAATTGATTAAAATATAACAAAGAAATATAAGGTTCAAATATAAAAGTTTGTATTCATAAGTGATTACGCTACACTTAATAAGATGATACAGAAAGAAAATAATGCATAAACGATATGCTATGGGAGCTCATTCAAAATACTTTAATAACTTTGTGGCCTGACTATTCAACTAACTGGCTAATTTGCTATATTATATTTGCTTTTGTCATATATTTTTTTGGTATTAAATCTATAGGGCGTAAATACAATTTTTTTCTTGCCTTTCTCAATAAAGGAATATAGTCTAGAATTTTCATTCTTTGTAAATTAATATAAATACTATATATTTGTATGGATATTCGTAAGTGGAATCGATAAGTATGAATAATTTCATGTCAATGATCTTATTGAACACACTTTACTCGAGTGAGCAGTTATGCGACTGTCACTTAATAGAGCCTGGGATCAAATTCTAGCTTCAAATTTAGGAAGAATTTTAATTTCAAATCTTTTTTTTTGGCATGACCACTCAAGAAGTGCTTTATACTTTTATCATGCTAAAAAGGGGATCCTCTCTATTTCTCTACGAGTTTTTGCTATATTGATATAAAACAAAATAGGTTGTATTTCTTACATCAAAAACTCAAATAGGTATTTTTTGTTTTTTAAAATTTGTCTTAAGAGGCGGTCGGGACTATTTGCCGCATGGGAACGCTGCGGTCAGGTGAGAGAAAAATGTAAAATAATTTTTACTCAGCGGATTTCGCGCGTCGGCGCTCGTTGGGATCAGACGTGTTTACGTTTCGCTCCGATACCAGTACTTATATAAGTATATTTAAAGTGCTTCGGGCTTCGGCCCTGTCATCGTGTGTGTTATAGTGTTTAGGAGGTTGCTCTGTGCAGCTTTTTGCACGGAGTAAAGTAGTGAATAATGACGAGTGCAGCCGCTGGTCATTTTCCAATGGAGACAGTTCTAGATAATAGAACGGCGTCTCAACAAAGTGAAATAGTGCAGTGTCAAGAAGTGCTTTTAGATAATGGAAGCCCATCACAATTTACAGATATTCCTATATTTTATGTTAAGAATTTTGATAACTCATCGTACTCTTCAGTTACTCAAACAGAAAAAGTCGCATAAAGAGATCAAGGCCTTGTTATGATGTGTGTGGGTGATTTAACGCTGACTGATTATGCATGTGCAATCGGAGATATTATAAAACCGGAAAACATATTATACGCGACAAAATCTTCAAAACGCCGAGTAACATTATATTTATCTAATAAAAGTTTAGTTGAAAGTTTAACTGATCAATTTGATTTCCTGGTTATTAAAAAACAACAATGTTTACATTAGACCGCTTGTATCTAACTTTAAACGCGTAATTCTATCCAATGTTTCACCTTCTGTATCGAACAAAACATTTAAAGATATATTCGACCAGCTCAAAATCAAAAGAAATTCCAATGTAATTCATTTGAAGGCCAGTATAGACAAGGAAGGCTATAACCACATACTAAGTTCAAGAAGGCAAGTCTACGTGAAATATGACGATATAGCAAGAATTCCTCTAATTTTTAAAATTAATTCTGACGAAATCGACTACTTCATATATACTACGACAGATGCTATGAAATGCTTTGTTTGTAAATTGGAGGGACATGTTGCCAAAAACTGCCCTAATAACGGAACATCATCTCAAGTTAATAATAATGACAATATAACAACAACAACAAACAGTAGTGGAAAATTAACACAATCATCCTCCGATATATCACAGTACCCTATCATCAATGAAACTCCTCATGAAACTAATTTTAAGAGACCACTGTCTATAAACAGCAGTGAGGATCGAAATAGGAGCAATGACTCAATAATAAGTGAGGCCCCAACAAAAAACACGTCATCATCGACTATTATTTATCACAAAACTCATAAAATTAGTAGGAAAAAGAGTAAAATAGAAATACCTTACGAAGAAGTAATGGCAAAAATCGATAAAGCATTAAGACCAGGTGAAAGCATTTTTCCAGAAGGTACATTCTCGTTCAGCTTTAACAATTTTGTAGAATTTGTTAAAGCGTCGCATAAAAATCCTAAGGTCAAAGATGAGGCAACAAAGCTGTCACCCAACCTGGCAGAAATTTCAGATTGCATCACAAAGATATATGAAAAAGTCAAGGAAAAAACAATTAAATCGAAACTTATTAGACTAAGGAAAAAGCTTATGATAACCAGCGCTTCAACGGAAAGCCTAAACAAGGACAACGAGAGCGCAAGCAATCAAGAATTTAGTGACTCAGACAGTGAAGTGTAAACAAAAGTATTCATTTAACATCATACACAATGGAATACGATGAATTGAAAATTATATATTGAAACGCAAGAAGCATCGTCAAAAAAAGACAAGAAGAACTTGAAATAGAAGAGATTCTTCGCACTACAGACATTTTCATTTTCATAGAATCGTGGCTTAACGTCAATATAAAAACTTTTGAATTCTCTGGTTTCAAAACGTTTAGAATAGACAGAGCATACTCATGCGGAGGTGGTATCCTAATCTTAATAAAAAACTCTATTCCATACACGCAAATAAAAAATATTCAATCTCCTGACCAATCTGTCGAATTAGCTGGAATACAAATTCAATCCTCACCTTGCTTTAATCTTTACGTATGCTATCGTTCTCCAGGTAAGCTCACGCAAGAACAATGGGAAAAAATTTTTTCTAACATCGACTTGAATTTAAACAATCTTTTTGTGGGCGATTTTAATGCCCATAACGCATTTTGGAATTGTAATAAAACAGATCAAAACGGTATTTATTTACAAAATTGTATAGACAAGCATAAGTTAGTTATTCACAACTCGGATTCTCTTTCTCACACTGACAGTACATCTCAATCCAACATAGACCTCATTCTTTCATCTAACAATTTTGCTGATAGAGTTAACACCCATATGCATGATATTACCTGGGGCTCGGATCACTTTCCGTTTTTTATAAATGTCAACTCCAAAAAAAGTATTATATAGAAAAAAAAAACGTATAAATTAAGATCTAAAAGAACAGATTGGTCAATTTTTAACGATAACCTAGAAAGTGAATATCCCTATCTGCTATCTCATGATTCCGAAAATCTTTCAGTTACCGATAAATATTACAAATTTGTGAACATTATAACTGATTCTGTTATTAAAAGTACTCTGAAAAAAAAGAAATAAATACTAAAATGTTTCGAAACCCCGCTTCATGGTGGGATGTAGAATGTAACGTAATTAAAAATCGTCGAAAAAAAGCGTTTCAGAAATGGAATCAAACGAAATCTCTCGAAGATTTGATAGAATATAAAAGACTCTCAGCGATTGCGAAAAACACATATAAAACGAAAAAGAAAAACCACTTTATTAACTTCGCGCAAACAATAAACTTACAGACAGACAGCTCTTATGTATGGAATAAATGCAAAATTTTAAAGAATAAATGGGTTAACGTTAGGCCTCAGCATAACTCAGAGAATTTGCAGATGGACAATAAAATCCAAACCTCTAATAAGATATGTCCCCCTTAGGTTCCTAATAATCCTGATTACATACCCAAATGCCAAACTAACGAATTTTTAGAAGATCCTTTTAACTTTTTGGAATTTAACGTTGCTTTAGAAACAAGAAATTCTAACTCGTCACCGGGAATAGACGGAATTGATTTCATGATTATACAAAAATTATCTCTTAAATACAAACTGTTGTTGCTGGATATATTTAATGACATGTACAAGCACAGTAATTTTCCAGAAAGTTGGAATGACTCTTATATACACCTTATTAGCAAACCTGATTGTAAGTCTTTTCGTCCAATAGCTCTCACATCCGCTTTCTGCAAATTGTTTGAAACATTAATCAAAAATAAATTTCAATGGTGGGTTGAATTTAACAAAATTATACCCAATAACCAAGCTGGCTTTAGAAAAGGACACAGCTGTACAGATAACGTTTTTAAATTAGCTATGGATATTAATGATGCTTTCATTAAAAGAAAACACATGTATCGTTTATTCCTAGACGTTAAAGGAGCGTATGATAACGTTAACCCAGATATTCTAATCGACAAGCTGGCCAACATAGGTTGTTTCTACAAACTGGTTAAATTTATTAAATTTCTTACATATAAAAGAACTGTATATAGTGGAGATGTCGACGAACATAGAGTAACATATAAAGGAGTTCCTCAGGGGGGAGTATTGTCTCCGCTTTTATATTTAATATACACTTTGAATATTGATATTGATCTTCCTAAAACGGTAAACATTTCCCAATTTGCTGATGACATAGAAATTCACGGTAAAAACCCAAACACTCTGCAGAAAGCAGTTAATATAATTCAAACAAGACTAGCAAATTTAAAAAATAAACTAGAAAGTATTCAAAACTCGGCAATTAGATCCGCATTAAGTTTCAGAATCACGACTCCTCTTACAATCCTTATAGCGGAATCAAAGATTCCGTCTATTCATGAAAGAGTTAAATTCCTTTGCTATAACTACCTATCAAAAATACTCAGTAATAAAAGTATTCCTATCAGCGAAGCCGTCACTTATTATCAAAAAAATATCAAAAAATTCAATAAATATAAGCGCAAAAAATTATTTGTTGAATGCATTGAATTTGTTATAAAATTTACCCCCAGATTATACTCTAATGACACGTTTGATTTATTCTCATGTAAATACGAAAATGGTATGGCATCAATACCAGCAAATACAAACTTAGGAAAAAGCCTAAAAAATTACAATAATAAAAATGAACTATTTAAAAACATGGGAAATAAAAAGGTTAACTTAATATTTACCGACGGTAGTAAAACAGAAAATTCGTACTCAGTGGGTTCTGCCTATGTGATACCATACAGTAACTTCACCTTCTCGAAAAGCTAAGACTCGATGTGTTCAATTTTCACGGCCGAATGCTCTGCTCTCAATGACGCACTAGGCTATGCCTTACAACACCCTAAAGCATGTAACAAAATCTTTTCAGATTCGTACAGTGCTATTCAGAGCCTGAATAATCCGTCTCTCAGTATTAAAACTAATCAATACATTTTTAAAGCCAAAGAAAAATTCTTAGAGTTTAATAAACATAAAGGAGACTCAGGTTCGGTCGAGCTATATTGGATACCATCTCACAGTGGGATAGTAGGCAACGATCTGGCGGACTTAGCTGCTAAGGAAGCGTGTAGGTCGGAAGTCTGTGACTCATCTAAGGTTCCATTTTCCGACATGCGCGCTTTCTTCAAAAAGAATATGATTAAAAATACTAGAACTTACATTAACGAAAATAAAGATACCAAAGGGGTTAAATATTTTGAAAATTACTATCGTGTTAGTTCTAAACCTTGGTTTTTCAATAAAAATATATCTCGCGATCTGACTGTCACAATTTATCGACTGAGAGCGGATCATCATAGCCTGAATGCCTTCTTAGCTAAAGTCAATATAATTGTAAATCCTGAGTGCCCTTGTACAAGTGCATCCCAGGACATTAATCACATCATATGGCAGTGCCTACTATACGAAGAGCATAGAAACACTCTTATTAAGAAACTAATTGAAATTGGTTTAGCACTTCCTCTGAAAGTGGAAACTCTACTCTCAGAACCGGATTTACGCGCCATGGAAATTATTCTATTGTTTTTAAAAAAATGTAACTTGCGCATATAACTGTTATAAAATACTTATGTAAACATTTATTTGCTAATCCCACTGTAAGGCAAATAAATCAATAAGATTTAATGCTTAATAAAAAAAAAAAAAATTTTACTCAGCGATTTACAATTTACTGAAATAATAATATACCTTTAATGTTGTCAATAACTCTAGCCATATATATGTAGAATAATTATTGATGCTAATATTGTTTGAAAAGTCTAAAATATTGTTGTAAAGCGAAAAATACAGTGCGAGATAGAGCCGGCGTGAGCATGTGTATTCATTATTCTTTAGAGTTGCTTTCTCTGTCGCACTAAAGAAAAATACACATGTTTACATCGGCTCTATTACGCGCAGCATTTTTCGCTTTACAAAAATATTTTAGACTTTTCAAAGAAGATTAGCATCGATAATTATTCTACATGTATATGGCAAGAGTTATTGACAACGTTAGAAGTATATTATTGTCTTATTAAATTGTAAATCCGTGTATAAAAAATATTTTATATTCTTTTCTCACCTGCAGCGCCACCAAGCGGCAAATGGTTCCGATCGCCTCTTAATCGCCGAATCACGAAAAACGCATGTTTTTCGTGGTTTGTTGGTATAAAAATCGTAATAACATGAAAAAAAACAATTTTCGGAAAAAATTTTATGTACTAAACTTATAGACTTTTCTAAAATACAACTTTCTTCTATTATAAAATATTTGCATTTGATGAGTATTTTTCAAGTTAGGTACGCTTTACGATTGATAAAAAGGCTTTTTAGACTTGATATCTACAGAAATGATTTTTAAAAAAAATTTTCAGCATAAAAATGTATAATACATTATTACAAAACTTTTTTATTCAAAACACTTTTTGCTAAAAAAATTTTTCGTATAGTATGATGCAAAAAAATTAATTTTTTTACGCTTTTTCAGCATTTTTTTGCAATAAATAAAAAACAGCTACTTAGAATTAAAAACATTTTGCATAAAAGTTATTTATATTATTGAAATATAACTTTTTTATTTTAATAGTTTTAGTCTAAAATAAGTTCTTTTTTCAAATAACTGTATACAAATGTTTAGAATAATTATTATTGACATTGGTTTAAAAAAATAATCTTCTACAGAACTTTTTTACAAAAAAATGTATAATGAAGTATTATGAAACTTTGTTAAATGTTATTATTGTTTTAATATTGCTTATAAAACGATTTTACACGTTTTTGTAAGACAATTTAATAAAGCTCATAGACTACAGAAGAAAGCGAAAATATTGATGATCTACTCAATCGACTATATTTACATGGCATAAACATACGTACTATGACCACTATTTACTTCTAGCTATAGTGATATAATTTTTTTTAACGAGTATAAGAATTTTTAAAATCACACCACCTTAACTCTTAAAAGCTACTCTAAAGCCCTAAAACAATATCAGTGAACTGCAGCATCACGGGAGACAAGTTGAAAGAATAATAATAAATAACTAATCCAGACATCCTTACTGTTCTTGCAATTTAATATTCTTGATTTCAGATTCTTGGTACTTAATATAATCATGTTTTTTTTTCGTTGTAATATTGTGTACAACTTTTTTTTGACAAACCTATAAAATTGAGCAAGTAATTAGTAAATATAATACATAAAAATGAAATGATATACAACTAGAGACTCCTAGCTAGTACAAGTAAATTTAACATTAGCATGAACTGATTAGGTAATCATAAATTTGATAAAAGATCTGGCCAAAAACTTACAGTAAAACCACTTCTCGTAGAGCATAATGCATAGACACGTCTTCTCCTAGAATGCCAGAGGGTATCATTACTCAAGTTGGATAGTAGGATGGTACCAAAAGAATTTGTATTTAAATAATAACCATTTCTCTTCTGCATAAAAGAAAAATAATGTTAAAATATATATTTACTATATAAATATATATCTGATATATATGTTATAAACATCATTTATGAAATTTGATAATTGTTCATGAATACTTATAAATAAAAAACTTTTGCTAAAATTAACAAGTAGTCGAACGAATTCGAAAATTAAATTATTATAATATAAGGTTAGATTACATATACTTATTATTTACTACAATTTTAAGTATGAAAAGAGAGTGTTTTTTTTCGTTTTATAGATAAAACTATATTATTTTTAAAAAAATTTTCAACAAACAAAAATGATAAAGATATTTCTCTTTATGATAGATGTTATTTTCACAAATTCATTATTGCAGTACCTAGTAATTGAATTTTATTCTAGATAATCATACTTCTTGTTAAAGTCTAATTTTCGAAGATCTGCCACATGGTTTATTGATCAAAATAGGCAAAGGTTTTTTTACGGCTCACACATACCAGACTTTTTTTTTATCTTCTCTATATAAGTAACATTGTTCAATAAGATTTTTCATGGAAACCTGTACCCACTCTTGTAACTGAAAATGAGTAGTAGCAACAAGTATATCAAACATTCTTTTGGCAAGACTACCATTCTTTTAAATTTAAAAGTAATAGCAATCAATCCTAAATATGTTGACAAAGATATCTCTTGATACAAAATTTCTTTACTGTTTTTAGCTTCTGACAATACTTTTGAATCAGCGTGTAGACGTGGTGATCATTTATCAACTATAAGAGTATTTTAATCAGAACCTCAAAGTATTATATTGATCTTGTCTGTCACCTGCATAGATCTTTGACACTGCTAGATGTAAATTCTCTCTTGAAATAAGAGTAAATTAATAAAATTATTATAAAATGATATTCGAAGATTCAGCAAGGTATGAACAATCCTTTATACCTGGCACAGAACAGAAATTCAATCTACATAAATTTGATTTATTACCATGGTGGACTTAAGTTTATAAATTTTGACTATTTCTCCGCTATATAAAAGAAAAATAATGTCATAAAAATATATTGACTATATAAATATATATCAGAAATTTCAAGTTATATAAAATATGTAGAGATATAAGTAGTATATAGTTAGATATGGGGAGTCATAACAATGACTTGACCATACCTACCATTCTCATCATTTGTTTACAATAACAAGCCATTAAGATAACGATTTATTTACATAAACAAACCATTAAAATAACGATTTATTTATATAAACAAACAATTAAGTTAACGACTTATTTATGTAAATAAACAATTAAGATAACAACAAGTTATTATTTTAATTGTTTGTTTGCGATGTGAGAATTTAGTTATATTTAAATTTCAATAATTAATTTATCGAATAAGTTAATATAACCTTGCCCGTCCCCGCATGCAAAGTTCGGCCTGTCGAAAAGAAAGAATCTTAAATTTATTAAGAGCGCCAGACAGGCCACCGGCTTACTCGTCGGCAGCATGAATCTCGGGCTGTCTTGGCTGGGAGGTGGGCGACCTCTGGTGTCAAATTTTATTAGTTGAAGTTGGGAGAGGTATTACACAAAAAAAAATTTTATATTATTACTTGTTCAATTTATAACACTTAACTCACTTTATTCAACGAAAAAAAAATTATATATATCAGAAAAAAATAACTTTAAACTTATTATCGCTCGGTCTATAATCTTTAATTTATTTTTCTATTAAATCTACGACTCGCGCACACTCATCACCCATACATCCCGGTCAATGCAAAATTATAAATTTTCTTAATTCACTTTTATTGAAATAATATTAATGTTCTAATCGTAAACAAATTTTTAAAGTTACGGTCTGGTCTACTTAAGCGACCTCAATCTTCCTTCGTTCAACAATATGGCTACCAAGAGCCCGCGCACTTTTCTCTCTCTCTCTCTCTCACACACACTCTAATCCCACGTGTCTACCAATTTGTTTAATCACCGGTCAAAAATACAAAAAAAAACTAATAATTTGTCGAACTTGCGTACAAATTACCAATTTAAATTTTAATTTAATTTAATTTACCCGGTCAACGAAATCGTTAGACACGTGGTCGGATTTTCACTCCCGCACTCTCGAAATTTAATATACCTAAAGAAGGAAATTCAATATTTAATTATTATCTCTTCTGATTTACAAATTTCTTTTTTCAGTTAACTTAATTTACTAGTCAACGCAGAATATCCAAAATTTTTCTTTACAAAATGGCCGCTAAGGCCCGCGTCATGAACTGTATTACGTCATACACACCACGATGTCCACCGATCTCAAATTTTATTATTATGATTCCGGTCAATCAAGCGAATTATTGTTAAATCTTTATTTAATATAATTAAACTAACGAGAATTTTACCGGTCAACGAAATCGTTGCACACGTGGTCTAAATTTAATTTCGCTTTGTCAAACTACAAATTAATCTTACAATAAAAATTTTCTTCATACTTTTAATTACATCTCGTTACTACTAGATTTCTAAATCTTCACTAATTACCGTTGTCACAATCACTTTGAATTTAAAATCTTACGCCCGCACTGAATTTACAACTAGTCGGCGAGAGCCGCTAGTTTACAAAAAAATATTAGTCGATTTGGACTACAGTCCACTCACCGTTGTAGAAATTCTCGTTGACACAAGAATCTGGTCGGCGATGGCGACGATTTTGGTCACGGATGGCGGTGATGGCCTCAGGTCGTATATCTCTCTCTCTCTTTCTCTCTCTGCACGAGCAACTGGTCGGCGCCGGCTGCGGAGATGAGTTGGTTGACGGTTCAGGGCAGCAAAAACCTCCTTAGGGAATCTGGCTGCTCAACGGCTTCCTCGTCTATCCACTCTGCAATCTCTACACAGCTATCAACGAAAAACGCACGAAGTTTTAAGCAGCTACTTGCAAAGAAAAAGTATTAGGTTGATCGAGTTAACGTTCCGATACGGCACGAGGACAGTAATCGAATGTCTCCTTTGATGCTCACTTCCTTCTTCTTCGGTCTATTTCTCCCTCTTCTTCATCGTCTATCTCTTTTTAATTTTTAACTCCTCCAATAACAAATCATTTGTCCGAATAATTGCTTTCTATTCCTGAAATTTGCCTTCCGGTCCTCGAACGCAAGTCTTCGACCTGCGCGCCATCTTTAATAAGAGAGATTCAAGTCTTTTTGTATGTTCTTTCTTCGCTTCCTCCTTTATCTCTCTCGTATATATAAGTTTTGAGAGAGAGAGTACGTACATGTAGAGGCCTTATATGTATAGATATACTATATATATATAGATATGCATGTCTACCGCGTGCCTCTTTAAGCAAAGAGAAGGAAGTGGTAATATCCCTCTCTGCTCTCTCCCCATCTCTTTCTGTTATCTCTTGTCTCTCTCTTTGTGCTGTGCGCGAGAAGACAGCGCGCTATCATTTCTAATTTCTTCTTCTAGCATGCTGATCTTCCTATCTCTTTTCTTCTTCTTGTCTCTTGGGTCTCCCTCTCTTTCTACATCTTCACTTTACCTACGGTCTACGTTAGCAGTACTGGAGCTCACACACACGGTCTGCGAATGTGTGCGTAATGGCTGTTGCGCGTCGTTCTCCTCGTGTGCCGGTAAATTTAAACAAACAAAAAAAATCTTTCTGTTAATAATTCATTATAAATTTTTTTTTTAAAGATGCGCCCGGGTCGGTGAGTGCACCGATGGTGTGTCTGAGTATGCTCGCATGGTTTGTAAAATTTTTAATTGTTACAAAAAAAAATTTTATTGGGACGAACCACGTCACAAACACTCCCCCCCTAAGCTGGACATTCGCCAGAGTGGACTGCTTACAACTCATTATGCTTTGTGCACTACACACCAACGACTCTCGCCACCGAGCCGCTCGCAAGTTATATACATTTCTTACAATTAATTTTCTTACAACTAATACCCATTTACTATCACCATTACTATTCCCAGAAATTACATACTCTTATATCTTAATTCATACTTTGTATTTGATTCTTATTCAAATTTAACGCGTTTCATTTTAGGTTAGATTAGTATCAGTGGAACGGATTAGGATAACTTTCAGATATCAACTACGAACAACACATTTATGAATTTATTATATAGAGAAAAATTAATGTGTAACGGGGTCAATACTAAATTAGGGTTTAGGGTTGGGGTTTCCTGTCAGGTTTAATTTTTTTTCTTTATTCATCTAACTCTACGATTTCAGCACATTCTCCGAAAATAAGGGTTTGGGTATGGACTCCGTTATTGAATTCTCTCCATTTACCATCTTTCCTTCTCCATAAATTTTCACTAAACCTTGTTTCTATTTCCCAGAGTCGACAGAAATCTATTCCTAGGATGACATCATGGTCTAAGGCAGAAATAGCTTTCATTTCTAGTCGTCTCACACATCCATCTACTTCCAAGTCTACTGGTAGTTTTCCAATTATTCGAGCAGATTCTCCCATGACGTTTCTGATCACTGTGCTGGCAGATATCAATCTATCTTGGAACTCCTGGGCTACTCTTGGTCCTATCAACGACACCCTTGCTCCAGTATCGAATAAGGCCTGGTATTGTCTCCTTTCGAGCACTACATCCAGGAAATTCCTATTTTCATTGCACATGCCTGCTATAGCATCGTCATCGTCTTCAGGTTCAGATCTGATTTCGGTCGTCGCAGGTGGATATTTCTCCCCCTCTCGACTAGACTTACTCTCTTCTGCACGAGCCTTGGTCCTTGATATAGATGGGTGCTTCTCTTCTTCTTGATCTAATATACTTAATACTTTATTTAACTCTGCTAACCTTTTAAATCGTTCTTTCTCTTCGTTATCAGACTCTTCACTTATTTGTAATGTTTCTTGCTCTAACAATGCTAGTTTCTTCTTCCTCTCTTGCAAGTGCTCCATGGTCCTCAGAATCCCTTCTCTAGAGTATTTCTCTGCAAACTCGAGTGGGGAGAGTATCTTCATGGGCTCTTGTATCTCGTTGCTTTGTTGTATATTCTCTAAGGTGGGGGTCTTTATGTTTGGGGTTAGGTACTCTTTTCGTCGCTCTTTACCTAATTTTTCCCAGTCGGTTGCCAAGTCGGAGGCATTAGGGTTTTTTGCATCAGAGGGAGGGGTTGAGCTGGGTTTTGCCCCTCCGTTGCTCCGTTTCCCTGTGATGGTTGTAGGTTCGCTGTCTTTTGTTGATCGGGTCTTTGTGCCTGATTGACTTGGTTTGGGGTCCAATTCGCGTTTCGTGGTGTGTAAATTTGGTTAGATTTGTTCGCTGGGGTCGACTGGGTGGGGCATACATTCATGGAATGACCCATCCCTCCACAGGAGCGACAGATCCTTCGTGGACAGTCCTTTGTTCTGTGTCCAACGGTCTGGCAGGTATAACACTCTGAATACTGCGGTTGGCCTGTAGCTACTTCGTTGGCTCCACTAGCTGGCTCTTGGTATCGCCTGCTTGCATTATACTGCGGTTCTGCTGGTGCACTCCACCAGTTAACCGGCGGTATAAAGTTTGGCGGCCATATTGCCATAGGAATCTGTCCAGGTACCACTACTGGTGTACTCTGGGTCACTGTGGTCGGGGTCTCTCGGTGGGGGTCCACATTATCTTGTGTCTGTTTTACTTCTTGTACTCCTGCCACTTTGAGTACTTGTTGTTTATTAAATTTCTTCCGTTGTCGCCGTTGTTTTCGTTGGGTTGTTTTAGGAATTTCTTTTGGTTCGCTTGTACTTTCGCTGTCGGTCTCTTCAAATTCTTCTACATTTGCTATTCGGGGTTTATCTGTCCTCGTAGGAGTTTCATATGCTGCACCTTGTATTAACATCTTCTCGCGTGGTGGTGGGGGTTGATATCGATTATCGAGGTCCTTCTGTCTTTCTCAACGTCGACCTAACTTCTTGAGGTCTTCGTACGTATCTACTCGTCTACCTGCCATAAATTTGCGGTATTCTGGTAGTAGGTTTCTATACGCCGTGTCTACCTGAGTTCTCATCGACGGTGGATTTTTAAAGTATCCTACGATACACCTGAAGCAAGATATGAAGTGGGCTATGCTTTCACCCTTTGCCTGAGTTCGCCTTTTCAGCTCGTCAAGAAGGTCGACTCGCTTGACATCGCCAACGTATTGATGCCTGAAGGTCCTTTTGAAGCTCTTCCAATCGTGTACTTCTAATTCCGCGGTCCTATACCAGACGCTTGCTGCACCGATAAACACGCAGGATATAGACCTTAGAAGATCTTCATCTGGAATCCCAGTGTTTCTCCGACAGTTATTCAGCCTGGCGAGAAACTCTTCCGGTCCTTCTCTGTCATCTCCGCTGAAGGAAATTTTCCAATTTTTCAGTGTTTTGTTGACAGCGTTGTCTCGGTCGGTCATATCCACCTGATTGCTTCGGTGTCTTCGATAATCCTCATCGCTGCTGTAATCCTCTGTGTCGCTGGAACTATCTGAATAGTCACTGTAATCATCATCTCGTCGATTTCTTTTGTGACCTCTGTGCTCTCTATCTCTTCTATTTCGTCTGTTTCCTCTATCTTCTCTATCTCTTCTATCTCTTCTATCTTGATTTTCCCTTGGTACCTCCCACCGTCGATCATGGTTATCCCTTAACTGGTTAACCCCATGGTCTCTTGTGCCTCTGCCACCTCTATTGCCACTGCTGCCACATCTTGGTGTTTCCCTGGTCATGCCAGCAGTGGTTCGCTGACATTGGTCTCTGCCAACATCTATGCGTATATCTGCCTGCTCATTTAGCGTTTCATCTTGAGTTTCACTACGTATCCTTTGTCCAGGAAATTTTAAGCTTGATTGGTTCAAGAAAGCGACATAGGCGGCTTCGATATCTTCCTCATCGAGCTCTTCTTCTTCTGGCATATGGAGTTCCTCTATGGCTATTAATTCTTCAATAGGAACCTCTCTGGGATCCTGTAATACTACTGGTGGTTGTTGGCTTCGTGTAGCTGGAGTAGGCGCTGGGGTCTCTGGTCTCCAAGTATCGGTGGTGTTTAACGTCCATCGTGGGATTTGTGTATTCCTGGAGTTCCATCCTACGGAACCTAAGATGGAAGTCATATCATGGAAGTAACCTTCAGGTGCATGGTTGGACATGGCGATATACCTAGCGGCCATTCCAGTCGCTGACATAGCTGCTCTTGCACTGGCTACGGTCTGTAACGAAGCATTACTAAAAGCACCAGCCATGGTGGTGATAGGAGTTGTGGAAGTGGTGGTCGTCACTACTGCCATACAAGCGGGAGTTTGCACTACACGGGTCCTCGCCGGCTGTGCATTTGATCCTGCTGTCACAGCTGTGGTCGCTTCTAACCTAATTCCACTTTGATCGGTCTGCTTTGCTTCTCGCTTGCTAGACCGAGTCTCCTGACGACCTCTTGGAGTAGCTTCTGGATCATCTTCGTCTTCTGACGGTGCCACTAAGAGATTCCTCGTCGTTGCTGGGACGTGGCCTTGTCTTTCGTCGACTGTTGGGTTCCAAGGTACTCTCTTGTGTGGTTCCATTTCACGGGTGCTTGCTCTGATTAATCTACCACGTAGAACTGGTAACATTCCCGTGGTACTACAGTCCATACTATCCAGTCTCTGTTTCACTTCCCACGGGTCCATCTTCTTTACTGCTTCTACTAGAGTTGGATTAAAATGGTTCAGTGGGTTGGTCGTACGACGACCTCTTGAACTTGGTACTCTTTGTGCCATTTCTGTAATATCTCTTGAGCTAATCTCTCTAAATTCTATAATTCTCTATCTAAATTTTCTTAAAATTTTCTCTTTGGTCTATTAAATTTTTCTTCTCTCTTCTTATTACAATAAATTCTTTCTTCTTTTTCTCGGTTAGATATAATAGGGGTGGGGGAAGTCAATATATTTGTGGGAATTATATATGTATATGAAGGAATTAAGATATAAATGTGTTTAATCTTTATTAAAAATGTGCATATATATGTGTGGGTATCCTTTCTATGGGCACAGTGGTCTAGAGAAAAGGGGTGGGGCAGGTGTAATTTTCGCACTAATAATTTCTTAACTACAATCTCGCGGCAATAAACAATGGAACTTTAAATTTTAAGCAATAGATGAATTCACTTTGAATTTTCACTAACAGCGCAAGAAAATTTTAATTTAATAATCTATTGTTCGTAGTTGGGAGTGGGAGAGGTGATTTGGGAAAAGGGAAAAATATTATATAATATATATGAAAAATATGTATATATGTATAAAAAAAATTTTTATACTCGGTGACGCAATTTCTGAGAATATCACACTCGCTTAGTGATATAATTTTTATTTTAGGTTAAGTGACTGTGACTTTGTTTTTACTATTTCTTTCTACCCAGCGAAAAAGGAGGTATAGATTTTACTTCTGTTTGTCACGAATTCAACTTCAACTGCGTTAATAAATTTCTTTAAACACGTCTAGACTTATTTCAATTTAATAATGAGAAATAATTTTTCAATCAGTTTTAAATTTACTAAAATCACTAGTCGTTCGCAAATTTAAAGTTTTTCCGGTCAAAATTTCAATTCTAACTTTCTCTCCTTTTTCACTTTTTTCTCTCACTTCGGTCTAAGATTTTTCACCAGAAATTTTCCCGAACCAAGCCCCACGTTCTGGTGCCATTTGCGATGTGAGAATTTAGTTATATTTAAATTTCAATAATTAATTTATCGAATAAGTTAATATAACCTTGCCCGTCCCCGCATGCAAAGTTCGGCCTGTCGAAAAGAAAGAATCTTTAATTTATTAAGAGCGCCAGACAGGCCACCGGCTTACTCGTCGGCAGCATGAATCTCGGGCTGTCTTGGCTGGGAGGTGGGCGACCTCTGGTGTCAAATTTTATTAGTTGAAGTTGGGAGAGGTATTACACAAAAAAAATTTTATATTATTACTTGTTCAATTTATAACACTTGACTCACTTTATTCAACGAAAAAAAAATTATATATATCAGAAAAAAATAACTTTAAACTTATTATCGCTCGGTCTATAATCTTTAATTTATTTTTCTATTAAATCTACGACTCGCGCACACTCATCACCCATACATCCCGGTCAATGCAAAATTATAAATTTTCTTAATTCACTTTTATTGAAATAATATTAATGTTCTAATCGTAAACAAATTTTTAAAGTTACGGTCTGGTCTACTTAAGCGACCTCACTCTTCCTTCGTTCAACAATATGGCTACCAAGAGCCCGCGCACTTTTCTCTCTCTCTCTCTCTCTCACACACACTCTAATCCCACGTGTCTACCAATTTGTTTAATCACCGGTCAAAAATACAAAAAAAAAAACTAATAATTCGTCGAACTTGCGTACAAATTACCAATTTAAATTTTAATTTAATTTAATTTACCCGGTCAACGAAATCGTTAGACACGTGGTCGGATTTTCACTCCCGCACTCTCGAAATTTAATATACCTAAAGAAGGAAATTCAATATTTAATTATTATCTCTTCTGATTTACAAATTTCTTTTTTCAGTTAACTTAATTTACTAGTCAACGCAGAATATCCAAAATTTTTCTTTACAAAATGGCCGCTAAGGCCCGCGTCATGAACTGTATTACGTCATACACACCACGATGTCCACCGATCTCAAATTTTATTATTATGATTCCGGTCAATCAAGCGAATTATTGTTAAATCTTTATTTAATATAATTAAACTAACGAGAATTTTACCGGTCAACGAAATCGTTGCACACGTGGTCTAAATTTAATTTCGCTTTGTCAAACTACAAATTAATCTTACAATAAAAATTTTCTTCATACTTTTAATTACATCTCGTTACTACTAGATTTCTAAATCTTCACTAATTACCGTTGTCACAATCACTTTGAATTTAAAATCTTACGCCCGCACTGAATTTACAACTAGTCGGCGAGAGCCGCTAGTTTACAAAAAAATATTAGTCGATTTGGACTACAGTCCACTCACCGTTGTAGAAATTCTCGTTGACACAAGAATCTGGTCGGCGATGGCGACGATTTTGGTCACGGATGGCGGTGATGGCCTCAGGTCGTATATCTCTCTCTCTCTTTCTCTCTCTGCACGAGCAACTGGTCGGCGCCGGCTGCGGAGATGAGTTGGTTGACGGTTCAGGGCAGCAAAAACCTCCTTAGGGAATCTGGCTGCTCAACTGCTTCCTCATCTATCCACTCTGCAATCTCTACACAGCTATCAACGAAAAACGCACGAAGTTTTAAGCAGCTATTTGCAAAGAAAAAGTATTAGGTTGATCGAGTTAACGTTCCGATACGGCACGAGGACAGTAATCGAATGTCTCCTTTGATGCTCACTTCCTTCTTCTTCGGTCTATTTCTCCCTCTTCTTCATCGTCTATCTCTTTTTAATTTTTAACTCCTCCAATAACAAATCATTTGTCCGAATAATTGCTTTCTATTCCTGAAATTTGCCTTCCGGTCCTCGAACGCAAGTCTTCGACCTGCGCGCCATCTTTAATAAGAGAGATTCAAGTCTTTTTGTATGTTCTTTCTTCGCTTCCTCCTTTATCTCTCTCGTATATATAAGTTTTGAGGGAGAGAGTACGTACATGTAGAGGCCTTATATGTATAGATATACTATATATATAGATATGCATGTCTACCGCGTGCCTCTTTAAGCAAAGAGAAGGAAGTGGTAATATCCCTCTCTGCTCTCTCCCCATCTCTTTCTGTTATCTCTTGTCTCTCTCTTTGTGCTGTGCGCGAGAAGACAGCGCGCTATCATTTCTAATTTCTTCTTCTAGCATGCTGATCTTCCTATCTCTTTTCTTCTTCTTGTCTCTTGGGTCTCCCTCTCTTTCTACATCTTCACTTTACCTACGGTCTACGTTAGCAGTACTGGAGCTCACACACAAGGTCTGCGAATGTGTGCGTAATGGCTGTTGCGCGTCGTTCTCCTCGTGTGCCGGTAAATTTAAACAAACAAAAAAAATCTTTCTGTTAATAATTCATTATAAATTTTTTTTTAAAGATGCGCCCGGGTCGGTGAGTGCACCGATGGTGTGTCTGAGTATGCTCGCATGGTTTGTAAAATTTTTAATTGTTACAAAAAAAAATTTTATTGGGACGAACCACGTCACATGTTTTATATAAATAAACTATTAAGATTTATTTATATTAACAAACAATTAAGTTGACGACTTATTTATATAAATAAACAATTAAGATAACAACAAGTTATCTAAAATCGATTCTGACAACTCCGACATACCGTTAAGAAAAAATAAAAGTGAATGTTGTACTACGGGAAAAGTAAAATCATATCCTTTTTTCGTCGCAACTCTAAACAGAGAAAGCATATACAACATTAAGATTATGTAGATGCTGGCTAAATAATCTGTGTACTATCAATTTTTAAATTTCCTGTAGAGAAGACGAAACTCATCTTTGAGTAAAAGAATTCAAGTTGAATATTTTATCGTTACAAAAGCAAAAATAATATTAAAATAAACTACCAAAATTATTTTAAGAAATTATTTGTGGCTTATAAGAAGAGCGAAAAATAAATTTTATTTATCAGAATATAAATTTCATGTTTAAAATCATATTTATTTTTATAAAATTAATTGCGGCATATTATTCTTAGAATTTTTTCGGTACGTAAGCATAAGAGTTCTCAACGATCATCAAGTAAATATCCTGTTCATAAAAAACAAACGCAACATCATACTAATATCAAATGACATTAATACCGTGCGTAAGTTAAAAATATAATCTTTTTAAATTTTGCAAACTATTTAAAAACATTTTTTCAATGCTACGTCTTACATTTCCTTTTAGCGGTATAATGTAAAACCATATCATTTAAAACAAAGCGTATTATTCTAAGAAATAATTTATCTTTAACATGAAATAATTTTAATTATCTATATGTAAATTTTCTGTTGAAATTCGCTTAGGACCTTCATGATATCATGTAACATTGATCCCTGCGTGATGAATAAATAATGATTCAATTTTTTTTTCTCATTCTGTTTTATTAAAATGTATAAAAGGCAGCCCTCTAATAAATTTGTATCAGTCACAATGAGATCAATCATGATATCTCCAGCTGATACAGCGTTGCGCCGTCAAATATATAAAATTATGGGCCATTTACGGTCGTGTAATTCATTTATAAATGCACGATGTAATTTGATATGGCGGCGCAGTGTTAATAGAATGGTTTTCATTCAGTTAAAACGTGAAATGGTGTTTCTACTACAATTTTGT
The DNA here is from genome assembly GCA_017163975.1 of Anastatus disparis. NCBI lineage: Eukaryota > Metazoa > Arthropoda > Insecta > Hymenoptera > Eupelmidae > Anastatus > Anastatus disparis. The sequence goes on along the minus strand of JAFFSR010000349.1, from coordinate 1,254,762 downwards.
AGCCCACGAAAAATTGCGTATTTTTATAAAAAATTTATAAAATATGATCAAAACGCTCATGAAATTATTGTAGAATATATCATGAAAAAAAAGGTGAAGCAATTTCGCACTTCTGCAAGAAATAGTCATTGAGCACGAAGAAAAAAAAGGTAAGTGATCCATAATAATTTTCACTTAAAATTAAATTCGATATTCGGAAACTTTGACACGCGATATCTCGTAAAATAATGGAGATATTGAAAAAATAATTAAATTTTCATTCTCTTAGTAGAGGAACGAACATGGGCGCTCTCTATAAGATGACAGAATAAAAATTTTAATTTTTAATCAATTTGGTGTGAAAGAGAAACGAAAATTAAAAAAGTCTGAGCGCTTCTCGTATGTCGGGTACTTATCGTAAATCACGATTCATTCTATTCGGGTCTTTTACAGCTCTATTGTAGGGTCTTATGACATGTTTATGAAAACAAATGTAGCTTGTAGGTCTGGCTTTTTTTTATTTACCTCTTTTAAACTTTTTTGTTGTGTATTTATAAGATTTTAAATATGTTAAATTTATTTTCAATATTTAATCATATTGATTTTGTAGGTTGACTTGCGCTCTTACTTTATACATAATGCGTACAAATTTAAATTGTACACTTTTCTCCATGCGCATTTCTTAAATTGATTTTTGACCATTTAAAATTATAAATCTGTTTCAAAATTTTGTTTTCAATATTTATTATTAAATTTTATTAATACGAATTTTTATATTGAAAATTATTTTCTATTTTTCAAATGTCATACGTTTTCAATAATTCAAAAAAAAATCTGTAATATCAACAATATTGTTACTAAAAAATTTAAATTCATAGCAAATTTATATATTTTTTAATATAAATAAAAAATATTATTTATTAATATAATGGATTTTTATTTGTGCATAATTTTGTCAAAAAATATTTTAAGTAAAGTAAATCTTAATATAAAGCGTTACGCTTAGTATTACTATATATATGAGTGGTAGATAGAGAGTATATTAGGAGTTTATTAGTAGGATAGAGACAAACTTCTAAGAACAGGTACTTGTATTCCTCGTGTACTAATATCTTCCATATGCTCACGATCTCCCTCTCTTATTTTGTACGTATATATCGTCTCATTACCGCGTCATAAACATGAAACGGGTGTATGTGTAAGATTTAAAAAGTATACTAAATTTAAAATTAATATAAATTTAACATTTTTTTAATCTGCTCGTAGTATTTTTAATACATGAAATAAAATTTAATATTGTCTTGTTACTATTACTTTATGATTAAATTTTTATGTATTAATAAACAAATAATGTCAAAATATTCACTTGAACATTTTTATAAATTTTTAATATAAAATATTATTTATTAATATAATTTGTAAAATGATATTTATTAATGTCATAGATTTTTTGTTTGTCATCATTTCTGTAAAATGTTATTAATTAATGTAATAGAAATTTTTAGTTGTCAACATAATTTAGCCCTAAAATTTTTTTTACATGTTTTAATATGATTATATATATGATAAGAATAGGAGATAAGTATACGGAGAAAAGAGAGAGAATATATTAAAACTTATTAGGAGAGTGCCACATCTCCGGATCACGGATTTTGGTCAAACTTCGGGATAAGTTTTCAGATAACAAAATATGGAAAAACCTAAAGTTATAGTCACAAACGCTCAATATTTCCTTAGGTACAGACAATTTAAGAAAATCATTAAAAAAGTTACTAGATTTTCAAAGACTTATAGCTCTTGAGAATCGATACCTAGAAGTGTAAAGCTCTTTTTGAATTAAAGCTCAGCTCAAATTTTTTCGAAATAGCACCTATAGAATATAAAAATATTATTTTTTTCCAAAGTTACAGCGTAATAAAGATTGTACTTAATTTGAGCTTTTATGATTAATTAATGTTTTAAAAAGAAAATTTAGGCACAATCTTTATTACGCTGTAACTTTGGAAAAAAATTATATTTTTATATGCTATAGGTTCTATTTTGAAAGGATTTGAGCTTAGCTTTAATTTAAAAAAGTTCCAAGCTTCTAGTTATCAATGCTTAAGAGCTATAAGTGTATGAAAATCTAGTGACTTTTTTAGTGATTTTCTTTACTTGCCTGTATCTAGAGAAATATTGAACGTTTGTGACTATAACTTTAGCTTTTTCCATATTTTCAACCGACTTCAAAAATGAGGAGGTTCTCAATTCGATTGGAATTTTTGTTTCCCCTCTTTTTTTTGTCTGTTACCTTATAACTTTGTCATTTCTAAACCGATTCGAAAAAACTTTTTTTTATCTGATAGAGGATGTCTGCAGAGAGGTCCCATACGTGTCCTATAATTATTATGCCAATATTCGGTGTGTATGAGCAAATTATCAAATTAAGAAAAACCGGATGTTTCGTTTTCTCATCTCATTTACCTCCCTTATACTTCACCTGCTATGCTCTCTCTCTGTCACTCTCTTTCTCTCTCTCTGTCTTTCTGTCTCTCTTTTTTCTTGTGCATAGATGTTCATAATAATAATATCTATTGCACTCAACCTTTAATTTGAAGATACACCGATTAATACTCGAGTAAATAACAAAAAACTTAATTTTTACTCGGTCGATATCAGATTCTACCCCGGCCTGCTCTTAACCCTTACAGTCACAGGAGTTGATATATCGGCTACCTAATTTTCTTTTTTTTTACCTCAATATTTTTGCAATATCATGCTTGATTCTTGGATTTTTTGTATTTTTGGATACACATAGCCTTACTATTTAAATGTAATGCTGATAATATTTTATAAATTTATAACTATTAATTATTATTATAAACAAATACATACGAAAAAAGTGAATTGAATTGCATGACTGAAAGGGTTAAGAAACGAATGACAGTGCATTTTACAATTTAAGACTCATATTTTCAAAATCTATGATTAGATTTTTGAATGTGCGACTCTTTGATATAAAAAATCATATTATAAAGTAGCACAAGAAAAAAACCAGCAAACCGGGAAGCGTAGTGGGGATGGTTTAGTTAGACTGCGAGAAAATTGAGCGCGCGATGTCTTGAAAAAAAAAACGAAAAAAATGAACGTATCTCAGGAACTAATGGGCCGATTGAGGTGTTTTATTTTTTAATGTGGGGTACTTTGAAAAATTATGAATAGTCGTGTCATTTTTTTTCTTAAATAAATTATATTTAATTAATTGTGACTATAGCCTATATGGGCACTTTAAGCGCGAATCATTACTGTGTCTCATTTAATCAATATTTTTAAACGTGTAACGTTTTATTTTAAAGCTTAAAATAATAGCTTTTAAATGCAGTGTTATACGTTTTATTGCGATCAGCTATACAGAAATGGTAGGGAATTTACGAAAATTTTATAAGTAAACTTACATTATTATTCCCGGTTTCAAATCTTAGAACAAGTTTTATTCCAATTTTTATCAATTCTATATTATAAGAAATTCTTAAAACTCATTTCTATTATAATAAATCAATAAAAACAAAGTTATCAATAATTGCAAATGTTTGAAATTTAATAATAAAAATTTTATTTAAATTTCTTAACTTTCTATTTTTTTCTGCAATATGATTGCTTCATTATTTACAATGTTTTCATCTATTCTTCAAATATAATGGACTAAAATTTATATATGTGTTTATATATATATATATATATATATATATATATATATATATGTATGTATATATATCTATATGTATATATATCTATATGTATATATATCAAATATTCCTATAACATAAAATATTTCATAAAAAAAGAATGATAAGAAATTATAAGTTCTTATTTGAATAAAAGTTTATTTAATACGATTGGTATATATATATATATATATATATATATATATATATATATATATATATATATATATATATATATATATATATTGATATAAAAATATATTCAATGATAAAACAATTTTTTTGGATAAAAAAGATACGTTAAGAAATTGAAAAGAATAATTATTTTTACTTGAAGAATATTTATGATAATGAATAACTTAAAGTTTTTTTTAATTTATAAAAATAGAAAAAAGTACGAATAATTACTTATAATTAAAATCAAACTTGATGATAGATTTCTAACTTAATCATTGCTAAGAATAATAGATATTGTTTTATTTTGTAATATAATTACGAAAAGAGCGTGTAAAATTACAAATAAAGTTAAAATACATAAAATACTTGAAATAGCCTTGTATATATAAAATTAAAAAAGTACAGTATGATATCACAGTCATAAAACATAATAGAGATAATAATACTGTAATAGTAAGTCAATCAATTAAATAAAAGTGATATCACAGATAATACAAACAAATACACGCAAAGAGTATTATAAATAATATAATTAAAAATCAGTCTCAAATATCTATCAGTCAAAAGAATTACATAAAATCAAGCGTGTAAAGAGCGCAGTCGAAATATCAGCAGTACCCACATAGCATGAAATATTTATAAAAGCTTTCAGAAATATTTGCAAGGAAAGAATGAAAGATTTCAAACATTTTTCGATATAAGATTGTTGAAAGCCCTCTATGTCCGCCTGAGGAACTGCAAATAAATATTTCAATGAAAGTTTTCTGAAAGATTTCAACAAGAATTTCTAAAATAATTCAAATAAATATTTAAGAAATATTTATGCAATATTTCGAAGCAATATTTAAACAATCAAATAAATCTTCCTTGAAAGATTTATGAAAGATTTCAGCAATATTTACGGTAACATTTCAAAAAAATATTTATGAAAGATTTCTACAATCTTTCATTGCAAGATTATCACAGTTTTAAAAATCTTTCATGAAAGATTTATGAAATATTTCAACAATATTTACGAAAATATTTCAAGGAAATCTTTCTAAAAGATTGATGCCATATTTCATTGCAAGATTATGACCAGTATAAAAATCTTTCATGAAAGATTTATGAAATATTTCTCCTTTCTTTCAGAAATATATTTACTGTACATATCGATAAAATCTTTCATTAGCCTTTTGTGAAAAGTTTTAAACGGAAATTTTGTTGAAAGCCCGCTATGTCCACCTGAGAAACTGCAAACAAATATTTCAATGAAAGTTTTATGAAGGATTTTAACAAGATTTTCTAAAATATTTCAAATAAATATTTAGAAAATATTTATGCAATATTTCGAAGCAATATTTAAACAATCAAATAAATCTTTCATGGAAGATTTATGAAAAATTTCAGCAATATTTAAAGTAATATTTCAAGGGAATTTTTTTGAAAGATTTCTACAATCTTTCATTGCAAGATTATTAACGTCATAGAAATCTTTCATTTTTACAATCTTTCGGTGATATCGATATAACATACACATACACACACACACACACACACACACACACACACACACACACACACACACACACACACACACACACACACACACACACACACACACACACACACACACATATATATATATATTGTGAGCACCCGAGTATGTACGGCCCTGAAACCGTACGATACTGGAAGATGCGCGCGCAAACACCCAAAAAGACCAAAGTGGTTGAACATGCAAGCGCGCGTATGTACGTATACACGCTTGCATGTGTAAGTACCGCTGAAAATATACGGCGACTCTCCCTCTCTTCTATTAAGTTAGAAGAGTGGGAGAGAGACCTAAGAGAGCTGATGCATGCAGTGCGAGGATCTCGTGACTCTCGTCACTCTTGGATCAGCTCTCTCACGGGATAGTCATACTTTGCTTAAGGCAGCAACGGGCGATAGGCCAACGCATTGTCTTAAGCAAGGCAGACTTGACACGTGTTAACGTGCCTTATTGTAATCGCTTACCGATAATTTTGTATGTTTTAAATAAAGAGCTTATCCAAGCAAAGAGATTCCTTATCCTATTAACCCAGTGTTAAGCCCTGAATGTTAAGGCATTTGGTCCTTAACAACAACGGGCTTTTCACTTAATACTCTAAAAAATTACTAATAATTTTTCAATGAAAATGTCTGCTATAGCTAGGCAAGGTGTCCTAGCTATAAACGGCTTTAACAAAACAACAAAGACACAGAAAGAGTCTGCACAAGCTAGGCATGGCGCACTAGCTCGTAACGACTCTATAATCATTAGACGACGTTGAAATATTTAAATAAATAATAATTAAATCAAAGTAATAGGTAGGACTGTTACAATATATATATTCACAATAATTATAGTTTTTATTTACTTGATACTATATTATATTTTGATACATTATACTTCTACATGAAATACATATTCGCACACATAATTTTACATTCACTTATAAAGTCGCATTTATATTGGATAAGATAAGCGCTGCGCACGTATGCACTAATCAGAGCTTTTGCCTTATATAGTAAGTCAGCTATCCTCTTACCACTTGAGGACAAAACGCGCATTGAACACGCGTCCTCCTATCGGCATGATTAGGAAACTCAATCGTTGCAGAAAAATAACTCCTAAAAATATTTCATTGTAAGATTTCTGAAATATTTTAACAATATTTCTAAATCATTTCGAATAAATATTTACACAATATATCGTGGCCAGATTTAAGCAATCAAATGAATCTTTCATTGCAATATTGTAACTATCATAGAAATATTTCATGAAAGATTTATGAAAGATTTCAGCAATATCAACAGTAATATTTCGGGAAAATATTTCTAAAATATTTCTACAATCTTTCATTGCAAGATTATCAGAGTTACAAAAATCTTTCATGAAAGATTTATGAAAGATTTCAGAAATATTTACGGTAATATTTCAAGAAAATATTTATTAAAGATTTTCACAATCTTTCATTGCAAGATTATCACTGTTTTAAAAATCTTTTATAAAAAATTTATGAAAGATTTCAGCAATATTTACGGTAATATTTCAAGAAAATATTTATTAAAGATTTTCACAATCTTCCATTGCAAGATTATCACTGTTTTGGAAATCTTCTATGAAAGATTTATGAAAGATTTCAGCAATATTAACAGTAATATTTCAAGAAAATATTTATTAAATATTTCTACAATCTTTCATTGCAAGATTATCAGAGTTACAAATATCTTTCATGAAAGATTTATGAAAGATTTCAGCAATATTTACGGTAATATTTCAAGAAAATATTTATTAAAGATTTCCAAAATCTTTCATTGTAAGATTATCACAGTATTAAAAATCTTTCATGAAAGATTTATGAAAGATTTCAGCAATATTTACGGTAATATTTCAAGAAAATATTTATGAAATATTTCTGCAATCTTTTATTGCAAGATTATCAGAGTTACAAAAATCTTTCATGAAAGATTTATGAAGGATTTTAGCAACATTGTTGGTAATATTTCAAGAAAATATTTATAAAAGATTTCTACGATTTTTCATTGCAAAATTACCACAGTTTTAAAAATCTTTCATGTAAGATTTATGAAAGATAGTGTGAAGGCTTTTGGCTGAAGCATGGAGAACACTGGAGAGAAATCTTTTATAAATCTTTCGAACAGGTTTCCTTAAAAATTTCTATGAAAGCTTCCAACAATCTTTCGTTGTAGTCTAAGTAAACAAAAAATGTCGCAGAGAAATATTGTTAAAAGATTTTATAAAATTTTCCATGAAGCTTTCTTTGAGAGATTACTACTATATTTCCTTGCAATATTATATGAAATATTTATGAAATATTGCGTCAAGATTTTTGGGAACAGCATGGAGAACGCTCAGGAGCAATCTTTCATAAATCTTTCAATTATGTTTCCTAAAAGATTTCGATGAAAGCTTCCAACAATCTTTCATCGCAGTCTAAGTAAACCATAAATCTTGCAGAGAAATATTGTTGAAAGATTTCATGAAATATTCCGTGAAACCTTCTTTGTGAGATTGCTATTACGTTTCGTTGCAATATTATATTAAAGATTTATAAAAGATTGCGTGAAGTTTTCGAGGTACAGTAGGGAAAACGTATGGGAGAAATCTTGCATAAATCTTTCAAACATGTTTCCTGAAAGATTTCAATGAAAGCTTCCAACAATCTTTCATCGCTGTCTAAGTAAACCAAAAATCTTGCAGTGAAATATTGTTGAAAGATTTATGAAATATTCCGTGAAGCCTTCTCTGTAAGAGCGCTAATATATTTCCTTGCAATGTTGCATAAAAGATTTATGAAAGATTGCGTGAAGTTTTCGAGGTACAGCTAGGAGAACGCCTGCGAGAAATCTTTCATAAATCTTTCAATCATGTTTCGTGAAAACTTTCTTTAAAAGCTTTCAGCAATCTTTCATTGTAATATAAGTTAACCAATAATCTTGCAGAGAAATATTGTTGAAAGATTTATGAAATATTTTTTGTAATATTTCATCGAGATTTCATGAAATATTTCAATATAATATTACTGTAATATTGCTGAAAAATTTCATTGAAAGATTTTTTATTCGTTCGTTATATCTTGCTACGAAATATTTCAACAATATTTATAAAATATTTCTAAGAAATCTTTCACTGAAAGATTTTGAAATGTTTCACTGTTTTATTTCATGCTATGTGGGTATGACAGCTAATAAAAATCGCAGAATATACAAGTCAAGCTGATAAAAATATAATCATTCACTCTATGCACACACATTATACAATCACGCTAATAAATACAGTCATTCCTTAAATCTATAAAAGGTACATCACATAATAAATTAACACATATAATATAGTCCGAAAATAATACTGTTTAGTTGAGGTCGAGTAAATACCTACTCAGAGCGGCTTTAAACCTGCTAATTGATGAAAGATTTTTAATATCAGCAGGTAGGGAGTTCCAAAAATGCGCACCTTGAACTTGAAAAGAATTTCTTCCAGTCTCAGTGCGCATAAAGGGCACCGCAAGATCTTTAATCTCACCTGTAATGATCGCTCTGGGTATATATCTAGTAAAGAGACCCACTAGATATTCAGGAGTATTCATACGTACGATTTTGTACATAAGTACAGCTATAAAATACTGTCTCCTCGAATCAGTACATAGCCAACCCAAAGCTTGTCTATGGGGAGAGATGTGATCACCCGTTCTCACGCCTAATACATATCTCACACATGAATTACGCATTGTCTGTAGTCGTCTTCGTAACTCTTGCGAAGCATCAAGCAAAACCACTGAGCAGTAATCAAGATGTGGGAACAGCAGGGTGGCTGCGAGCTGTTTACGCAGAGCCTCAGTGGTGTACCGAAGAAAAAACCGTAGACTATAAATTACTCTATTGGATTTTTTAGTCAACATATTAATATGCGGATCCCAAGACAGTTTAGAGTCGAGTACAACACCAAGGCTCGTAACAGTGTCAGAGAAAAGAATACCGATACCGCTCCCCAGATCAATCGTCCTTGGCTCACCAAAATAAAAATTTTTAAAAAAACGATTACTTCCAAAGACGATCGCCTTTGTTTTACTAGCATTCAAAGTCAGAGAAACACCAGCAGCCAACACCTCATCATCATCATTAGCGACCTGTGTATAAATTTAAAGATCATTCGCATACAGCAGATGCCCGGCGCAACAAGAGTCCAGTGCGTCACGTACGTCATTTATGTAAAGGCAAAACAACAGAGGCCCCAGCACCGAACCCTGCGGTACTCCTAGATTAGTTGTTAGCCAATTTGATTCTTCCTTCAAATGCGTGGAAACCATTTATTTCCTACCTGATAAATAGGAATTAATCCATTTAAGTGCAGCCCTAAGGAACCCTATCGATCTAAGCCTCGCAAGAAGTTTGGAGGAAGAGATCGTGTCAAATGCCTTACTAAAGTCAAAAAGTAGTAGTAACGTGACAAGTTTCCTGTCTAGACCTGACCTTATATCGTCTGTAAGCTTAAGTACAGCAGTCTGCGTAGAATGGTTTTTCCTGAAGCCCGTCTGCATAGGATCGAGCAATTTTTTAGATGTGATGTACTCCTGCAGTTGGTCATGGGCGATCTTCTCAAGAACCTTTAAAAGAAAACATAGGATAGCTATAGGCCTAAAATCTTTTGGCTGCTTAGGTGCAGCACACTTTTCCAATGGTATAATACGTGCTTGCTTCCAACAGCAAGGGAAGACTCCCGTGCAAAAGAGGAGTTGAACAGAGTCACAAGATGTTCACCAATGAATCGTAAAGCTTTACTATCGCGCTTTGAGGAATACCATCCTCACCACAAGCCTGTGAGGAAAAATAAAAAATTGCAAGAACAACACACAACTAATTGGTTTAAAAGTAAGCCCACTTTCATTGCATTAAGAAAGAATTCTCAATCGCTCTTCACTATCCTCCTGCGGCGAGACTGACACCCCAGCAAAGTGCGCATTAAGCTCATCCGGAGTGAATCGATTCAAATCCCCTTGAGGTCTGGATAGCAGTCCCAGGTCTCTCAACTCCTTCCAGACATTACCACCTGCAAGAAAATCAAACAGTCTATTGTGAATATAAGCAGTCTTAGCATGTTCCGTGCGTTCGTCTACCACCCTACGCAACTTCAGAAATTCAAGGAGATACTGCTTGTTCTCTGTCCGTTTGTATCCACGATATGTAGCATCTCTCTTACGCCGCATCCATGACAATTCTTCATCCATCCATGGAAACTTATTCTCATTAGGCTTAAACGCTTTCAACGGCGCCAAATTCTCGATTGCAGTAGTGAGACTGTCACAGAGGCAACCAAGTGCAGATTCAGGGTCAACTGTGTCAGTCATAAGCGGCGACCAATCACAGCCAGCAAGTTTTTCTCCCAATGCAGTTGGGCAAATATTTTTATAGTTTCTATACATGATAGGTTTTTGATCTAAAGTTATAGTGTTGCAAGGCAAATAGACGTCAATCAAATTATGCCGACTATGAAAGCTCGTTGGTAGGTTCCGTGCATCACGCACCACGTCGATGTCATTGACAAAGATCAGGTCAATCCACGTGTGGGATGTCGAAGTATGATGCGTAGCACCGTGCTGAACCAACTGTAACGAAAGCTCAGCCAACAGTTTACTAAGAAACTTGGCAGCACTGCTCTCGTTAAGGAGATCGGCATTCAAGTCCTCCATTATAATTTCATGAGAATAGTCTGAGCAAAAATTTCTTAAATCATTCAATAAGTTTGAGTTTCTAATAAACGAAACAGCAGGAGGTCGATAAATAACATAAACCAGCACGGGCTCGGAGTCACCAATTTGCACAGAACAGAAAATATATTCAGGCACCTCTGGCTTACCGCTACTATTACTAGTTTGCGTCTCCGAAGTGGCCAAAATAGTGCATTTTAGATTATCCTTAATATACAAGGCAACTCCTCCACCACGCAAGTTTCTGTCCTGTCTAAACACTTTGTACCCTCTGACCCGAATGACGTCATCCGATACAGACGGATCCAGCCAGGTCTCAGCAACTCCAAATATGTCGTAAGAATGATAACCACCTAAAATTTCACGCACTTGCCCAATATGAGCCCTCAAAGAGGTCACATTCAGGAAGCACGCGTGCAGCTCACCCCTCCTCCCTATTCGACTCTCCGAAGAGGACCAGCGCAGTCATTGGGGAGAGGCTCTATTAACGGATATTGCATGATTTTTAATTAATTTTTGATTCGAGCTCATCCCACTATTGTGAGGTTGAAATTTACCATTATCAGAAGATCCATTATTTGTTAGAACTTTATCGTGTTTCCCAATATCAGTTACGTTAACATTTTTCTTTACAATACATTCAGATTTATCTAATATTTCATTTAAATCATGTTCACTTTCAAACCTATGTACTCTCTCCCCTCTCTCCCTCCTTATCATAAATTTACCACCTCTATGCCAAACAAACTTGCAACCTTTTCCTTTAGCATACTTTTTAAGATTTTTAAATTTAATATATTTATCTTTTTCAAGATACTCATTTATATATATTTGAGAATGGTGCTTGGTGGTAAAAAAACTGCCGAGGAGGGAGGGATCCACTGTCGAAAAACCCGTTAATCTACGCCTAGCCATAAATACCTTCTGCGCCAAGTCATCTCCAGAAAGTCTAACCAGCAATGAGAACGCAAAACTCGGACCGCCAACGATCTTACGCTCAGCCGACATCCTGTCCTTATTTTTATTTTTAGAATTAGAGATTTCAGTAACAGACAAAATATTTGAACGTTCAAAAGTCGGAAGTATGGTTTCCAGAACAGCGCAAGCATAATCCTCCAGCCCAACATTAGCCACAGTACATTCAAGCATGTATATTCAAGCCTGATTTGAGATAGAGAGATAGATAGATGGATAGATAGATAATTAAGTTTATTAATGTACATTATGTTGTACAACAAAATAAAGTTATTACAAAGCAGTCAATAAAATAAACAGAAAAAATAAAAGAATAAAAATACAATAGAGAGAAAGAATCTCATAAGAAAAAAAAATTTTTTAAACAAATGAATATTAGTATAAATTCAATGAAAATAAAAGATAAAAATAAAAATAAAAATAAAAACAAAAATAAAAATTATTATAAAGGCAGAGATCTACGCTCTAAGGATAGGAAGTGGGAAAATGAGGCAGACTTAAACAGTGACAGTAAGGGTAAGCTTCTCAATGCTGCAGGAAGATCATTCCATAACCGCGATGAAGAGACCAGGAATGACCTTTGGTAATATTCTGTAGATGCGAAAGGAATGGTCAATGGCCTCACATCACCCCTCAAAGCCCTCACAGGCTGGCTCCACAGGTACCTGGAAAATAGATAGTGATTGATTGATTGATTGATTCATAATTTATTAAAGATCGTGGGGTTCAACCCCGTATGACCCAAAAGTAATACATAATGTAATTAACAATATAAAAATATGGTGCAAATAAAATAAGTAAGAACTAATGAAAAAATTTGTGTAAGGTCATAAGAGATTTCTCTCTGTGGTATAAGCAAAAGTTAAGTTCAAAAAGCAAAAGATTGTAACACTTTATTTTAAAAACTGTACTCATCTGATCCACATATTATACATTGAGTAAACCGATGGAGATCTACAAAGCTAATTGTGTAGTAGAGTGCACTGTAAGGTAGAGATACACTCAACGACCCTCAGTTTCGCCTATCCACTCTGTGCGTTCATCAAGCAAGAATTTGTTAAATAGCATAGATTTTATAAGCTGTGTTTGGCCTAATTCGAAACTAGAGAATATGGAGGTATTTCCATTTATAAAGCTAAATGACGTGTAAACAAAAGAATTTAGCATAGATGCAGTGCGAACAACAGGGCAGATAAGAAGTCTAGCTGGTCGTCTATTCGAAGTCCTGACAACAGTATCAATATTTACACAAACAAATTCAGTGGCTAGATAGCTTGGCTTTTGATAAGAAATTATAGAGTGTGCTAGAGTTGATTTGAAGTATAAACGTCTGTTGCTCACCGATAACCAGCTCAATTGCAAGCGAAACGGCGTAACTCTTTCTTGCCTGCCTATATTTCCACAGGCAAATCTAACGCAGGCATTCAGTGTACGATGGAGTTTAATGTTTAATGTCTGTGGTAAATCGTCGTGAACCATACAACAGTAATCAATGATAGGAAAAATAAGAGCTTCGACAAGGTTTTTCTTAACCTGTCTAGAGCATGCTTATGAAACTTTAATGATTGAAGAGTACCATAAATACGTCCAATCACCGACCCCACCTGCTTATTCCAATTTAAAGTGCTAGTTATCCAGATACCCAGGTTTTTGACTGAACTAGTATAAGGCACTACCGTCTCATTTACGAAAATTTTTGGGCAAGAAAAGAGATCAATTCTTGAGATGAATTGCTTGCTACCAATGAACATCGCTTGCATTTTAGATGGATTTAAGGCAAGACCGTTATCAACAGCCCACTTTACAACAGCACCAACCTCATGGTTCGAAAAGTCAATCTTATCATTCAGATTTGCGGGCAAAAATGAGTGATATACCTGCAAGTCATCAGCAAACAGGATATGAAACGATCTAGTTAAAACGGATGATAAATCATTGATAAAAACAAAAAAAAGCAGCGGACCCAAAATGCTGCCCTGAAGAACACCTGCTGTGCAGGTGACCCAGTCACCAACATTACCCTCCAAATCCGCAATAGTATAAGTTCTATTGCTGAGATACGACGCAAACCATCTTATAACAGCATCATAGCAATTGAAACGACGAAGTTTGAACAGTAGGCGAATGTGTGACACTGTGTCGAAAGCCTTGGAAAAATCAAAGAGCAATAAAGTAGTAATCATTATTTTATCAATAGCCAGGCGAGCATCTTCAAGAAGCTTTAAAAGTGCAGTCTAAGTACTATTAGATTTACAAAAACCAGTCTGTAAACTATCGAACAAAGAGTTTGATTCAATAAAGGAGCTAAACTGGGAATGTACAACTCTTTCTAGGATTTTGAAAACTTAGAAAATGGGCCGAGTTTGTGAAGGTGAATCAATCTTATTCGTCTTTGCCAATGGTAACAAAAAAGCTCTCTTCCAGTCAATCGGGAAAACTGCAGATGCGAGCAAGCAATTTATGATGGAAGTGATGAGGTCAACAGTGGATTGACTCGTCAATTTAAGCATCTGGGCCATAATACCATCAGGACCAAAAGTCTTAGAGATACCCAGGCGAACAAGAGACTTAACCAGAGGACATTCAACTGGAGTAAAATTAAAGATAGGCAAGTCACTACGTAGTGGCACAGCAAGCACTTCTTTCGACTCACCCTCGGATAGAGCTGGAGTGCCAGAAGAAATTGATGTGTAATGAGAGAGAAGAACACCCGAGAAGAAATACTAAAGCGGTGAAGGCAGTATCCTTGTAGCCAGACCAATTTTATGTAGAATGTTCCAGCGGTTTGAAGAGTTACCTACACTATTCAGACGATCAGCTATAAAATTGTTCTTTGCAGAATCAAGCGCATTCGAGATTTCACCTCTGAGCTTCCTATATCTTAAAACTGCCTGAGCAGAGCCGGATCGAACAGCATAACGATATGCTCTATCACGTTCCTTCATCTTGAATCTGATGTCGGAAGTGACCCATGGTTTTTTCTTAATGTCTAATTTATGTGATTTAATTAGTGCACAATGATCGAAGAACGAAACAAGAACGGAAGACAACTTATGAACTAACATATCAACAGAAGAAGAAGCAGTGCCCAATGATTCCACATGACTCTCATGTGAATAATTTGAAAGAAAAGATGAAATCATACTGTTTAGAGTTTGTAAGTTTACGTTAGTAAAATTACGAGAATTAATTATTTTCGCTGCAGCTCGAGGCTTGAAAGCCTTGAAAGTGATGGTAATCAAATCATGCCCTGCAATGAAAGGAGATGATGTTTTGCTGTACGAAGCCAGAGAATTTTTATCATTTAAGATGAAGAGATCAATCCAAGTATGAGAAATATGTT
Organism: Anastatus disparis; assembly: GCA_017163975.1. Lineage (NCBI taxonomy): Eukaryota > Metazoa > Arthropoda > Insecta > Hymenoptera > Eupelmidae > Anastatus > Anastatus disparis. The sequence goes on along the minus strand of JAFFSR010000349.1, from coordinate 1,239,352 downwards.
CAGTTGTGAGAGTATGGTGAGTAGGTTCAGAAGGTACTACGTAAAGGGCAAGCGAGTCAATCGTTGAACGAAAAGAGGCAGCACTAAAATTTTTAACCAGCAGATTAATATTGAAATCTCCAGTAATGACAATGTTTTTGTAAGTTGGTAATAACTTAGATATTAACTTGAAGAAATCATCAGGAAATAGACCCTTTGGCCTTAAATACACAACCGCAAAAAAAAGTTTTTCAACACCCAGAGAAATTTCTGCTATGATATACTCGGCTGTGTTGTCAAAAACGGCATTTGATTGAAGAAGTATGTTGACTTCGAGAAAATCACGTACATAAAAACCAACTCCACCGCCAACTTTACCCACTCTATCTAACCTAAAGAAATTATAATGATCGATAGAGATAATAGAAGAATCATCATACTCGGTTAAGAATGTCTCAGTAACAGCAAAAATATCCGGTTGATTTGAAGTAATTTGATGCTCAATGAGAGAGAAATGAGTTTTGAGCCGATTTATGTTGACATAAGGAATATGAAGATTTTGAAAAAATTCTGCACCGTTTTTTGGCCTAGAAATAGCAGAAGAGTTTAAAATTGTTTTGTTACAGAGTGAATTTTGAGAGATAAAATTATTAAGACTATTCGATGAAATAAAAGGAGGATTTTTAATCACATAAGAGCCTAGCAATCCCTATTTTTTGTTTTTATTTGGTTTAAGTTTTGACAGTTGAGCCTTATTCAAAATAGGAATCAGCTCAGCCTCCTTATGGGGACACATGCAAACCCTTAAGTTACGGACAATAGGACGCAAATAGTTCAACTCCTTATAGACTGCGTTCGCCTTGACTAACAACTCAAAGATCGGTTTAGGCCAAATAGGACGAGCAAAGATCTTGGTAGAATCTTTTATACCAAAAAGTTTAGAAACTGTGAAATCTCTCAGTTTAACAGAGTTTGATGCCATAGTATCTCTGATCGCATTGGATGTGAAGCGCCCAACGATAGCTCGAAAATTAGCCTTTTAAGAAGATTCAGGCTCATTCGTTTCCATTGGAACAGCGGAGAGCCATTCACGAGAATCTATGAGCATCAAACAGGCCTGCTCCAACCCAATGGCTCTCAAAATAATTTTGATAATATCATTATCACTTTTTGTTAGAGCAGTTGGTATACCCATAAACAAAATTTCGTTGGTGTCAGACAAAAACGGGTCTACAGGTGCAGAAGTTATTGCAGAACAGGAAGCAATGTGCTCATCAAGCCGATCAGAAAGCAAGTCTTGACGCTTTTCAACATCCGATAGAGATTGCTTAATCTCACGAATATCATTGCGTAACGAACCCACTTCACCAACAAGTTGAGAAGTCAAGAGTAAAAGCTTGTCCATTTTCTCCATCTGAGCCGCAAATTTTAAGTCATTGTCCGACTTAAAATTAGCAAGCCACTCACTGTCCGACATGTTAACGGGCCTTGGTTAAGAAATTGTAAGAAGACTTGATGTAGTAGCACTGGGATCAGCAGCCAATAAGTGAGGGCTAGAGAAAGCAACAAGTTTAGGCGTAACGCCCACCGGTGTACTACTGTCAATAGAAGATTGGAAGGAGCTTGTCTCCGAACGACAGCGTTGCCTTAGTAACAGTTCAAGTGGGTGGAGCGGGGAGACCGCACCCCTTTTTTTGAGAGCCCCGATTGGGCAAGGAATCTTTTAATGGCCCTGGGGAGGCAGAAAGTAATTTATTAGGGGAAACCACACCTGAAGCACCACTCGTAGAGATAATTCTTGAGGTTTTGTGTTTTTCGCAACAAGCGAGAGTATTATTAGGTCCAAACCAAGAATTATCACAGCAATGCAAGTGATATATTGCTGAACAATTAATGCAAAGACGCGAAGAGTCGGTGCGAAGGATAGCTGCTTCACAGAAAGAACAAATTACCATACTCGATAAACGCAGCAAAGAGACAGGTCGTGTACAGAGAGTCACCTCCCAGTTAAAACTCAAAGTATAAATGCTAAACAGACAGTACTTACAATCGGTAACGTTAAAGTACAGCAACAGTCGATGATGTAAAGAACAGCGCTCCCATGGTAATAGTTTACAGCGCACCTGGTTTCAGAGGCAGTTACTAGCTGAAGACTTGTTGAAACTAACCTCAAAATTGGTGGATGTTCCTAACCTCAAAATGTCGGCACCGCCAGATAATTTTAAATGTTTTATAGTTGCAGAGCTCACCAAAAATGCAGTCTATTAGAGGTGCTCTGCAAAATGCGCTTGCAGTTACCTGAAACAAGACGCCTGAAGGCAGCAGAAGCAGAGCACAAGGCCAAAAAACAATAAGAGCTGAACAGAACACACGTTGATATACTCACAAAGAGAGAGAGAGAGAGATAGATAGATAGATAGATAACCAAATTTATTATATGTACATTATGTTGTACAATTAATTACAGTAATACATTGGAATTAATAAAATTAATATAAAGCACAATAATAATAAACAGTAAAAAAGAAAACAGAAATCAAGCAAATATATCAGTAGAATAAACTTTACAGCAATAAAATCATCCACTCTCCAAGGCAAGGTAGTGTGCAAATGAGGATGTCTTGAATGTCATGAGCGAGGATGAGTTGCGTAAAGTCGCAGAAAGATCATTCCATAGCCATGAGGAAGTGACCAGGAACGATCGTAGGCGATACTCAGTGAATGGAAAAGGAATGGTCAAAGGTTTCACATCACCCCTCAAGGACCTCACCGGCCGGCTCCACTGATACATAGAATACAAATAAGATGGAGAACAAGATAAGAACATCTCATACAGAAACGTAGAAGAAAAATAGTTTCTTCTACCCGCAGTGGATAACCAGCCTAATGAGAACCTATAAGCAGAGATATGCTTACGTCTACCTACACCAAAGATCTAACGTATACCAGAGTTGATGATCCTCTGAAGTCTAAGGTCAAGCTCAGTCAAGAGGTCAGAGTAAACTAAACAGCAGTAATCCAGAAGTGGAAACAGCAATGTTTTTATAAGATGTATACGAAGAGCAAACGTGGTGCTCTCTCTAAAGAAGTTTAGTCTGTAAAGCAGAGAAAATGACCTATTACATACTTGTGTAACGTGCTCTCTCCAGTTAAGCTTACTGTCCAACCAAACACCCAGACTACGAACAGAGGACTCAAATCTAATATTAGCACCGTTCAACGGAACTCCAGTTACAGATGATGAGGACAGTCTATTTATATAAAAATAGAAGCCAATAATTATTGCCTTCGTTTTGTCAACATTCAATTTTAGATGGTTATCAGAGGCCCAATTTGAAATGAGAACAGCATGATCACTCATAAGATTAGTATAAGCGCTAAGTTCAGAAATCGGAAAATGCACATAGACTTGCAAGTCGTCAGCATATATCAAATGCTGTACACCAGAGTGAAAGTTGACAGCAACGTCATTAATATAAATGGAGAATAAAAGTGGTCCAAGCACAGAACCTTGGGGTACTCCTGTATTCAGAGCAACAAAGTCAGATGCATTACCATCAGAGTCAACAACAGACTGCCGTCTATCAGATGAGTAAGAGGCAAACCACCTGACAACAGAAGCATAGTTACATAACGTTTGTCCATGTTGAGTCTAATATCCTCTGTTAGTTTGAGCAGAGCTGTTTGGGTACTATGTCCAGTTCTAAACCCAGTTTGATGAGAATCCAGCAGATGTTTGGTGGACAAGTAATAATAAAGTTGTTGATGGGCAAGACGCTCAAGAACCTTGGACATGAATGACAACAAGGAAATAGGTCGTATATCACTCATAGTGCGTGGAGAAGAGACCTTGTTGATTGTGGTAATCAACGAGATCTTCCAACATGAAGGAAACACACACTCACGAAACGAATCATTAAAAATACGACACAGCAAGGGCCCAATAACTGAAAAAGCCCCATGAACAATAGACTGTGGGACCGCATCAGACCCCCTAGCCTGAGAAGTAGAATGACATATTGCCACCCTGACCTCCTCCAAAGTAACCTCATTAAACCTGAATAAAGGCTTATAAGGCTCATCTACATTAACCCTTAACTGGCACTGTTGGTACCAATATACGTAAGTGGGGGTATTTAATACCTCAAGGTACTTAAGCGAGTCTCACGCAGCCGGTACTTAATATTATTGTACGAAAAAATTTTCTAACGTTACTTAGAGTACGTTTTTTAAAGTTAAACTGTTTTTATACTCATTTGTTTAAATTAAAATAGTAAAAAAAAATGTTAAAAAAAAAAACAGAAAAATCCAGTTTTTTCACTTAAAAAATCATAACTCGTGTAGTTTTTAATATTTTAACGGCTCTCCAACACACACTGATGCCTGCCACACTATACATACCTCATGAATCTTTAGTTAGGGATGTCAACTACTGACAGATGTCGCCACTTAGGCCATTATTAAGATCTTAGTACAATTTATATTAACTTAAAGAAGGTTTGGGGTAAATTTTACCCACGGTGCCAGTTAAGGGTTAATAGTATTCATATACTCAGAAACAGAAGGGGCAAGTGGATCAAACGCAATCCTACCAAAGTATCGATTAAGCTCATTTATAGGAAATGAGTGTCGCGAGTTATTATCAGTAGAACACATACCAAGGTTCCTGAGCTCTCTCCAGATCTGTCGCGAGTCCGTAATACCCGATAGTCTGTCACAGTAATATAACAGTTTAGCTGATTCAATCTTCGAGCATACACAACTGGAGGAAGCCTCCGAATGGCAGCAAGCGTTACAAGGCGAAGAGAGAGAAAGCCTCTATTTTAGTACGTGCTGTCTCTCTCTAGTCTGATTTGATTGGCTGCTTCTGTTCCCCACTAAGAAAGTGAGAGAGAGATAGCACGTACCAAAATAGAGGCTTTCTCTCTCTTCACCTTGTAACTCAGTTAATAGCTGGGAGGCTTCCTCCAGTAGTATATTCTCGAAGGATTCAATGCACTCATGTGCCTTGTCCCGAGCAGTCCTATAGCATAGTAAGTCAGTATACAGTCGAGTACGTTTGTAGTGTCTATAAAGTCGATCTCTCTCATTGATCAAGCGACGATGTTCAGAGGTGATCCACGGACGATGAGCCCTATCCTGCCTGACCTTCCTGACAGGCACGAATTGTGCAATCGCCTCATTGAGATGGTTGTAAAGACATTCAAGGCGAGCAGAAAGAGAGGAATCACCATCACATGTAGCGCACCTTAAAGAGCGAAAATACTGAAGGAGTGCAACATCATCAACAGACTTATAATCCAGAAAGGTAGAGTCTTTAAGCATAGGTTTAGAGAGAGAGGACTTAACAGTCGCCGCTATGAAATCATGGCCGTCAATGAATGGTATATCAGTCTTCCAAAAGTCGAGTACAATGTCGTTGGCATCGACAAGACACAAATCAAGCCAGGTGTCAGAAGAATAAGTATGATGAGTTGTGCCATAAGGAACCAAGAAAAGTGCATTCTTAGTAATCACACCTTTAAGAAACTTAGAGTCATCAGAATCAACGACTAAGTTAGTATTAAAATCACCGAGGATGATCTTCGAACTATATTTATGCATATACGATGTTAAATCAGGTATGAAATCTGTGTTAGCCAAGAATGGAGCATGTGGTGGCCTGTAGACTACACCAACAACAATAGGTGAAGCCAAGTCCAGAGAATTAACCTCACAAAACAAATATTCAAGAAGACCAGGCTTACCACTCTATTTACCAGAAGGAGAACAAAGGTGCCGTGAAGAAATAGAGTTGTGAATATATAAAGCAACACCACCGTCTCTAGTGTTACAATCCTGCCTGTGAAGCACGTAGTCATCAAGCTCTATCAGAGAGTCACCAACAATCTGGCCCAGCTTGGTCTCAGTTAAACCTATAACATGGAAGTAGGGGCGAGAAGCCAGAAAGAGTCTTATCATCTCAATGTGTGCTCTAATAGAGTTAGCATTGAAATGACAAACTCTGAGACAATCCTTTGCAGTGAAATGATTATTATTGAGTGATGAAACAGGATTATTAGTAGAGATTGGTGTATTAGAGAGGAGTAGAGGAGAGAGTGGACTCACCTCAGTACTAGAAGCTACGGTGCTGGACTGACGCTGACCAGCTTCGCCTTGGCTAAAAAAGCATCCAGGTCCTCGACAGAAGCAACTTGTGTAGAAGCATCCTACTTCTTCCTTCTCACAAAAGTTCTTCCATTTTTCACGAATGAAAGAAAATTTAGTTTCTTGTCTTTCGATTTTGTAAGCACTTTCATCTTCAGCTGATGCAGTGAGGGAGGAAGGAATTCGTTGATGTTGATTAATGAAGGCGAAAGAGCAGCGACGCATTCAGCTCCAGAAAGATGATTCTCACCAACCTGAGAAGTATGAACTCTCCTAGTCTTAATCTTAGCAGCTATGATCCCACGTGCAAGTGCAGGACTCTTCATTGTTACAAGCAGTGGCACAGTTGAGAAGCGGCGATCACGCTGCCGTGTAGATAGGGACATCACTTCAGATGATGTACCAGCATGAATAACAGCAGTAGTAGAAGATGTTGAGGTGAAAGAGTCAGAAACCGAACGTCTTAGTGGCCGAACGGATTCTATATCCTCAATTGAGAAACTAGCATCCAAAGTAGAAAAGACAGCAGATACACCTGCCTTAAGATTAGAAAATTCCGATGGCCCAAGACCACCCAGTACCAAGTCAGAAGCCCTTTCAATACGAAGCTGCTGAGCTTTCAAAGCATCACATCGCTGTGATAGAGTTCTAAGATGATCCATATTAATAACAGAGTCTGTTCCAGATATTGTTGTATTGGTAGTAGTAGTAAGCACACTCTCAACTCTCGCCTTCAGCTCTTCTTGTTCGCGACAGACCTGGTCAAGTCTGGCTTCATTCTCAGTAATTCACGAGTCAAATGCAGTAGAAAGTGCAATAACTCTTGACTCAAGAACAGAAAATTTATTAGCTAGCACAGTAAGCAGACTGCTCACCTTGGAAACAGAGGATTCCATTGAGTCCAATTTATTCAGCATGCTCATCTTCTCAAGTATCGTAGTAAGAATATCATTAAATTTCTGCATATCCATTTAAATAAATAGAATGAATTATCAAAATTCGAGAAATCCAGTAAAACAAAATTGTAGCGCTCAAAGAAACAGTAGTGGTGTAGTATTAAATATGCTAGTGGAGTAGCGGCATAACATGTATGCTATGAAGTTGTTGGTCCGGCAATAACTTACTAGGAGAGTGTCACACTTCTGGATCACGGATTCTGCTCAAACTTCGAGATAAGCTTTCAGATGATAAAATATGAAAAAAGCTAAAGTTATAGTCACAAATACTCAATATTTCCCTAATTACAGGCAATTAAAGAAAAATACTAAAAAAGTTACTAGATTTTTAAACGCATATAGTTCTTAAGCATTGATAGCTAGAAGCTTGAAACTTTTTTTAAATTAAAGCTGAGCTCAAATCCTTTCGAAACAGTAGTTACAGCATATGAAAATATTATTTTTTCCCAGCGTTAGAGCGTAATAAAGATTGGACCTAATTTCAGCTTTTATTATTAATTAATGTTTTAAAAAGAAAATTCAGGTCCAATCCTTATTACGCTTTAACTTTACACTGATATCAAAATTGTGCATGTATTGAACGAAGCAAGCCGGCACTAAGTAATTTGTAGGTTAGGATGCAATAGAAACAAACAATTGCATTTAATGCAATTGAAACATTATGCCCACACAGAGACACTAACCACACTCCACAGAGCACCAAGCCAAGCAGCAAATCCCAATAAAAAAGATCGAACAGCAGCAGCAGCAAATGAAAAATAGTAGTGTGACTATATATGCTTTAGAATCAGAAAATCGCCCAGAGTCCAAGAAATGCAGTTGCAATCCGCAGGAAAAACAAAGGCTTCAGGACTCCCAGGGGTCGACTTTCTGAAAAAAATTTTCACTCAGCAGAGTGATAAAAAGTTATTAAGAGTAAAAAAAGCAAGAGCAGAAAAAAGCGTGTGTCGCTACTTACGCAGAGAGAGAGGGCGATAAGGAGAAAGAGAGAGGAAGAGAGAGAGAGAGAGAGAGAGAGAGAGAGAGAGAGAGAGAGAGAGAGAGAGAGAGAGAGAGAGTATAGCAAGCGAATACGCACTACACAAGCTAAGTATATACTTATATACTTATATAGGAGGAGAGAGAGAAGGCACATCGGCGTATAGATCGTTGTGTATATGCTGTTTGGATATTGAGTTACTACATGAGCGTTCAGTATGTATAAAACGAGCACTCACACGCAGATACATCTTTAACGGTTACCTAATGATTTCTATTCTAATGCGTTAATTATTAGAAATTCCTGCATGTTTGTATTATGTATGTATTATGTATGTATTATGTATGTATGAGCGCTATATATATATATATATATATATATATATATATATATATATATATATTTATATGGGACGTTTCACGTCAACTCACCTAACCAAAAAATAGAATTCGTCGAAAATCTGTGAAAATGTTCTATTTGATACCCAAAATATACAAAAAAAATTTTAGAGCTTCAGGTCAAAGGGGTCAGAATTTAAACGTGATGGGATTTTTCGAATTTTTCAAATTTTTTTTCTTAAATAAATATTTTAATGAATTTTTTCCTCAAAGACTATCAATTTTTCGTTAAAACTTAATAGAATACTTTTTCTTGGAAATTAGATGTAGAATTCACCTGAATTTTTGCAAATTATAATATACTGATTTTTATGCTTACTTGATGGATTTAAACATACTATTTAGTATATCTAAAAATCGAGCAGGTTAAATTGGCTGTTTAAAGTCTTATTTTTTTTTGTTTTTTTATAAGGAAAAAATATACGAAGCCTCCAGTTGGGCAGCCTTCTCAAAGTTACTTAATTGTGCAAAAAAGTCTGAATAAATCGTTATTTTGGATCAATGATGAGATTCGTGATTTTTTTTCTGAAAAAGTATTGATTTTTGGGACAAATGTATGGAAATGTTTTTCATTGGAAATAGTATGTAAAATGTATGTAAATTTCTGTAAACCATTATTTGCTAAACATCACAAATTATAAATGAAATTTTGAAATTTTAAAATTTATTTTTTGTTAAATTATTAGTATATATGGTTCATAATGTCTTAAATTACAATTTGTAAAAATATGTTCATATTCTACACATGATTTCCAATAAAAAACGTTTTTATACATTTGTCCCAAAAATCAATACTTTTTCAGAAAAAAAATCACGAATCTCATCATTGATCCAAAATAACGATTTTTCAGACATTTTTGCACAATTAAGTTACTTTAAGAAGGCTGCCCAACTGGAGGCTTCGTATATTTTTTCCTTATAAAGAAAAAAAAAAAAATAAGACTTTAAAAAGCCAATTTAACCTGCTCGATTTTTAGATATACTAAATAGTATGTTTAAATCGATCAAGTAAGCATAAAAATCAGTATATTATAATTTGCAAAAATTCAGGTGAATTCTACATCTAATTTCCAAGAAAAAGTATTCTATTAAGAGGAGGTCACGTATCTCTGTCCTTTTCTAATCAAAGAAATAATTTTTTCACAAAAACTAATAACTTTCTCAAAAAATGAAGAGAAAGCCGCATCTTGTATCAAAAAAAGCAATATTTTCTTTGATAAGAAAAAATTAATTTCATTGCTTCGTTTTCAAGAAAACCTTGAAAAACTAAATTGTCCACCCTAACCTCTATGATTTAAGTTTTTCAAGGTTTTCTTGAAAACGAAGCAATAGAATTAATTCTTTCTTATCAAAGAAAATATTGCTTTTTTTATTACGAGATGCGGCTTTCTCTTCATTTTTTGCTAAAGTTATTAGTTTCTGTAAAAAACTCAATTCTTTGATTAGAAAAGGACAGAGATACGTGACCTCCTCTTAAGTTTTAACGAAAAATTGATAGTTTTTGAGGAAAAAATTCATTAAAATATTTATTTAAGAAAAAAAATTTGAAAAATTCGAAAAATCCCATCACGTTTAAATCCTGACCCCTTTGACCTGAAGTTCTAAAATTTTTTTTGTATATTTTGGGTATCAAATAGAACATTTTCACAGATTTTCGACGAATTCTATTTTTTTGTTAGGTGAGTTGTCGTGAATCGTCTCATATATATATTAAATATAGCGCTCCTTTAAACACTATTGTCCCTGATAGTCGCACAACAAATATCATCAAAACAAATTAAATTAGATACAAAATATAAACTTTTTATTTATTTTTTTTTTTAAATTAATGATTAGGAAAAATTTCAAACGGAAACCGAAAGAATTTTCAAAAATCTAATATTCATTACAGATGTTTTTTCTGTTACGAGACTTTCCAACAAAGTTACAAGTGATCGTATATATTGTTAAGCATGTAAATAATCAAATTCGAATCAAAATTATTCAAATAATTCATATATTTTTTTTTCAAATTTCTTCAAAAAACTAAAATTTATTTCTAGGAAAATGATGATACTATATATAATAATATGTCAAACATAATTGTTAATCAAATTTCCACTTTTGATGTTTCAATTGTTTATAACTTTATTAAAAAGCATCAAAACCAAAAAAATTGTAGTTGAATTTTTTACTTTTTTAAATTCTCTTTATTTGCGTTTAAATTTTTTAGTAATTATTAAAGAATATAGAATCAAAAGAATTTTTTTTTTAATTTGAAATTTTCATAAATTTTAAAAAAGTATAAAAATATAATTAAATTTTATAATTTTTTTTTATTTTTTTTGTGTGACAACTAGAACCAGAGATAACACTATTTGAATAAGCGCTTTTTATCTAAATTTTTTCTTGTGGATTTCTGAAGGTCTGAGGTAAGTTGTCAGTAGGGGAACGTCGGCAAATCGCGAATAAGTTTACAAATAAAAGCCATGTCATCACGCTGCTTATACTTAAAGTGTAGAATAGTCTTGTGAATATTTTCCGTCATTGATCAATTCAAATTGCTGGTAGATATACTAAAAAGCTAAATTCTAATATTTTAACATGCTTACAGTAAAATTATTAATTTTCAAATGATTTATATTTAGTGTTGCATCCAATGTTTTAAAAAATACATTGACTAAACTGTAATTCAGAACTGCAATTATAATTCACATACGCACTGTGCATTTTTTTAATATTTTCAAAAAACTATGTAAAAAAATATTAATTATATTTTTAGCTATTATTGAATTAAGTTTAAAATTCGCATAAAAAAGATTATTATAATATGCAATTCCCATATTGAATATAATAATTATCATTAATCATTAAAAAATTTTTATAAATTGATTGTTTTTATATTTATTATCATTATATGGTTATTATTCAAATGATTCCTGTATGCTTCTAAGTAGCTTAGTAAGTTGCAAATGTATTTAGGAGGCCTTCTCTTTACCCAAAACTACCATTATTCTACTTCATGAGTTAATAATTTGTTGTGCGTATACATATTTATTTAATATAAAATATATTTTTGAACAAAGCGTGACGGGAAATAATTCATTCTATGAAAAGCAAGACTGTCACTAAACCAAAAGAAGTGTTAATTTCTGTCGGCCAGTCCCCACGACTGCTACACCTGGTTTTTTTATATCAAAGAGTCGCACGTTCAAAAATCTGATCATAAATTTTGAAAATATAAGTCTTATACTGTAAAATGCACTATCATTAGTTTCTTAATTATTATAAACAAAGCAGTTATAAATTTTTATAAAAAAAATTTTATCTTGGCTCCTATTGGTCGTACAGAGCTTTTTTTTTAAATTTTCGTTTTTAAATGAGCTTTTGAAATATTTGAATTAGAATTTCACAAAAGTTATAAACAAAGCTCCAGCTTCATTTATTTATAAAAAAAATCACCCCGTTTTTTAAAGCGATATATAAAAGGTTAAAATTCAATTTTTTCATTGGTTCTCGATGAGATATTCAAATTTGAACCTTTATGAAGAGATTGCGACCTTATGCAACTCGATATGTTTGCCTAATAAAAAGTTATAGATTTAAACATTATAAGTCTTGGGATAAATAAAAGAGAATATCTCAGCAACAAATTAACCGATTTCCTTTCAAAACCTTTCTTTTTATTGGGAATCATAAAGGCTTCCTTTATAAAGCAAAAAATTATTTAAAAAGTTATTTTTGCAATTAATAATCTATATGCGAAAAATGGCCATTTCTCATGGTTTTTTCGACAATTTACAAAAACTAATGGCTGACCGATGAGCTATAAAAGACAGTTGAAATCGGTTATTAAATTACAGAAATTTATAATGTTTGGCATTATAAGATGATCCGCTATGATCTAAGTACAGGTACAGGCAGTCTTTTTGTGGAATACGTAAACACGTTTTTAAAAATCAAGCAGGAAGCAAGTGGTTGGTCAGTGTGGTGTCACGATGAAGCTAAAAAGACTGAATATATAGAACAGTATTAGAAAGATGAGGGAATACGTCTCAATAGAGAAAAAATTGCAAAAACCGCTGGACTGCGTGCAGTGGCAAAATTGTGTCTAAACTCACTTTGTGGAAAATTTGGTCAAAGAAGTAATTTGAAACGAACGGAGGTTGTTGAATCTCGTCAAAATCTCTTGAAACTTTAAGCGTGTCCGGAAAAAGAAGTTTTCCGAAATATTACCTGTAAACGATGTAATTTTATACGTTGATTGGCAACACATAGAAGAAGTTGTCATTCTTACAGTTTATACAAGTGTTGTTATAGCAGCCTATACGACTGCTCAAGCGCGTTTAAAACTTTATGAGCATTTGGAAAAATTGGATAGACGGGTATTATATTATGATACGGATTCCTGTATATTCACGTCTTGTGAAACAAATGCCGAAGAATGTAATCCATGCATAGGCTCAAAGCTCGATGACAGACGAACTAAGATGTTATGGTGAGATTGCTAACATTAAAAGTTTTATATTGAGAGGACCAAAATTTTATGCATAACGTGTTTTTTTACCCGACGGTCAAAAAACCGAGTGTTGTAAAGTAAAAGAAATAAGTTTAAATTTCTGAAATGAACGAAAAATTTATTTTAAGAGCATAAAAAATTTGATAACTGATGCGTTTAGCTTGAATGATAACCATGATGATGATGATGATGATGAATGCTCGAGTGATGAAATTTACGATCGTACAAACGAAGATTGTAAAAAAATTAAACTTAATTTCACAGCTATTCGACGTACAAAAACTCATGATGTTGTTACCAAAAAAGGAATTAAAACATGTTGCGTTGTACTGAGAAAACGTCATTATATTTCAGAAAAACTTTCTTTACTTTTTGGTTATAAAACAATAAATGAATATTAAAATATTATTTTCTCTTCTTTATTTAATAATTAACATCTTCCAACAATTAAAAATCTATTACAACTATTATGAATATCATACACAAAATTAAAGATTACAAAAACACATGTTCTCTCAGTACCGCGGTAATTAGCTAATCACAAGACACGCGTTAAATTTGCTAAAAAGCACGCGTATCTTGCCCGCAGTAATAAGGAAATCACCCGGCGTACGCGCGCCAATAAGCGTTAATATGGCCCGCAACCCCGCGCCGCGCTAATAAGAAAATCACGCGCGTGCAGCCGCCGCCCGCTGCAGTCATTAAATGTCGGATGTTAAGTATGGTTATTGTAAAGGTAGTATAGTCAGTATGAATAAAGATGCTAAGATGGATACACGATTTAAACATCCATTTACGTGTATCGTCAGTGGACCTACAGGTTGTGGTAAAACAGTGTTTGTTAAGTGATTCCTGTCAAACCTATCAGATATTTGCGATGTAACATTTGATAGAATTTTATTTTACTACGCTGAGTGGCAAAAAGCATATCAAACTGAGCTGAAAACGCCATCTAATTAAACTATAGAATTTCGCGAAGAATTACCGCAACCCATCGATTATTCTCACGATAATAAAAAAAAAAATTAATAATAATTATCGATGACTTGATGCGGAAATCTTCTAACAATGTTATCTTGAATTTGTTTACAAAAGGTAGTCATCATAAAAATATTAGTGTCATTTTTATTACGCAATATCTTTTTCACAAGGGTAGCGGTCAAAGAAATATCTCTTCAAACGCGAATTACATCGAAATTTTTAAATATCCTCGAGATCGGGCTCAAATACAATATTTCGCACGTCAAGTTTATCCAGAAGATCCAAAATTTTCGCAAGGAGCTTATTTGAACAGTACACAAGTACCGCACGGATATAAGTGATTCTACACAAATGTACATATTACATGTCGCCGTTTTGTTGCGGCAACTTATACAAGCATAACACTAGTTTAGAGTTGTTTTTTAATAAGAATATATTCAATACATATGATTTATGGAATTTTAGCTTGATCTAGTAATTTTTTATGAAGTATGATATTAAAAAAGCAATGAAAAAATAAAAATTATCTAAAAATAGGATGTCGCCAGCGATTTTTTTTCAGTTATTGTAACGTAACATAAAAAGCACAAATTTTAAATGAACAAAAATTGTTCTATATAATTTGACAACACAGAATTCGATTTTGAATATCCCAAATTTGTGCGATCAAAGCTCAACGTACGACATGCTTAAGAAGTTATGTCGCCAATTCTTTTTTTAAATAATTTTTGACAAATTTTTAAGTTTTTTAACCTGTGAAAATCCGAAAATCGATTTTCAAATGACAAAAACATAATCTACGCCAAAAAACAATAAAAATTTTTCCTTGTAGAAATATGTGCATGTCCAAATTTCTAAATGGCAGAGACTCAAGTAAATTAAACTTCTGCGTAATTCGATAAAAAAATTAATTTATCCACTCGCGCGGGTACAACTCTAATAGTCAGTTGTGAATATGAATTATTATCACTTTTTTGCATAAAATAACGATCTATAATCTTGATTTCGTCAACGTAATTACACTAAACATTAATAAAAAACGAAAATAAAAATACATTAATTACCAATTTTGACAATCTTTTAAGTTTTTTAACCTGCGAAAATCAGATAAATAATTTTTAAATGATAAAAACACATTTTACGTCAAAAAACAAGAAACATTATTCTTCGTAGAAATATGTGCGAGTCCAAATTTCAAAATGCCAAGAATCAATAGAATTAAGTATCTGCGTAACTCAATAAAAAAAATTAATTTTTTGCTCGCACAGATGCAAATTTTGTAATGAGTTTTAGATATGAATTGTAATCACTTTTTTGTAGAAAATGGTAACCCAAAAACTTGTTCTCATCGACAAAATTACATCAAGTATAAGTGAAAAATAAATATACACTTACGCGACTAATTTTTCTATATTTTGCTCATATTTTAATAACTCTAAAAATTTGAAAATAATATTTAGAATTTAAACTCGTTTCTTCAGATTTAATTTACTGTACATAATAATAATATTCTTAACGGCATGTCGGAGCTGCAGCAATTGAGTTTTGCTATTTTTATTTTATCAATATCTTTTTAAATTCATAAATTAAACAAATATAATGACTTGTCCGCACTAAAGCTATATTAGTATAATAATTTTTGTTAAAATAAAAAATCATTTGGACTTGTTATTTTTTTATGAGTTTTGATTGGAAATTAGATATTAAACTCGACAAACCTAACCTTAAAATACGATACATTGAAAGTTTTTATTATAACTTTGTATGTATAATATTTTGGTGGATTTCTTGGGTTGTCCGCACTAGAGTTTAATCTTACAAATTTTTTCTTTGTAGTAAAAAAACTCGATTAAACGCATCGTTTATTCATAAGTTAGGATTGGAAATATTATTAGAAGGCGGACAGCTTCGTCATGCTCTTAAAATGAACAAAGATAGGAATTCAAGTACATACAAAAATATCTTACTTTCAAGCATATAAGCATTTACTATCCTGCGACTGTTTTATCCAGCGCAATATGTAAACAAATCATCAGTCATACATTGTCTTTTAATATTTGCGTATAGTTTGAATCTCGTTATTTGTTTTTTGAATGATTAAGACTTAATTAACCTGTGACACTTAAAATTTTAAACAATGAATTCGTCAAATGAAGATAAAAAAGCTTCGGAACTAGAGAAAAAAATGAAAAAAAGAGAAAAACGAAAAAATGACAAAATAAAACGAAAAAAGTATTTGGAATATTTAAAATATCGTTTGAATAGTAAAACATTAAATTTTACAAATTCAAAAGAGTAAGTATGTTATTTTTTAATTTTCTTTTAATCTTTATATAAAAAATAAGGATTATTTTTACATATTAATTTTAGAACAAATAATTATACTTCTTCAAATGAAATTATCAATAACAATGTGAATTACAAAATTATTAATACTCGAAGGCGTAAACGTCAATCAAACGATTTATATGATTTGAAATCTCATCGCCTCGATTTAGAAAAGAAAAGAAAAACTAACTAAGATTTAATCTTTGAAAACGAAAATAATAAAAATTAAAATTTAGAAGAAAAATATGCAGAACTATTGAAAGAAAATACAAAATTATTGGAAGAAAATAAAAGACTTATAAGATCGCTAAGATTAGTTCGTAATAGAGAAGATAGATTAAAAAGAAATAAAAAAGTTTACAAAAAATATTAGATGATAAATAAAGAAAAATAAAGACTTGTCAGAAGAGTATCCAAAGATTCCGTAAAAAGCTTAACATCAAAAATACAAAAGATAATCCCGTATTAAAAAAAGTTATCGAAATTGATAGAAAAGGAAAAACAGCAATTAGAAAAGCATTAATATCAGGTCAAATCTTGGAGCAACAACTAATTAAGAATAAAATGCAATTGAGAAGCAGGGTTGTGAATGTTTCCAGTTACCGAGTAAGCAAATGGTAAATGGTCGGACTATTCACCAGTTACTGGGTGAGTAAATGATAAATGGTCGGACCATTTACTAGTTACTGGGTGAGTAAATGGTAAATGGTCAGACCAGTTCGTAGTTATTAGGTGAGTAACTGGAAACGGTCGGACCATTTACTAGTTACTGGGTGAGTAAATGGTAAATGGTCCAACCATTTCTAGTAACCATTTCAGTAACTAGTAAATGGTTTGACCATTTCCAGTTACTCACCTAGTAACTACCAACTAGTCCGACCATTTTCTATTTACTCAACCAGTAACTGGTAAATGGTCCGACTATTTAACAGCTGCTCTGTAACTGCTCCGACAATTTACCATTTACCCACGTCGTAACTGCAAACTGGTTGAATCATTTATCATTTACCCACCCGCTTACTGCGAACTGATTCGACCATTTACCAGTTACCAGAGTTGTAAGTAAGGAAATGGTTTTTTTTTATTTGAAATGGTCAAGTAATTAAAAATACTCGCACCATTTACCATTTACAGAGCAAGTAAATGGTAAATGGTCTGACCAGTTCCCAGTTACAGAGCAAGTAACTGGTAAATGGTCTGATCATTTACGATTTACAGAGCAAGTAAATGATAAATGGTCTGACCAGTTCCCAGTTACAGAGCAAGTAACTGGGAATCATCAAATCTGAAATTTAGTCTATAATTCAAATAATTTGTATATATTCTAACATTACGATGGAATGATTCTACTCTACATCTACAAAACAATCGACATCTAAAGCATGCTATTATGAATTATGGTTTCAAACTATATTCGAGCATGATTATACTTGGCGATTAAATAATAATAAAAACAATCGAATTTTTCATAAAGATTTAGACGATATTTACAAGTAATAGTTAAGAAACTAGTCACTACAATTATGCATATCGCCTTTTACACTCGAGAAGGCCATCACTTTTCAGTGAGGTCTGGAGCGATGCCGTTCGTATACAAAGGTTTGTACAGAATTTGTGTATTCAGAAATTAAGTTACTTATTTCGTTTCACAAACGAAATCATGAATACAAGGCTCGGGGTCAGTTCACTGATTAATGGCAGTTTTTCTAATCAATAGGTAGTGTCGTTCTATGACGCACGCTGAATCTGATTTAGATTTACGGCATAACACGTCTACTAATTGTTACACAATTCGCATGTCGCCGTAAAAACAGTTGCAGCTTTATTTATGTCTTAGAACATTATGACAAACTACCTTCAATGAACCGATAGTGACTTGGTATACAATATCATTTCTTATCATACCAATAAATTATTTTTACATATCGTTTACAATTGCATCATACAGATGTAAATGATATAGGTTTTTATAACTCAAGAATTATTGATTTTACTTTTATCTCAGAGTATTATCGCAATCTTATTGCTTGTGTTCCTAATTTAGTCGTGAATTTAACGTAATCTGAAAAATTTTTGAATCGTGCTAGAGTATAATTTGAAACCATGATAAATAATTATATCTATACAGACTATTCACATAGTTTTTATAATAAAAATTATATTCGTATGCAATGTAAGTCGAAGTGTTAAAAGTAAGGTAATACACATATTTTATTATTATACTATTCATTATGTTAAATGTCAATTTTAGACGAGGTTTTAGACATTTTTTACTGATCGAAAGTAGCGAAAAAAATAATTTCGTTGATTTTTAATAAAAATATATATCAGAATTGCTTTCACTTGTAAATATCTATTCATTTTAACAAATGAGAAATGGAAGCGTGTAAATTTGTTAATATTCAAAGAACAAGCCAAAAAAAATTAAAAACAAAATATCTGTTTTAGCTATTTATGATCGTTAAAGTTAGTCGAAAGCTGATCCTTAATTTTAAAGTATCACCATAAAATACAATGAAAATTAAATAAAGTTCCTAAAATAAAAATTACTGACCCTCGGGCAAGATGCTTGAAGTCTTATGGCTCCACTAAATTTATCGAATATGATAATGTTCTAGTGTTCGAAGACGTATTTATAATATTAGTGTAATTATATACATTAAGGGCTTGATGAAGCTTTTCCTTCTGATAATATTTCTGATCCAAGTTTATGAGTAAATGATGAATTTTATCGGGTTTTTTTACTGCAAGAAAAAAAGTTGTAGGATTCAACTTGAGTGCGGACAACTAAAGAAATCTATCAAAATCTTATACTGAAAAAGTTATATAAAAGTTTTCAATTTATAGTATTTCGTGGTTAGGATTGTCAATTTTGATATCTAATTTGCGATCTAAGTTCATAAAAAAATAACAGCTTCAAAGGATTTTTTATTTTAACTAAAATGATTGTACTTATATAGCTAATGTCAAAATTTGTCAAAATTTAAAGAACAAGACAAAAAAAAATGAAAAAGTAATAAATATAGTTTTCAAATTTTTTAAATTGAATAAAATATATAAGAGATCTCATGTGATCACATATGAGATGTCACATGAAATTAACAATTTGCATGAAAAAATGTATTATATCCGTCAGATAGAATACGAAAAAATGAAAGACCCGTATTTTTTTGTTTTTCAAAATATGATGAATTGCAAAAGTTACAGCCGATATAAGTTATTAGAATTTTGATATATATATATATAGATATAGAACTATGATAAATGGCGACACGATTGCTATTGGCAAAATGACAATCGTGACGTCACACCAATTTCAACTGCCTCTATCTCTTCAAATTTTCATCTTCATAAAAAAAGAAAATATACGTGTCCTTTATTTTTTTATTTTCTTAAAACGGATGTAATTAATTTAAAAAAAAAATTTCATGCAACATCCCAATTGCCTATGAGATCGCATATGAAATCGAATGTATATTCGTTAAATTTTCAAAATAAAATAAATATATGTGCGATCTGACATGAGATCTCACATATATTTATTTTATTTTCAAATTTCAAAGAATATATATGAGATTTCATAGGCGATTTCATATGAGATCTCAAATGAGAGCTTATACAAAATTTTCAGTAGGGATGATTTTTCTTGGCTTGTTCTTGAAATCTATACATATTTACAATCTTCCGATTCTCATTTATTTAAAATAAGTTCATACCTATAAGTAGAATCGGTGAGCCGTAGCGCAGGAGCTAAGGCTCTAGGCTTATGCTGTAGTTGACGGTGTTTAATCCCCAGGAAAATTTTGGAAAAATATTTCTGAATTTTTCTCTGTGAAATAGAACTAGGAGGCCAGGAAAAACCAATTAGAAATTTCCCCTTGCCAATAAAAATTACGGGTCTCAGTCCACAGAGATCAAGAGACCTACTGTCAATAAAATAAAGGAGAAGATGATATCTCCAATTCCTAGTGGAAATATAAAATGTGCATTACTGTTTGAAATAGTTTAAAATTATTCAAAACTGTTTAATAATGTTTAAAACTGTTTAAAACTGTTCAAAATAGTTTATAAGTGTGAAATTTCTGATATTTAAAACAGTTATAAAAAGTTTTTAATATTTTTGAACAGTTTTAAACAATACAGAATAATTTGGTACTAAAGTGAACATTTTCTCGTATATATTATATAAATTTTAATATACATAAGAAAATTTTTACAAACACAAAATTATAAAACACTTTGAAATCATTTTGAAATTTTTTAAACTTTTTAAAACTGTTTAAAACTGTTTAATGGTATTGAAAACTTTTTAAAACCGTTCAAAACTGTTCAAGTTAATAAAAAATAATTCATATTGATTCAAAATTGTTTTGAAATATTTTGAATATTTAAAATAATCTATAACTTTAAAACATAAAAAATTTATAACTATTAAATACCGTTTGAAATCATTTCGAAATTTTCAAAACTTTTTGAAAGTGTTTGAAAATGTTTAAAACTGTTCATAACTGTTTTAAATGTCCTAAATTTTGCCCTTTTAAACAGTTTTAAACAGCTTTGAACAGTTTTAAACATTTTTAAACATTTTATATTCCCGTTAGGAATTACAAACAATTCTGATATTTGTTCATATGAGAAAAAAAGAAATTTATTTTCAAACTATATTTGATCGATAAAATATAGGTCTAAAGCAAACTCTTAAAACTTTTGTTTTATAATAGGTCATTTATTTTTGTCCTTTTCTAATCCAAATCTCAACTTCATTATATACTGTATCATGAAACGAATTTTTAAATTAGTGTTATTCAAAAAATAAATTGTAATAAAAAGATATAATTTTTTTTATAAATTATTGATTTTTTCAATAATATAGCATGAAAGAAAAAAATAATTTGAAATTAGTGAGTACTAAAATAATCAATGATTGTTAATCAAAAACATGTATTATTTGTAAGATATTAAAAGAAAACAGGCACGTTCGTTCTAAATTTATCCTAGAGCAGGTCGCTCATCTTTGTCCTTTCATATTAAAGAAATGAAATTTCATTTTTAACTGCAAAATGTTTAAAAAAAAAAGGAAGCCTTTTTTTCACCATAAAAATAGTTATTATACATTGTTTTGAAATGATATTAAACGAGTATGTGAAAATGTTTCTTTTATCACGAAATTTCACGCAAAATTTGTGACTACACAGCGTAAAAAGTTTTTTTAACTTTAATGAAGCTGTTTTTGAATAAAGGACATGCGGTGCAGAGAAATGAATTTCTTTGAGTCGAAGAAAAATCGTTTTTAAATTAATAAAATAATTTTTAAAATAAAAAAAACCTTGAAATATTCTTTAATAAATTATTATATTTGAAAAAAAAAAATTTTCGAATTTAGAAAAATATCTTATTAACTTGAAGAAATTAGTTACTTCCAAAATAGTGTAGAAAGTCAGTGAAACTTTCTTAAAAACAATGCTATATGTTTTCATTGAAAAAAATGTAATATGCATTTAAAATAATTTTTATATAAAAATAAAAAAAACATTTTACGTCAAATAATTTTTTATTCCAAAGACATAATTTTCAAATTAAACAAATTAGTTCATGACTTCGATAAACCTATCTCTTTTCAACAATAGAATGTTTGTTGTTGCAAAAAAGCGGTGAAATTTATTATATTTCTTCACATTAAAAAGAGGATTTTGAATTGAAAAAAAAATAATTGTCAGAATGAAGAAAATATAACTGAAAAACTTAAAAATTTTCTCATTTAAATGAAGTAATTATTATTTTGATTAAAAACGTACATTTCAGTAAAAAAAAAATTTCACAACAATTATTCATAAACATAATTACAAAAAATAAATTTTGATTAAAATCAACATTTAACTGTTTTAAAGAAATATTTCTTCGAATAAAAAAATTATTCTTTGAATCAAAAGAGTTTCAGTATTAAAAAAAAATTGAAATTTATATTGCAGAAAAAGAACTTAAATTTGTTGAAACATTTATTTGAACTAATATTTTAAATTTACTTGTAACAAATTATTTCTATGCTTGAAAGTGATGTTTCATGTTTTCAAAATAATATATTCTTCTACAAAAAATTATTTTTTAGGCTTGAAAAATTCAGATATATTTTGTAAGAAAGATAATATTTATTCAATGAATAGTTACTTCTATTTGGTACGCAGAAATTAATACGCAATATTTTTTATATAAAAATATTTTATTAAAGGAAACAAAGGCTATAGCAGAATAAGCATGGTGAATTTGCCCCCTCCCAAATGGCGTATCTGATATGGGTCACTTAAAAGGTTATCAAAAAATATAAAGAAAGCCAAAATTACAGACCCCCAAACCCCATGTAGGAGTTATAAAGCTAAAAAACGTGATTTTTCGATTTTATTTTTTTTACAGCTAGGCTCTGCATTCCAGAGACTTGTAAAAAATCACGAAAGTAGGTTTTTCCTTTCTAAATAATTAAAATTTTTTACGAAACTCATAACCTCAAAATTGGCTCCGAAAAACCTCATTAAAATTTTAAATCAGTGTTTTTACATCCCAGATTTCGAGGCACTAAACTCAATATAGGTATTTTTTATGTATTTTTTCCTGCTCTTCACGATGCCGTCATTAGTTTACAAAAAAAAAAATGGTGGCACACCCAATTTTCGGCCAAAAATCGTTTTTTTTTGGCTTTTTTACGGAGTTTTAAGCATTAATAATGAAATAAATTACTATATTATGGCTCTAAATAACACTTTTTCTATATTTTTCTACTTTCTGTTGAGTTCTGAAATCAGATTGAAGATATTTTCAGCTGAACACGCTATCCTACGCTCAGAAACGGTTTTTTGTGGGGTTATTTAAAGATTTTGTTGCGTGATTTGGCATCTGAGAGATTTGGAAAGACATATTTTGATAATCCATACATGTTCTTTAGAACTGTATACTCAGATTTGCAATATTTTAATCCATAAACCATGAAAATTTACCGAAATCTAATTTTTTTGAGGTTATGTAATAATTTCATTTGATTATATTTTATTTAAATAACTTAAATAACAAATATCAGTATTTTTTATGACTTTCTATTATTTCGTCTTATTAGATTTACGATATTTTCATTTACACGTTCCAGTATTTGCCAAAAACTGATTTTAGTTTAAGTTTATGTACAAATTGTATTAACTTATATTACATTTAAAAAGCTTAAAACAACGGTTTTTAGTTTTTTTATGTTACCATTTTTCAATGATATTTTCAGTATATTGCGATGCACGCTTAACATAGTATTTTGAGAAAATGTAATGCTTTTACTAAGTTATGTTATTCTTACTAAGTTGAAAACAGTTACTTCTAAGTGTACTTAAATCATTTCTTAAATATCATGGCACAAATAATATTTTTTCAAACACCGCAACTCTTTATTTAAATAAAGTTTATAACAGAATTGGTAGGAAAAGTAATTTTCTCATTTTCATAGTTTGCGTAGTGTATAATATAATAAATTATAGAAAAATGTTAAATGTAACTCAAGACAAAAACTCAAGATTAGTGACAAATGAAGCTTTGAGCAACAAAAATGACCAAGCCTATTTTTTTTTTAAATTGAGTTATTAAGTAAAGCATATTTTTTAGCCTATTTTCTACTATATTTAATTATAAAATTTTTAAAAAATTTGATTTTTCAATTTTTTTGGTATGTCAAAAAACTGCTGCAAATCAAAAAAGCGCTAAGTCCATTAAACTTGCTTATCAAAAATGTGCATTTTCATGAATATACACACGCATATACTTACACATAAACATAATACGCTCACAAATACACACTCGTAAGCATATGCAATAATAATATACTATGTGTTATTTATAAATAATAAACGCGTATTTATGAGTGTACGTCTATGTTTGTTGATAATGTTCAGCGAGCTTCCGAGAATAAACTTTAGCGTTTTTTCGATTTGCAGCAGTTTTTTGATATACGAAAAAAAAATTGAAAAATCAAATTTAAAAGCTTAAGTTTCATCGTGTATATACTTTGCGAATTTATTACTATAAAAAAAAATAAATATATTAAAAAATAGGATTAAATATAGTAAATATATAATAAAAGATAGTAAGATTAAATATAGTAGAAAATAGTATAAAAAATATAAATAACTTAATAATTTCATTTTCGAAAAAAATGGACTTCATTTTTGTTGTGAGACGCTTCGACATTATGTTATATTATTTAACAAATCTATAAATTACAAATCTAAAATTGCTAAGTCCGGATAATATTTTTGAATAAAAAATAACTGAGTCCCGATTTTGCATCAATATTGGTCAAGTCCTTAAATTTTTTTTTTCAAAACTAGCCAAGTCCATAGCCACATTAAAGTTAGCTAAGTCTATATTAAAAAATTATTTTTCTCTTTAAAAAATCAATTTAGAGTTTTCGAAACATGTGCAAAAATCTTATTTTTTATCGGTGAATTCAATAGTATATTGGTTAACAAGCGATTTAGAATCATTTAAAAGATAGAGGTTTTTTGCATTTTTCTCAAAATGCGTTGGTTGTGACTTAGCCGCGTATGTTGTGAGACGCTTCAAATAATCATTTATGAAATTTTTATTATAATATTAAAATGTAAAAGTCAAATGAAAATCTTTGAAATAAGATATTATTTTTCACTTTATTAAAAATAATTATAAATATTGAAGATTGTTCATGAAGTAAATATTCATAAAAAATAATAGTTATTCCCAGAATTAAAGCAATTTTATTCATCTTGATCACTGTCTTAATTTATGCAAACTTCTATTTGATCTTTAAGAAACATATTTGAAAGAATTTCAGCTGGTTTTATAATTTTTGATAAGTATCTTCCGTGAGAAAGGTAATAAATAATTGCTGCAATGTGTGCACAACATCTAATAGTGCGGTTACCATTAGCACAATCACAATAATATCTAATAATGCTGGAATAGCCAATACCATTAGGTTGATACTGAATGAAACATTTATATTGTTTTCTATTTACATGTCTCGATTGTACTTCGAGTTTGAGAATATTTGATCTTTCTTTAACATACTCTATTTTTAAATTTTTATCCGAGTCCAACATCTCTGCTAAATAGGATATGCTCTGTTTAAGCTGGTATGACCCTGTAAAAAGAATTTTTAAGTCTTTCTTCGTTGATTCAGGAAAATCTGGCAAATCACTTGAAGTCACGGTAACAAATGGTAGTTTTCGAAGTCAGAAAAAAATGATTTATTTTGAATTATTTAATAGTTTGTAGCAGAATGCGTCTGCTATCGAATATAATAGTATAAGTATTCTTTAAGCATCATTCATATTGTATATAGTCATAGAGTATGCGTAATACATATATATATATATATATATATAGAGAGAGAGAGAGTTGAGTCCAATTCCTTAGACCAAGCGTTTAAAGTAATAGAGTAGGGATAGGTTCGCTTGTTCCTGAGGAATATAGTGGAATATGGCGAACCAGGCGTATATAAGCAGCGCCGTTAACCAAAGTGAGTCAGTCCTGCTCCGAGGTCTTCCGGGTATTCATTCCGGATAATACTCATGTGATCGCACGTAGTATTATTAGGAATTAATACAATAGGTCGAGATATTTATCGCTAAGGGATCACACTTAGTGATATATGATTTCGACCAAGATCAATTCCTAGGGGAGCTGTTAAACCTATTTTATAATAAATGTGATCGCACGTTATTGTGGAGCAGGTGGTACAGTAAAAGTCTATCGTTGCATCATAGTACATGGGATTGCTCATGCGTGAGGTAACCTAGATTTCCGTCCTTCCTGTCTTGGAGTATTGCCATATGGTACAGGTGATTGCACGTGACTATATGGTAATATAAGAATAGCCGACGACTGTTATGATGTCCAGGGGATTGCTCGTGGTCGTATGAGAGTCTCAGTTAAAGACATCCTTCTTGCACTAAGTTAGGTTCGGGTTGTAGTCAGGTGATTACGCGTGATTGCAAAACGAATTTATCTTGGCAACCAGTAATTGCACTCTGTATTACGGGATCGCTCGTGGTTGGGAGGCAATTAAGGGTTTTTGCACCTTATAGAATTATGTTTGCGCTTTCACGAAATCTTAAATTTAATACCGCTAGTTAGGTTTTAAGTTTATTTTAAAACGCATATTAGTTTAATTATTGGAAAACTAAGAACAACGTCATTTTTCATTTGTTTCAGACTGCTGACTCGTGAATACAAATAACTACTGTTATATTTGCTTTCGTATTTTATTATTTTATTTAAGAATATATTTGTAGTTAAATTAATTTATTATTTTTCTTATTTGAATAAACCTTAAATCCTGAATCCTGGATCGCTGAAGCATCTGGCATCCTAACAGTAAAATCCTATCCATTACAAGTTTTCTGTTTTAAGATTCGAATTTAAAAACATTAAAGTAATGGTTGTATCTGTATTTTTTTCTTATCATGAGACAGATAAAGACAGAATGAGGTATGAGTAAGGCTCGAATTTATAGTCGACACTCAACACTCAGTACTCGGATCTCAACCCTCAGATCTCAAAGTTCCATTGTTCCGTGTTCCCTATAAACGTAGACATGCTTTATAGGGAACACAGAACAATAAAACTTTGAGATCTGAGGGTTGAGATCCGAGTGCTGAGTGTTAAGTGTCGACTATAAATTCGAGCCTAAGGGCCTTTGCAAGCTGTCTATGTCCATGGACCTAACAAGCATAAGAGGAATAATTGGTGCATAAGTACCCTTATGTCCACCTTATTCCCTCTTATTCCTATTTTCTCGCGTTATTCTTTTATCGTGCAAAGGTCCTAACAAGTGTTATTTGAGTTGGGTCCATTAATTCGATCCTAAAACAGTTACTCACCAATGCAAACAATACGGGTCAAAGCTAGCTTAGGTCCGAATTTACAAGCATCACTTGAGTATATAAAGTTACGATTTTCAAGTATATATACTTGTTTTGAAATCTGGAATCTGTAAAGTTCCAAACTTTAAAAATTCAAGTAACAACTCATACTCAAAGAATGTTTATGAATTCAACCCTAAGGAAGTCACGTCATTTTCAAGGACGGCGTAAGAAAGAAAGGTCGTTCATAATCTCAGCTGTATCCAAACTGGGTAATACTTACATGACGTGTTAATAGGTGGCACATGGGTAGAAAAGACATATAAAGAATATGAATCATTCATTCTGAAATATTATATATTTAAATATCTGAAGTAAAAAAAATAAATAATTATACAGAATTGTGTACTCATATAGAAACTAGTTTTGCTAACTTATTTTCTCTCAATATTGCTTTAACTCTATTTTATATGGACATCATTTTATCAACTTTGCTTTTTCGACAACTTATTTCAGCGACATTTCTTCATACCTCATTAATTGAATTGAGTATTAAATTAATATCTTCTAAGTAAAGCAATGCTGGTTTTATTATTTTTTTGCAACTCTATTAAACAAGTCCGGAGATTGTGGAATTCATTGAAACATCAAATGCCACTGGTATGAAAAAGTGATCTATTTTAAAATTATGGCTTAAAATATAACATAAGCAGAGAATATAGAATAATTTATCTTTAGCTATAGTAGGTTGGATTGGCCATTTTCGTGATGCTCAGAAAAAGGGTTAGTTATACCCCCTATGAGAAAGGTGGCGCTATGTTCTCCTTAAGCGCGCATTTGGAAACTATAGCTCCACCTGCCTTATGAGGGATATAACTAACGCTTTTTTTTAGCATCACAAAAACGCCCTATCCGACCTTCTAACATAAGTCAATACAATTTGTACATAAACTTAAACTAAAATCAGTTTTTGGCAAATACTGGAACGTGTAAATGAAAATATCGTAAATCTAATAAGACAAAATAATTGAAAGTCATAAAAAATATTGATAATTGTTATTTAAGTTATTTAAATGAAATATAATCAAATGAAATTATTACATAACCTCAAAAAAAATTAGATTTCAGTAAATTTTCATGGTTTATGGATTAAAATATTGCAAATCTGAGTATACAGTTGTGAAGAACATGTATGTATTATCAAAATATGTCTTTCCAAATCTCTCAGATGCCAAATCACGCAACAAAATCTTTAAATAACCCCACAAAAAACCGTTTCTGAGCGTAGGATGGCGTGTTCAGCTGAAAATATCTTTAATCTGATTTCAGAACTCAACAGAAAGTAGAAAAATATAGAAAAAGTGTTATTTAGAGCCATAATATAGTAATTTATTTCATTATTAATGCTTAAAACCCCGTAAAAAAGCCAAAAAAAACGATTTTTGGCCGAAAATCGGATGTGCCACCATTTTTTTTTGTAAACTAATGACGGCATCGTGAAGAGCAGGAAAAAATACATAAAAAATACCTATATTGAGTTTAGTGCCTCGAAATCTAGGATGTAAAAACACTGATTTAAAATTTTAATGAGGTTTTTCGGAGCCAATTTTGAGGTTATGAGTTTCGTAAAAAATTTTAATTATTTAGAAAGGAAAAAACTACTTTCATGATTTTTTACAAGTCTCTGGAATGCAGAGCCTAGCTGTAAAAAAATAAAATCGAAAAATCACGTTTTTTAGCTTTATAACTCCTACATGGGGTTTAGGGGTCTGTAATTTTGGCTTTCTCAATATTTTTTAATAACCTTTTAAGTGACCCATATCAGATACGCCATTTAGGAGGGGGCAAATTCACCATGCTTATTCTGCTATAGCCTTTATTTTAATTGTTCAATTTAATTTTTATTTTGACATTACGAGATATAAATTTAAAATAAAATTAATAATTTCCAGTATGAAATACTGTTAATTTCAAAAAATATCTTATGTATGTTGAGGAATATATTATTGGTATTTAAAAATTTTATTTTCACTGACGGAATAAATGATATTGATAAAAAAAATATTTCACCGATTGCCTGAAAGAATATATTTGATACAATAAAATTTTTTTCGTAACTAATAAATTTTTTTCCAGTGTAGCTATTAGATCAAGTAACGGTATCATCTGTCTATTATTTTTATCATGGAGAGATAAAGACAGAATTAGGTTCAAGTAACAACCAGTACTTAAGTTAGGTCTATGAATAGGAGCCTAAGATTGTCTATGATAATAAAAATTTATATGGTTGGAATATATATTTAGTCCAGTCAAATTAGTTCATTTTAATCGATTTTTTTGCAAAACGTGCTACAGGCCGGTTTTTTGCAGAAATATATTGTAGATAATATGTATAATAAGAATATCGATGTGCGCCATCTTTAAAAGTTGTGGAAAAATGTTTATAAACAAATTAAGATAGGGAAATCGACTTTTTTTTCTTTTTTTCTCTGTAACTGCGCTGCTTTTGACTCTAGAAGAAAATTTTTTTCACAAAAATTGTTCAGAATTAAATTTTTTTCAAGACTATGGGTGTGCGATTTTCTAAAATTTTCGAATTTTCTCGGGAAATGAAGTTTTTCCGAAAAAATGGGTAATTTTTCAAATTAAAGTTAAAGATAGATATTATATTCAAAATTCGATGAAACTTCGGGAAATGAAAGATTTTCTATCGTTTTTAATCCTCTTCCAAGCCGATCTGTTTCGGCCCGTAAGAAGAGTAACAATTAATTTGTTTATTAAAAAAAAGTCGAAAATTCAAATTAATGCCAACTCAAGAATAATTATTGCAAATATGTCAAACTTCTTAAGCGTGTAATGGTAGGATACCTTTATCATAAACGATTATAAAAATTTCAATTTTTTGTTTTTTTGCAATATTTTTTAGCGTTTTTCCGATTTTACAATTTTAATTCTTATAAATAAATTCATATATTTCAGCCAATTTTTGATATATGTTAATTTTATAAAATGCAAAAGAATGATCTCTTCAAGACCTTTAATTTGAATTTTTTTAAAGTTTTCTATCGTAAAAATGGAAAGAGTAACATGGCTTTGACTTTGACTAACGATTGCGCCATCGTTTTTAACCGATTCACTGGTATTGTATCATATATGTACAAAATATTTTCGTCCCAATACTGGTAATGTATCATATATGTACAAATTAGATTTTTGTCTAATTTTGACAGCGGTTTGAATCCAAACTTTGTATAATAGGTCAAATATTGTGCATTTTCTTAAAAAAATGGTCTACCAGTATTGGGACGAAAGCTAAATAAAGCCGTACCAGTGAATCGGTTAAACATTTTAACTCGTTTCAAAGTTTAATAGACAGTTTATGATATAAATTATTTATTGATGAAACAGCATTAATGTATACAAAGTGGTTTTTATATATATCATCGTTTCCAAATTTTTTACGCATTACATTGTGTGCGAATATCAGGTAACAGAGTATATAAACGGCCAGCGCGCATGCGTACGGTGGTTTTTTTTTCTTCACGCAAGAACATAAAACAATTTTCAAAATTTAAAATTCATATTGCATATGAGAATTAACAATGTCTCTGGTAATTATGGTCCGATTTACATGTTTCTTTTTTTAATGTAGGGTAGCGCGTGAAAATAATAATAACTTTGATATTAGTTTTGGAAAGTTCTGTATACATTTGTTATAAATAATGATGATTGTAAATGAAAAATCTTTTCGAATTATTTGCAAAATTATAAGTTTCGGTAAAGAAATTCGAAGACGAATTTTGTTTTTATTAAAAAAAACGACCAATTTTTCTTAAATAGGTTTTTAAATAGAAACGAAATTATATTGTCAAAATATTTATAATATAATATTAATAGTTTTTTTATCAAATCTAGAATTGTAAGTTTAATTAAGCATATGTATAATGAACCTAATATAAAAATTTTTTTCTAGAGTCAAAAGCAGCGCAGTTACAGAGAAAAAAAGAAAAAAAAGTCGATTTTCCTATCTTAATTTGTTTATAAACATTTTTCCACAACTTTTTGAGATGGCGCATATCTATATTCTTATTATACATATTATGTACAATATATTTCTGCAAAAAACCGGCCTGTAGCACGTTTTGCAGAGAAAAATTCTAATTTGACTGGACTAATTGAGAACATATTAAATTACAAATATTATTTTCTTCATTAATAAATAATAAGTTGATTGAAAACAATTTTTTCTTATTTATTTTTTAATCTATTTTCAATTATAATAAATTTTATTAAAAACGGAGCAATTTATTTTAACACATTTTAAGCATGAAGATAATACTTTTAATTTATTCAGAAATAATACTTTTAATCATATTTAAATAATGAAAATAATTTCAATTTATAAAATTCATAGTAAAGGTTAAATATTTTCATCTTACCTGCTAGGAATAAAATGTTGGCTCTCGAATATTCGCCTTTGTGACTCGAAGGATTACAGTGAAGTTGACAGTGGTGATTTTTAACGAAAGAAAATCCGTTATCATTAAAGTCCTCACAATCGTTTGGCACAAAAAACACAAGAGTATCTTTTTTTTGTAATTTTCTAATACATCGACTTTGTTCCAGATGCTTCTCGGGATTGCGCACGCCGTATTCGCAAAATTTATACATATACATATATATATATCGCGAGCATTTGGAACAGTATGTATTGCATCGTATGGATGCGTTCACAGATTTTCCATTGTCTTACTTACGAAATTACGTTCGCATAGAAATGGCTGTGTTAAACACACTTTTTAAAGTTGCGCACCAGTAATGCTTAGTTTATTGTTATGTCCGGAAATCTACTGCACATACTGGGAGTTTCTTTATAGATAAGCTGTATCGACCAATCAGAAAGCTTCTTTAGAGCTATTTAACGCGTGATTAATTTTGTGAATACGGCGTGCGCCGCCCTGAGAAGCATTTGGAATAAAGTCGATGTATAAGAAGAGTACGAAAAAAAGATACTCCTGTGTCTTTTGTGTCAGAAGATTGTGAGTACTTTCATAAAAACGGATTTCACTTCGTTAAAAATAACCACTGTCAACTTCACTGTAATCCTTCGAGTCACAAAGGCGAATATTCGAGAGCCAAAATTTTATTTCTTGCAGATAAGATAAAAATATTTAATCCTTTGCTAAAAATTTTATAAACATAAATTATTTTCATTATTTAAATAAGATTAAAAGTATTATTTATAAATAAATTATAAGTATTATTTTCATTGTTAAAATATGTTAAAATAAATAGCTCCGTTTTTAATAAAATTTATTATAATTGAAAATAGACTAAAAAATAAATAAGAGAAAATTTTTTTTCAATTAACTTATTATTTCTTAATGAGGAAAATAGTATTTGTTATTTAATCTATTTTGAATATATATTTCAACCATATAAATTGTCATTATCATAGACGATCTAAGACTCCTATTCATAGACCTAACTCAAGTAGCGGTTGTTACTTGAACTTAATTCTGTCTTTGTCGCTCATGATAAGAATAAATGATGGATGATAGAACCGTTACTTGATCTAATAGCTACACTGGGAAAAAAATTTTATTGTATCGAATAGATTCTTTCTGGCGATCAGGGAAATATTTTTTGTATCAATATCATTTATTCCGTCAGTGAAAATAATATTTATAAATATCAATGAAATATTGCTCAACATACTGTGATGTATAAAATACATCACAAGGAGTAAAATTTAAATAGATTAGTTATTAAGTATAAAAAGCGAAATTATAAAAAACAAGCGTACTTATTTTTCAATTCATAAATCTTATGTTTTAGTTTTCTTTTGTAACGTTTTTTAAAATGATTTTTCTCAAGTGTAATAGATTGACAGATGTAAAGGAGAGTCGAGAAAACTATAGAGGAAAACCAAAAATAAAAATAAAGTAATTAAGAGTTATTTAAATAAAAAGAAATATTCATCGTAACTAAGAGTAACAGCAATCGTAAAGACAGAAGCACAGCAAGAAGGATTAGCTGTAATAATGTACATAAGTGAGAAAGAGAAAGAAGATTATGATCATGCGTGCGGCAAAGGAGAGGGGCTTCAGGAACACGACGCGTATATATATATATATATATATATATATATATATATATATACTCATGGCTAGATGTTTCTACCCCGCACGATGTAGCTGTGCATACACATGTGGAATCGACCAACGAGGAACAGCTATGAGTAGAAATCTCCGATAATCGATGTTTCTACTGCGTGAAGCAATATAGCAACCTCGAGTATAGTATACAAATTTTACTAGAGTAATAGAGATAGAAGATCCGCGACCAAGAGTCGATTAAACTGTCGATATCGACTTACAACTGAAGAGATCAAAGGAGAAACTAAGACGCGACGAGAAAGAAGGATGGAAAATGGAGAGTGACTAGGTGCGACAGAGATGGACAACAGAGCGAAGGGGAATGTAATTTCCTTCTTCTTGAAAGAAGATGATTCTTGTATCAGCCGCCTTCGAGTGCACTTGATAGTAGTGCTAAATCTGTGTTTTGAGAGAATATCGGAGAGATCAAGGAGAAAAGGAAAAGAGATCCGAGCAGAGAAGCCGTGGGCCTGTACCAAGGAGAAAAAGAGACAAAAAGGGAGAAGAAAAACTACGCTGAAACACCTCCATCGTTATCCTTCGTCCACGCCATTTTTCATCGACCAGCTCCACGTCCTTCTTCGTTTTGTTCTATTATTGAGAGGAAATTTTCAGCAAAGCGACCGTAAATGGGATTCTACCGGCGGGTTAGCAAGTAAGAAATAGTAAGTTTTTTAATCTGTTGGTTTTCCTCCATACCTTCCTCAAATCTCCTTAAGAGATATATATTTTTGTGTTATTACCTAATATGATAAAGTTTCTTGATTTCGATCGCGAGTAGCTTAAAAGTAGGATCAGTACGGTTTAGTGAAAATACGAATAAAGACTTTAACAATAAAAATAAGTGCAAGTTAAAAGAGAAAACCACGTGTGAAGGCGTTCATGCTTAGCGACGCGACGCCATTTTGTATTATAAATTAAATGAGAAATTCGTAATTATTAAAGTCAAAGAAATTTGTTTTTGTTAAATTCTGATTGTGAATCCTTATACTACTGAAAAATAGTTAACCCTCAACAAGCACTGTTGGTACCAATATACGTAAGTAGCACTGTGGGGTATTTAATATTCCAAGGTACTCAAGCGAGTCTCACGCAGCCGGTACTTAATATTATTGTACAAAAAAATTTTCTAACGTTACTTAGAGTATGTTTTTTAAAGTTAAACTGTTTTTATACTCATTTGTTTAAATTAAAATAGTAAAAAAAAATGTTAAAAAAAAACGGAAAAATTCAGTTTTTTCACTTAAAAAATCATAACTCGTGTAGTTTTTAATATCTTAACGGCTCTCCAACACACACTGATGCCTGCTACACTATACATAACTCATGAATCTTTAGTTAGGGATGTCAACTACTGACAGATGTCGCCACTTAGGCCATTATTAAGATCTTAGTACAATTTATATGAACTTAAAGAAGGTTTGGGGTAAATTTTACCCACGGTGCCAGTTAAGGGTTAAAGTGAAATAAATATACGACGCGGCGGCCATTGGAAAATTGTGCGAGCGAGATAGTTATACGTTAGCTATTAATTAAATTCAAAGTTCTTCCTCTTTGTACAGAGTAGCGCGAGCGATACTAAGATTATTTCTTTCAATATTTACTTTAAGTGCGAGTTATCAGTGCCGGGTTGTGCGACTGCGCAGTAAGGAAATAGAGCGTCGCGTGATTAAAATCTTAAATAATTATTATTTAATCTAATAACTGATTAACTAATCATACGTGTAAATAAAGAAAGTGCTCTTTTTGTCTTTTGCGCATGCGCACGGCCCAAGTGCGAGAAACTAATTGAGCGGCGTTCTTTTTTTTATATATCATTGCATATTGCGAGAAAAATTCCCCTTTTTAAATTGATAATATAAGAAATTTGAAATTTAAGTTAAATAGAGAGTCAAATAGTTATTTTTCCCTTTCCTCTTTTCAGGACGAAAATTATAGTAAATAGAGTTAATTAAATCATTCATTTCTTTTGAATAGTTAGAGTCATTTAATATCAATAGTTTTTTTTATAAATTAAAAATTTATTTTGCTTCTTATTTGTTAAATATTGTTATTTTTAACTTCTTAATTTTTTTTAAATCATAAATTATATTGAGATTTTTTTTTGGACCACTCTGATTGTTAGAACCAGCCTACAACCCGAGGTAGGCCAGTAAGTATTGACCCCCTCTGCAGTTGCTCTATCCAGCTAGCTGAGCAGGGTTCACTAGCGCTCAATTAAAATTAATTATAAATTTTGTGAACCCAGGTAAGTTCGTGGCTTCATGGATTCACTCGGAAGTCCGGGGAATTTGCCAGGTAATAATACATAATATATTTCTTAAACTTAAAAATACCTTTCTGGAAATTCTTCATTTTATTTTAAATTAATATTTCGTAATATCAAAATAAAAATCAAGTAAAATAATTAAAATAAAATTTTTTTTCCTTCAATAAAATATTTTTATGCATCTAAAAAATGTTTTGAATTGATTAATTTCTTCGTAACAAATATTGACCGGAAAGAATTTATAATTGGTTTTTCCTGGTCCCCTAGTTCTATTTCACAGAGAAAAATTTAGAAAAATTTTTCCAAAATTTTCCCAGGGATTAAACACCGGCCTACTACAGCATGAACCAAGAGCCTTAGCCCCTGCGCTACCACCGATTCTACTTATAGGTATGAACTTATTTTAAATAAATGAGGAGCGAAAGAGTGTAAAAAATTGTTCTAAATTGACGAAGCATGGTTTAAAATGTGTAAAGACCAGCAAAATCGTTACATGATGTTTTGGCATGATAAATCACCTGATAAATCAGGTGATTTATCACCTGATTTTTTTTAATAGGGTAAATATGTTTAAATTTAAAGATTAAACCGTTAAAATTCATCCCTACTGAAAATATTGTATGAACTCTCATATGAGATCTCATATAAAATCGCCTATGAAATCTCATACATATTCGTCGAATTTTGAAAATAAAATAAATATATGTGAGATCTCATGTCAGATCGCACATATATTTATTTTATTTTAAAAATTTAACGAATATATATTCGATTTCATATGCGATCTCATAGGCAATTTAATGTGACATCTCATATGCGATCTCGTGTGCGATCTCATATGTGATCTCACATGGGATCGCTCATATATTTTATTCAATTTAAAAAATTTGAATAAGATATTTATTACTTTTAATTTTTTTCGTCTTATTCTTTAAATTTTGACAAATTTTGACATAAGCTATATTAGTACAATCATTTCAGTTAAAATAAAAAATTCTTTGGAGCTGTTATTTTTTCATGAACTTACACAGTGAAATATTTTGTGTGATTCGTCAAATTTTTTTTTACAAAAATTTTGGTGTTAAAATTTTACAACTATCTTCATAAAATCAACATAAAAGTTGTTTAATTTAGAAATTTCTGTGTACTTTTATAATGAACACAAAAATTTTAAAAGAATTAACTCACGGAGTTTGTTATTTTTACAAACATGTGTGTACTAAGTTATTCAAATAATCTCATACTTTTGATAATTAAATATTAGCATTATCATTATTATATGCAATAAAAATGCCATAAATGCTAGGTAAAATTGAGTTTGCAAATATTAAATTTTGCTAAGTTCAAAAATTTGTATACTTTTTTTTCCTTCTTAAACGTCGCTATATTTATGTTCTTTATGATGCTAATCAGCGACGAAGCTCGTAAGTGTGTTTGTAAACAGAGCATATATAACTTACAGTGGTGCTTCTATCAATCGGTTGCTGAGAGCGGCATTCCAACTTAGAACCCCGAGATCACGAATCCAATGCTCTACCAACTAAGCCACAAACCAGCTCTATTTCTATACTTATGAATGATATATTCATATTGAAAAATAATCGGCTCTTTTCGTAATTATTCATTTACGTTCGCCTTTAACGACAATGTAATATTGTCAAACACGTACAAACACGTACAAACACGTGCAAACACATGCATCAACGCACAAAAACGTACATACACGTACGAACACGTACATTAACGTAAAAACACGTACAATCATGTACATACACGTACAAACACGTGCATTAACGTGCAAACACGTGCATACACGTACAAACATGTACAAATACATACAAACACGTACATTAGCATAAAGAAACGCGAAAACACTTACAAACACGTACACGTTGGAACACTTACATTAACGTACAAACATGTACATTAACGTTCGAACACGTACATACACGTACGAATACGTACATTAACTTTAAAACACGTACAATCATGTACATACACGTACAAACACGTACATTGACGTAAAAACACGTGCAAACACGTATATACACGTGCAAAGACATACAAAGACGTACGTTAACGTAAAAACATGTACAAACACGTACAAACACGTACAGACACAAACAAAAACGTATATTGAGAGCATGACGAAGCTGTCCGCCTTCTAATAATATTTCCAATCTTAACTTATGAATAAACGATGCGTTTAATCGAGTTTCTTTGCTACAAAGAAAAAATATGTAAGATTAAACTCTAGTGCGGACAACTCAAGAAATCCACCAAAATATTATACATACAAAGTTATAATAAAAACTTTTAATATGTAGTATTTTAAGGTTAGGTTTGTCGAGTTTGATATCTAATTTCCAATCCAAGCTCATAAAAAAATAACAAGTCCAAATGATTTTTTATTTTAACAAAAATTATTGTATAAATATAGCTTTAGTGCGGACAAGTCATTATATTTGTTTAATTTAAGAATTTAAAAAGATATTGATAAAATAAAAAACGCAAAACTCGATTGCTGCAGCTCCGACATGCCGTTAACGTGAAAACACGTACAAACACGTATATACACATACAAACACGTACGAACACGTGTACACATACACATATACGTATGAACACGTACATTAACGTACAAACACGTGCACACACATGCATAAACGCACAAACACGTACATTAACGTACAAACACGTACATACACGTACAAACACGTACATTGACGTACAAACACGTATATACACGTACAAAAACGTACATATACATACAAACACGTACATACACGTGAAGAAACGTACAAACACGTGCATACAGACACACACACGTACAAACACGTACATTAACGTAAAAACATGTACAAACACGTAAAAACACGTACATACACAAACAAACACGTACATTAACGCAAAAACACGTACGAACACGTATATATACATACAAACACGTACATTAACGTACAAACACGTACATTAACGTTCAAATGCGTACAAACACGTACATTAACGTTCAAATGCGAACAAACACGTACAAATACGTGCACGCACATGCATAAACACATAAACACGTACATTAACGTACAAACACGTACATACACGTACTAACACGTACATTAACGTACAAACACGTACATACACGCACTAACACGTACATTAACGTACAAACACGTACGTACACGTTTCAACACGTACATACACGTACAAACACGTACATTAACGTAAAAACACATACATTAAAGTAAAAACACGTACAAACATGAACATATACGTACAAATACGTACACACACGTACAAACCCGTATAAACAGGTGCACACACATACATACACGTATTAACACGTACATTCACGTATAAACCCGTAGGAACACGCACAAACACGTACATACACGTACGAACGCGTACATTAACGTAAAAACACGTCCAATCATGTACATACACGTACAAACACGTGCATTAACGTAAAAACACGTGCAAACATGTACAAACACGTGAATACTCGTACAAACACGTATATAGACGTGCAAAGACATACAAAGACGTACATTAACGTAAACACATGTACAAACACGTATAGACACGTGCACACACATATATGGTTGCACAAACACGTTGATACACGTACAAACACGTACATTAACGTAAAAACACGGACAGTCATGTACATACACGTACAAACATGTGCATTGACGTAAAAACACGTGCAAACACGTACAAACACGTACAAACGCGTGCACACATACACATATACGTACAAACACGTACATTAACGTACAAACACGTACAAACACTTG